>JANEHU010000794.1:0-571271 GCA_027563435.1 Nasonovia ribisnigri
AGTGCTTAGATTTTCTTCAATAGTACCTTTTCTAATAGGAAAGTGAATCTAGTTGGTACTTTGGGGGGTCAAAAGTAAACATTTTCCAGTAGTTTTCAAAAGTACCGTGAAAAACAAATGGAAAATTAAGGAAAAAACGGGAATTTTTACGCAACATTGATTTTCGATAAAATCGATTTTGGTTTTTGGCGTAAGTCTAAAAAAAATGACGGTAAATACATGAAATTTTTACTGAATGTTTATATAAGTGGTTCCTATATACCATACCGTTTTCAAAATATTTTGACTTATTTTGAGCTGTTTACAGACATTTTAAATTTCCAATCTTTTGGTTTTTTTTTTTAAAAAATCAATAACATTTTATTTATTCGTTAAAAATTCTTGAAAATGTAATAGAATGCTCCTAATATATTGTTTCAAAGGCACATGAAAAATATTAAAAATCTGTAGTCACAATTTTTTTTTCTAAGCATTTAAAGTTGAAATTTTGACAAATTACGTAAAAATGACGAAAATTTGCAAATTATTTAGAGTTAGAAATTCATAAAATTTTTTCTTTTTAAATCTAAGGTTTTAAATTTTAACACAAGATTTAACGTAAGTTTTTCTACTTTTATCAAAAATAAAATATCTAAAAGCAATTAAAAATAATTTTTTATGAGTGTTTTAAGTTCATAATTTTACAACATAGGATATTCACTCGATTTCTCATGTAGCGTTTTTCTTATTTGGTTGTAATTCAAAACGAATAATTGTAGATGCATGAAAATTTCACTAAATGTTTATATTCTCATTTTCTATACACCATTCAATTTTGAAAATATTTTGATTTGTTTTGAGCTGTTTACAGACATTTTTAGTTTTCAATTTTTTTAGTTTTTTTTTTTATAATTGTCAATAAAATTTTATTTGGTGGGCCAAAAAGTCTGAAAATTTAATACAAGCTTTTTTATATATTGTTACAATATCAGTTGAAAAATTTTAAAAATACATAGGCACGATTTTTTTTTATAAGCATTTAAAGTTCGAATTTTGACAAAATTTGTCAAAATCTCGAAAATTATAAATAATTGTAATTAAAAAATTATAAAATGTTCAGTTTTTATAACTAATTGTTGAAAATTTAAAACAAAAATTCTCATAAATAAATCATACTGTAACCAAAAAATCTAAAAAATATATCAACACATTTATTTTTACAGACATTTTAATTTCAAATTTAGACAAAATTTCATATTTAAACCAAGAATAATGATTTTAGTTATTTTGATATAATTTAAAAATATTATTTGTTGGTATATGAAACTTTTAGAATATATTGTTATATTTTATATACACGCAATGGCATTTTAAAATATAATTTTTTTGAGAAAAATGAATTTAACCAACTATAGTAAATACTAATGCCTATAATACTAAAATTAATTACTTTATTCACAATAATATCATCAAATACATTTAGACTTAGTAAGATATTATAGACTGACTGACCGTCTTCGCTCAGAATCGTTTTTCTTATTCAATGATATTATATCATTGGATAAAAATCTAACACAATCCATTACAGTGACTCACTTGTAACCTACTGTACAGCAGAGTGACATACACTTACCCGCCCTTTTTTTTTATTATATTATTACGAGACATTTCATAAACAATAAGATGAGCTATAATAAAATACAATCGTCGTTGTCGTAGACGAGTTCCTGGGAAAATATAAATATTATTTTGCTAAAAATAAACGAATACAAAATCAACAATTTCAAGATTTTAAAGTGATAGATAAAATTTTAAAAATGATGTACCTAATTTTACAAAATCAAAATAAATATTTAACATAATTTTGCCACCCTCCAAAATTTGCCGCCCTATGCGGCCGCAGTGCCTTAAATCCGCCCCTGATGGCAAAGCTATTGTTATTAAAATAAATACTAGATGCAATGCAGATTTATTAGAATACAATTTTACCATAAGAAAATACAATTTTCCAAAATTCTGTTTCTGAACAGTATAATAAAATATGTTTATTTTAAAATAATAAAAATTCAAGTCTAATAGGAAAATAAGAAACTGAATTATCATCCACTATTGGCATATGAATAGTGTTCAGTACCTTAAATTTCAATTCCAGATAGGGAGATAAAATAATTAAAATAAAATATTGAACTTGAAATATCAATCATTGATTTATCGGTTGTTGTAACAGTAAATTTATCAAGATTATATTAAAAGTTTCTGAAATTCAGTAGTTTTCACACTTAGTACAAAATCATTACTAAGTACAGTTGGACATTTTATTCTGGTTACTTTTAATAGTTATAGGTAGTACATTTAAGTCGATCGTACCTATTGTACGAACGATATAGAGGAACTATACTAATTCACTTTCTCTTTCTATGGTCCAATGGTCATTCTTGCATGACGTTAAATTCACGTTCTTAATAATTACATCTCAATAACGAGATTAGAGTCAATATTGGGGTTGTAATTGCGGTCATTTGTGCTCATATTGTTTTTCTAGGTTACATATTATATAAATGCGTTTAGGTACGATGTAAGAACCTATTATTAAGTACGAAGGTTTACAAGCAGAATTACCTAAGAGTTTTTTTGGATATTAGTGATATTACATAATATACAGGGTTATTCCATATAGAAAATACAGCTTTTTCATAATATATTAGATAATATAAAAGTAAACAGATAGTTAAAATAATAAATTGTAACTAATAAGATTAACAGTTGATAATATACAGGCTGATTCACCAAGCATTCTCAGTGCTCATCCCTTTTTTCCTTTAATAATAAATTTATTCAAATTCTGATTTTTGGAATTTTTAAATATATTCGCATAGACTATATTTTCAAATTCTTGGATTTTTTATTTATTTATTATTTAAGAAATGTTCTTTGGTGATTAAAACTTCTGTTTTTCAAAAGAGAACCCCCTTTTTTACTGTAAATTATGTAGTGGATTATTCGTTTGAACATTTTTATGCACCTAATTCAAAATTCGAATGAGTAGTTTTTTAGTTATTTAAATGTTTGTAGATAATAGTTCTCAAAAATAGTTTTATATAAATATAAAATAGACGTAAAACTAGACCTAATAATTTATTGTACTTGAGCCATTTTTACAAATTATTTATATTGATATATTAATATTAATGACTACAATTTTCAAATCAGCATAGCCCTCATACTTATAAGTCCATTGACCATATACCACATACCAAAGACCTTTTATCCTTTGGATATACAGTTGAATAACTCAAAACTATACCCGTATAAATTTACGAAGATACGTTAAAAATTTCAGTAAAATTATTCACTGTATAGTGTGTTACGGCGTATATACCACGGCATAATACCACCTCCACCACTAGCAAAGGCATCAGCCTCGTATAGTTCAAGACCAACGGGTCGTCCAACTAAGCAAATCAAAGTAAAGCAATAATTCATTCAGTCTTCAAACATCCTTCAAATCATCAAGAACGCACCAGCTGAAGGAACTATAAGAACTGAAGACCACAATTGATTCCAGAAAAGACGAATCAAGAGACCACCACACGACGAAGCCAACTCAACGGCACAAGTCGACGACTGACCGCTGCACAACGATACAGAAACTGCACGACCAGCCGTGTACCAGCTGTATTGCCATTAGTTAAACCAACGACGTAGTGCGGGTCGCATACATCACGGCCCGACGAAGTCTACACTTGCAAAACGGATAGGGCCCCGAGATCGAACGAGTACCACTGTAGGTATTGTGGACAACAAGTCGAGTGTCAAGCATCCTACGCGACTAACGTTGTTCACGTGGCATACCACTCAGAGGTAATCGGCTATCTGGGACAGTTATCAAAACGCCCGACGAACGTTCTCGAAGCATCGCCCACCGTACAGTCGTGTAGGCTAAGTTTTCGTGATTCCACACGAAAATCATTTTCAAGACCATCGAAGCTCACAAACTCTCCGATTGTGCGAGTAATCTTCGTACAGGGCCAGCACAGTGAATACTAAAATATCCCTTTTTAGGGCTAATACAGTACTATCCTCCCCAGCGCGCCTGCTAAGGCCAAGCTTCCCCAGACGTTATTTACGAGCCAACGCCACTTGTTCAAGCGGGCCGGACGTAATGTAACGTAACCAACAAACCACTCTAACAAACCATACTATTCCCCAGATTGTAATTGGAATCCCGCTCATAGAACAGAAAGTTTTGGATCCTAAGGCGTGTGATCTCCAATCCCTCAATTAATAGCACTATTCTATAATACAATACCAACAGCGTTGAAATTATTAAGAAGCGGTATCCCAAACATATTGAGTAATGAGTACCGGCCGTTTCAAATGTACAGTTGAATAGGGGTGTTCTCATTTAAAAAACAGAAGTTTGTATCTCCACATGAAACTCTTTAATTAGTAAAAAAATCTCAAGAATTTTAAAATATGATTTTAACGTATATTTAAAAATTCCAAAAATCATTTTGAATTACTCCATTATTGAAGAAAAAAAGGGGCTGAGCATGCTTGATGAATTACTCTATATATGGTTATGCAATGCGCCAACACTTACGCAATTTTCATTTGCAGTGATGAAATAAAAATACAATATTATGTTTCATTATAATCTAAAATTCATTCTTATATTCCTTGTTTACAAAATATATCAAATTTAAAGGTTCAAGAAGACCTTTTTGTATTTTGCTATTAAAGAAAAAAAATAATGTAATATTGGTGGATTTTATTGTGTTTATTTTCCCTCGAGTTAAAAGTTACTCACACTTGACTTACAATTGATGGCTTTGTTAACAAAAAATATATCCTCGATTTTATTCAATTCTTGACAATAAATAGCGAGAATGGCAAATGTCAAATGACTACAGAAATTACGGCATCATTCACAAATATTATATATTTATTTCTTACTCGTCATCAAATGTTAGTTTACTCTTCGCTATATTATTTTCATCTTTATGGATCCGTGATGGCGTGATGGTTTGATTAGTTTATTTATTTCGGTTTCATAATATTTATTTAATAGGGACATCTGTAGAATATAATTTTAATCTTTAGTGGGTAGTACCTACTTTATTTTATGTGCCAATGTTTTAACTCTTCTCCATTGGCATTTTCCTTAAAAATTCTACAAGAAATGTTTGTTTCTCCACAAGATGAATTTCATTAGCTACTGATCCTATTTTTTTCCGCTGTCTGTGAACTTTTTTTGATTTGCGATATCAAAAATATTGATAAAAATATTGTTATGATTAAACCATGCTATACGATTATCAATCTAAAGTTGTTGTACACTCTCAGCATATTGTATTCTCAGCGGTGGTTCAGCTACATAGCCACATAAGTACTTTTTTTTGGCTTTAATCATTTTCGTTTTTTAAAAAAAAATTATAGGTCGAATAGTATTCGGCTAGTACATGAAAACCACTCGAACATTTTTCCTAAACTATTTAAAGAACATCATCAGATCGCTTTTTGATGTCGTATAAGTGTATACCTCGTAAAAAATAAATCTTGTAACGCCACCGTCGTGCCGTCTCGACGAACTTATTTCAAATTTAAATAACATTCGTTTCGTTGTCAATCGAGATACGTATTCGGTTGCAGGACGCATTGTCGTAAAGCCACTGCAATGTTTTTTCCTCTTTTCTCGTGAGACGAAAAACGGGGGAAGCACATTTTGTCTTACCGAGTGGCGAGATCCTTTAGCGAATAATGGTGTATTATATCAATGCATTTATTTTATTCAGCGCCTAACATGTATATACACAAACACGGCGAATATGTTTACATAATAGAATATTGTATATCCCACCACAATTCACAACCATTTTATATACTATTGTCGTCTCAATGTTGCATTTGCATTTGGCTAACAATTTTTTCCTGACAGTTTCCACACAGTCACAAATACAGAAATACACGTGATCGCTATAAAACAATGTATTATTATAATAGGTATGTATTTATAACTATGGGTTGGACGACTGTAATACGACATACCGGACATTTTCCCAAAAATTTCACTACTGATAGGTGTCGTATTGCTGATATTTATTATTATTATTGTCTGATATACTTTTTAATTGAAATTCCTAACATTATTTTATTCGCTCGTTATAATAAAATATTCAGAAAAACTAATGTATGAGTGTCAGTACATCATCCAACTAGTTATCGGTACATATAAGAAATTATAAAATAAAAACGGTTTGATATGCAAAATAATTTTTATTTTATCATAAATAGCAATATCTTAGGATAAGTGGCTTAGTCATACGTTTAGTTTTCGGTGTAGGTAAACCACAATTTAACAGTAATATATAGATTCTAACGAAACTCTACACACCTTCCGAAATTAACAACCCTATACACTTTACAATTTAAACAGTAGAATGTAGAAACAATATTTCAATTTTAAACATAATATATTTATCAAGTCACTTTGATTAATGGTTATGCGTATTACATAGACCTTTGTATATTATTATTTTATTGTGCTGTTAACGTATTAATCTTTACAATTTACAGGTACTAATATTTCGTAGGTACTATTAAACAATATTCTTAGCTTAACTATAATATTTAGATAATATATTTAATTAATAATTTTAAATATATGTGTTGATATACTATATCAAAAATAACTCAAATTTATGTTTAGATTTTTATACTGAATATAATATATTCATTAATATTCAAATAAGAAATTATCCAAACAATTCATTTTATAATAATTTATTAATGAATACAATATTTTATCATTGAAAAATGATACTAGATAATAGGTATTTGCATTATTATTACTCATCAGTTTTATTTATTTTAATATTTATTAGCAATGGAGGCTATGGTTCCCAACTACTTTATAATTGGTAGGAAAAAACCTATCACTCAACTACTCAACAACTAACATTTCAATAAACAAAAAAAATCTAATTTTAAATAAGCAAAGTTCTTTAATCCATAAGGGATATTGAAAACGAGTATATAAATAATTTTGTCATGACCAACCTATACGGCAAATTACTAAATAAGAAATATTATAATAATTAGAATTCAGGGTCCAGTGACATTGCTGTATTTTTGCGTCGAGTCCGAACGATTTTACAGCCACTGTTTTTACTTCGACTACGTGGTATTACATCTACAGAATGGCTCAGTCGATTTAAAAAAAGCTGTAACGTAATGTAACGTTAAAACCGTGGCGGCAAAACCGATCCGACTCGATCCTGAAAATACCGCGGTGTCGCCGTTCTTAAAAATACATAATTATTGTAGGTAAGTAAATGAAAATATTATTTAAATAATTAAAATAGAAATAAATAAATATATAATAATAATAATTAATAAGTAATAACTAACCAGTCGTATCTAAATAGCAGCTGTAAACTAGTAAACAGTTAACCACACTTTGTTCTAATAATACATCAATAAACCTTAAATTTTAAAGGTCGATTTCATTTGAGAATATTTAAAACTACAGACAGAATGTTTTCATAACTTATTAATTTAATAATATTTATATTTGACTCGTCTTGAAATAATTGTAATGTAAAATCGTATTGCATAATACCTAGGTATTACAACGGTGCACCAATTCAAGAGGTGTAGTCGATTTTATACTTACTTTTTCTTTGTATTTTCTTTGCTATTTAATCATTTAAAATTTTTAGCAATCAGCATAAGGCGCTAAGTATACATTCCAACAACTATACTTAATATACTACAACCATATGCGCGCATAGGGGGGGTGCTAGGGGGTGCATAGCAGAACTGAGGATGCTAGTTCTCATGTGATAACATATTAAAATAAATAAACCACATTAAAGATTTATTTACCTTCGCAGTACACTTGCTTACGTCCTTTACTGAGGCCAACAACATAATAAATTGTTATAATATGAGAGTGTAATAACACGCAGCTACACGGTTTTAGTGTGCCACAAGCAGACTGAAATATGATATGAAGCTCGTTTTGTACATTTTAGACGTGACGCGTAAATGTTTCAACAACAATAATAATTATCATTATTAGTATAATTTATAAGTGAACTAGAATTTATTCTATAAGAATGAAATTATGAAAATAATAAAGGCAATATTAATTATTGTCATCTTATACGTTCGTGGATTATTATTTTTCACTTGGAGACTTTGTGACGTACCTACAATACCTATATCTAGCTTTAACTGATGATAATATGCGGGGGAGTAAAGTTATAATAATATTATTATTATCATAACACGCTGTCGTGAATTATTATGGCAGGTTTGGTACGTATACGATTTCCCGTGTGGATTATTATTTTCTCGGTATTCACGTTTCAGGTAGTGATCGTTTTCCGATGTTTCCCCCGTCTATAGTATTTACTTCCCGTCCATAATATACATATTGAGATATTATATTATACCTACTATAATATGTATAATATTACATTTTTCACTGCGCGCGTTATAATTATTGCTGCATATTGTGTAATATATAGTATAATTATGTGCGTTATCATGTCGGCTCTTCTCGCCATTTATTTGCAGACTGCGACAATAGCTCACATAATAGCTCGACATGTTCTACTTCTACAAATTCCAATGTCACTGGCTACAGGTACAATAGCCGATATTGTTTCGTCGATTCATTATAGAAATCACACCATCGTCTTTTCAAATGATTATTTTTTTTTTCGAAGCCTCCGACCGTCGGTTGCATTCGGCACGTCGTGTAGGCCACACATGTGTTACGTCGATCAGCCACAGACCATAGTTCAATCGGTTCCTAACTAGTGCAAAATATGTTTCTCAAATTAATTGCCACTAATTGCAAATCGGTATATGAAATTTGAAAATCTGTCTTGATAATAATATGTCACATGGCTCAACCAGAGACGTACTTGAAGTTGCCCTTCCCCCTCCACATACCAACACTTATTTATTTGAAAACTATTTAGGTAGGTACTAGGTAGTTATTGCACAAATATTTATAAAACTGTTTTCAGATTTATGCGGGGAAATGATTTGTAAAATGTTGATACCATTTAGAAGACCATACTGACGACTGCGATTTTTCACTAGTATTTTTCAAATGTTGACATAGGTTATTTTTAGTCTTAGTAGTATTTGTTTTAATAAGACAACATTTATGGGTCACCAAACGACCAAACGTGATAATATCAAGGAATCTACGCGTAATTTAGAGATAAATGATAACCATGTTCTAGGAAAATTATGGAAAGTATTAAGTGCGTTGTACATGGAGTATCATACACAAAAATACAATTTTAGTTTTTAACAATATGTAAGTATAGTAAAGTTATACCGTCTATACCCTGTTCAAAATAAGAAGCGACCAGATTTACGCTTGAAAACCGGTTTTGCTAGTGGCCGCTTGGTCGCTTCTTATTTTGAACAGGGTATATATTCTAAACTCAATTATGTGACAATAGGTGGTCGCCGGTCGGGCTTCACTCCGTTAAGTCAACGGATATTTTCAGTAGCGTTTATTGTCAAATATTTAATATAATGGTATCTCATATACGTTCATGGATATCCAAAATTCTAATCACTGTATATATTTTTTATTTAAAGTAAATACTTTATTAATTTTTATTATTTTATCAACAGCTAGTGTCTGTTTGTAAAGTTTGTTCTATAATATTTTTTACATTTTTCCTCTTCTTCTGACATAATTCTCGAAATGTTACGGCTGTAATACGCCCGTCACTATCACTTCGATGCATTATCGTGTCAGTGTGTCACTGCTTAACTACATCGACTAAATCACATTTTAGCCACTTATAAGTTACAACAGACAATAACATAGTGGCTATATATACGAGATCTTAGAGTCAGCCTCAGGTAGTGGCCCTGCCCTGTCCTCTTGCAGCATTTATATGACATTTTGGACCTCGCATTATAAACAATTATGATCCGAGTTCTCGCCTAAAAAGATTGGCCAGGCCTAGCTCATTTAATCCAGCTCTGAGGTATCCCCGAGAAGTAGTGCAGTACTTACCTAAATATAATCCTCGCGACAATTTTATTGAGCAAATAAAAATTATTGTTTATTGTACGTAAAAATATTGTTTATTGTACGTACCGTACGTACTGTTTTAGCAGACGAGTACGATTGTGTTTGGTAAGGGTGAAGACTATGTAAATTCCATTACTATACGCCGTCATCGAAAAGCCTTTTCGGTTAAAGAGCGTCCTTCTATGCACATTGGCACATTGGAACATTGCATACATAATGTAACCAACATATGTGTATTATATTATATTGCAATATAATGAGTGAACAAACAGCGAAAACAAACATTATTTACCTAGCTGAAAATAACTACCTGTAACTATAGGAACGGAGCATTTGCGTATGTACACAACCAGCTGAGAAACTCCTGTACCAAAATTATATACAGAGTGATTCTTCAATGATGCAGTCATTTAAAATATGATTTAAAATTTTTTTTATTTATACCTATACCTATATTACGATTATATTTTTAAATTGTTGAGATTTTTGTATTACTATTAAAGAGTGTCCTATGAAGATATATAAGCTTCAGCTTTTTATATAAGAACCACTCTTTTATACTATAAACTATAAACTGGATAATTTTAAAATTTATAGGAAATAGGAATGGGTTAAGTATATTTAATATTAATATTGCATTGCATAGTCTGTCACTATAAGAATAGCATCATTGTTTTGATGGACTAGAGTCTCTAAAAAATAATAACAATATTGTAATAATAATAATAATATAACTAAATAAAAATAATTAGGATAAGATATATTTTTTAATAGGTATAGATATTAATATAGGTAACTTAAAATAAACATTAAATAAGTTTATAGTATTTATAAAATTATCTTACAAAATTACTTCACCGTTTAATCATAAGTCATAACCAGGGCTGTGAATTTCATGCACTAAAAAAGTCTTGAATATGCATGCATTTATGCACTAAAAACAAGTGAAATATGCTTTAAAATATGCACTAAAAACACGTGAAATATGCTTTAAAACATGCACTATCCTTTTTTTCTTCAGCGCGTTTAACAGATTTACGATGTTTTTCGGCTGCGATATGCTGAGTTATAGAAAAACGTTTTTCACTTGAAACTTTCGTATTACATACTTTGCAAAATAAAATTTTGTTATCTGTTGAAAATATTTCTGTTCCAAATTCAGTAACATAACTTTGTAAACGACTGGATGTCGTCTTTTTTTCTTTTGGCATTTTAAAATTATGCTTGTTAAGTGTTAACTAATAGAAAATTTAAACGAAAATATTACAAACAACGTATTACCACTCACGAGACGACGACAACACTATCGGTCGGTTTGTCTACCATAATATAATAGATTAAGATTAAAGATATTTCAAGTTAGACTTTTGACCACAGATATAGACCTGCGATAATAACAGGAGATAATTGCATGCCCCTCTAGACCGGGTTTAACACATGTTCCTGTTATTATTACCACCGCGATAAAATTACAACGGTAAAATTGTATCGTCCAAATTCAAGAAATTTTACAAATTAATGAGAAAAACATATTATTCAAATGAGAAAAAAGCAAAAACAAGAGGAACTCGCGAAATCATGCATTTATATGCCCTTACCGGTTAAATATGCAAAAATATGCAAAATAAGATTTCGTATTTAATTTATAAATAACGCAAAACAAATTTTGATCAAATCCATTTTCTTATACAATGTAGCAAAAAAAACATGCAAGTGCATGAAATTCACAGCCCTGGTCATAACCATATCTTTACCTAGGTACTAAAAATTTTAAAATTTTAAATTGTTGATAATTTTTATTTGACTATGGAACTTTTTGTATAATTTTAAACCTGCAGTTTTTGGATAGCTGAAAAAAAAATTTAATTAATTAATTATTAAAAGAAAATAATATGGGAGTGAGCATTCCCGAATCACCCTGTGTTATAATTATTATTAGTATTATATTAGTTATTAATATAAATTATTATGTATATATTAATTTTAATTAAACTCAAACTGTTTTTGCTTTATTGTTCTATTGCAAATGTTGTAGGTAACGCACCCATAATGGCTACTACATCAAAGGCAAACGTAACCACGTACGTATATATGGGAAATGTCAATGCCTACGTGATTATTACATTGTTGATATCACCGTTTCAATGTCATTAAATTTCGATCGGGGGTGTTTTGTACACATTCATATACCTATATAGTACCATATTATATACGTGTTGTTAACAATGTGTTTTTATCATTTTTCTTAAACTTTGAAATTATATTTCAAACCACCGTGTGCCGCCGACTAGATATGGCCATATGGCCATATGGGCGATGTAACTCGATAGAGTCGTGGGTTTCTGAAGTAATATTTTATGGGAAATCGATTTCGAACCGTGCACCGTGTAAAATCGAAGTGAATGCTCAGGTATATAATAAGCACGAAACGTCGGGAAAACATAAGGAAACCACGAGGGTGCGAAGCAACAAACGTACACACTTTATTAGATGGATAAAATGTTAGTAATATATAGATTACGATTTATCATAATGTAGCCTTGGATCATATTATATACTATGCCATCGAGTATTAAATGAATACAAAAAAATGTTGTAGATATAAATTACGAGTCACCGAATTAGGTGTTCATATGCGCATGCGTGACGCAGCTTCTCGCATATTTATCCACAGATAATTTGTTATCAAATCACCATATTATTATTATGTTTTGAATAAAATATTGAATAGTTTTATACTTAATATAAAAATATAATAATTATTAATTACTATTATAATATAACTAACCACGAACTAAGATGTAGAATAATTATTCTGTGATAGTAACCTATTTATAATTATGCGAGGAGTTGCATCGCGCATCATCAACCACCGAATTTGGAGACTCGATCGTCGCTTTTATCTGCAACCAAATAATACGCTACGGCTACATTTATAGTGAGCAGTCACCAGAGTATAGTGGATATTTATAGTTTTTTTTTGATAGGTATTAATTTCAAATAATTTTTCACTTGTGTTTACGCCGAACAATAAAAGTTTTGACATCTTGTTTTAACGTGGAGGTATAGTTTCACAAATATTTTTCCTTTAGCACTAAATAATAAGCTACCAGTTAGAATGTTAGATACCTAGTTATTAAAATGTATTTTTTATTGTTTAAATGGTAATTTACATAATGTATGTCTCTCTTATTTATTTATCGAATTGAAGGACTTTTTGCTTGATTTGTTTGAATTTGTTACAATGCTAACAAAGTATTAAAACTTACCGAAATAACTACGTATTATATATAGATTTAAACACTGCACGTCTGCACATACAATTTCCAAAAAGGATTCATATTTATATATCAAATTATAATTATGATTAGGTAATTGAATGTACAAATAACTACTGCATTAACTTTTTTCTATTGAAAATTATGATATTTTTCGAAAAAAAGTTTACAAGATTATACCATAATATGAAAAGGTTAATCAAGGAAAATGTCAAATGCAATTTAATTCTGACCAAATTCTAGCCAATTCAGCCTTTTAAACCACTAGGAAAGTATTTTATTACGTTTTTGTAATAGAATTTTAAATTATATCACGTGCACTATTGTGGTGAATAAAATAATAATATATATAGTATAGGTAATATACTATACGGAAAATACTGTACGTGATATCGAACATAAATGATAATGTATGCTATGAGTCCTTGTCTATTTATTTTGAAAATTTAAATATAAAATAATACTTTGTAGGTCATACATTATTATATAAAGGTTACTATATTTATAATATTACGTACAATTGCTTTACATTTATAGATATAATTTTTGGAATCTTTCGAATTATTTCTGATCAGAGATTATGGAAATACGATGAAAAACTATAATATATTTTACCGAATTTAAAATAGCATAATATTTTATATTTCTAAAATAACACAGTGACATACCAGCTATTTAGTATCATTGAATAATTTTACATTTTACATATTGTAGTAAGATAGTAACCAGTCACTTGACCAGTATGTACTTAACATGTGAACATTTGGTTGTGTTGATTAGGTTAACGTCAACAAAACGGACTTTTGAACGTTTGTCGTATTGTCTTCGAAATTCGAACCTTGCAAGACACATCTTTGATATCATTTGTGGTGTATTTTTCATTTAAGTACTTATACCGTTTATTCGAGGACTTCTTATTCCTCCATTATAATATGTCATTACTATATTTACAAAATTCATACGAAGAATTATAGTACTAATAATACTATTATGTGTGATTCTAAATCATTTCAAAACAATAGCAGCGACTTCAGGTGCATGTAATTTATCAACCATATACAATACCCATCCAATAAGATACTTACCAAAGTTTACATAAAACTCCCGTTTTTGGGGGAAAATATCAAATTATCTCAACACCATCTAAATATCTATTAATTATGTATGATGACAGAGTAAATCAATTTTTGAGGGTATGCAGACGCGTTTCATAGTTCTTGTGCAATACTGCGATACAACAATGTAGAGTGATCGGTTCGAGTCACGGTTGTCGTGATTCAACGGTGCTTTCAAAAACTTAGGACTATAACTGTGCACGCCTATAATTTTCAGATACACATATTTTTTTATAAAATATCATAATTGATAATCTTATTATTTTTATTTATTTATTATAGGCAGATAACTGAATTTACTTTAGGTCATGACGACGTAACCGATTCGTGGTAATCAAAAGTTCAGAGTTGAAAAGCAAACGAAATGCCGTGCACCATGGTATCCACAATCCTACAACGCTCCATGACAAAATAGATAGGTTTTCTATCAACTTTGTGATACGCAACACACAGGTTCTCCCACCACAAAAACTACGTCATTCGTTCTAAAATATTATATATTATTTTTATTTCTGCTGGCGAGAAGGGCTTACGTTACAATTCTTGACGAAGTGCGGGAGGGGTGCGCACTGCGCGTTCTCAACCATATTAGTTATGTTAATACTTGATATCATGCCTATCTATTTTTCATGCCTGACCTAACGGCTAACGCTCTACACCACGCTGTGTAAATGTGTAATGGTCAATGGACTATCTGCGACTGTTATCGGTCAATACAACACTTATCGACTATTGAAGTGAAGCCATCCGAGTTTGTGCCTAGCTGCCGTTGTGTCCACCACGGACACGTTTAGCAGTGACGTATAGGAAGACTCGTTAGCACTCCTGGCAAACCTAGGAAAATGCGCCTTTTTAGCAATTAAAAAGTTGACGAACATTTTGAAGCACAAATTTGCGCCATTGGCGTAGGCACAGTTCGCCATACCCACTAATGTTCAGAGGTGGACTGGCTTTTTTTGGCCCAGGATGCAAAATTAATTAGGGGTCTTTGTATATTTTTTTCAACTTAAATAAGGAAAGAGTTTCTACTTTGCAATAAGAGTTAAATTTAAGAAAGGGTCCGAACGTCGTAATTGTGGTCCAGATCATAAATAGTAAATACGAATGGGGCCTGGGGTGCTATAGCTACTTGGTTTAAAACACCCTGGGCCGTCCACCCATGGTCAATGGACATGTTTAGTTTGGTTCATTTTTTGGAACTGATGGTTCATATACTGATGGGTTTATATTTTATTACATTCGATCGCGTAACGATCTCCCGCTGTAACGCGAGCGCGGTATATTATGATAGGCTTATTATTTTTCTATCACTCCTACTTGCATATTTTAGTACATTATTGTGATATTTTTGAAAATGTTAGGTACATTTTATGGCATATTCTTTATTAAACTATATTTCTCGTAAATACATGTTGTTTAGTTATTGTACAATATGCGTACCTATCGGAAGTTGTACGACATTATTATTACTTGTAACATATCTAACAATATAATAATATTATATATTTATATCGGATTAAAATAAATTTGTCATTTACGGCAAAGCACTGAAAAGTGAAAAAGCATAGAACGTCAAAATATTAAACACACACGACTGTCACGTTAACAGAAATATTACTTTCGTTTGTTCCGGCTGTTTGATTTCAGCCTGTGGTAAATGAAAAACAAATACATAATAATATTATGCTTGCGCTGTTAGTTATTTACAGTAAGTTGAGTTCGTCAGATAACAAGTAACACTATGCGGGTACGATGAAATGTTAGGTGTATTATTAAGTTGAGTGTTGACAGTGATTTACAACATAATATTAATATGTCAAATAACGCTGGGTACGATTTGCAAATTGCACGTGGCACGTGGATGTGATGTCTCGGGATTTTGCGTAAGTATAAATGGGCTTTGTTATGTTTCATTTGCATACGATGGAACGCGAAGAGACGTAATACATGATTGTGCAACACTTATAAAGTTTAGGAATCTAATTGAATTTACATAAAGTTACTTATGTGTTTTTCTTCAGCAGACACTGAAATATTAGACTTGACATTCACAATTCAATGTTTTTAACGTTGTCCACAATATGACAACAAAGTGCGTAGGTATATGCCACCGCATCTGCCATCTGTGTTAGGGTTCTATTATTTTCAGAAATGTAAATGAAAAACATATATTTCACTTTTTTGGTTAATATAAATAACAGTAGAACATTATTATTATTTTTATATAATTGTATAAATGTTATTTTCTATGTACCTACTCTTGTACCATCACAGGACACAGAACAAAATATGCTATACCTACTGGCTACTATACTATCAAATATGTATAGATAGAGAAACAAACTAAACGAAAGTAAAAACATTATATATTATGGTCACTGTGCTTTTTTTAAAATTGGATTATTATTACGGTTTCCGGGAGCTATTAATTTTGTAATGGCATATATTTATTTTTGTGTCATTTATTTTTGTTCCATCTGTTTTTTTTTGTATTTGAAGGAACAGTAATAATATTTTTAAGCAATTTAAAATCCCATGTTAAATATTATTATATAAGGAGAAGTATTGCAGACAGCAGTTTCTCCTCCGGTCCTCGGTACCACGAAAAAAAAAGAAATAATAAATAATATTATTATTATTTAAGTACAATTTTATACTCATACAAATGGGCCAATTATTCCATCCACGGCGACGAAAGTCCACCAAAATAATCAAGGTGTATTTTATTACTAAACAAAATACCCAGAAATAAATTATATTCCTGTTGTTTTTCAAATTTCAAATATTTTCGATAAACGTTAGAAAACTTACATACAAAAATTACATCTCCGTAAGAAATGACTTAGCAAAACTATAAAATAACACACATTATTTATAATTTGTTATTTATAGCTGACAAATAAACAATATTGCACGGCACATGTCTTGAGTATATATTTGATATACATATATATATAGGTATTTTTAGGCGTCTCAACTTATAACCAACCGGCAATCATTTAATATAATATTATAACTAAATAATATTAATAAATATGTATTTTTATTTGACTTGGTTGAAAACAGATTATATTATGGTTGTTATTATTATTATTATTATTATTATTTTATTATTACTGTTCAGTTTTTCAAAATTTAAATTTTAAATTTAAATAATATTATATCCCTACTTAATAGGTATTTCCATTTTAGGAACTTTTAATTCTAATAAGAATTACATTTTCAATATTTACAAATTACAATATATTTAATTATTAATATTTAAGATTTTATATGCATAACAAAAGTATACACAAAAATAGATTGGCAAAAGCAACAAAACATTAACCAATATGCAAAGTTCGATTTTGAAGAATAGATTTGTTCCTCATTAATATACCAAGATTCAGCGATCAATATAAACAAAAAATGAGCACTGATTATGAAACCTAGAGTGAAACTCCTGACCTGAAAATTAAAATTGAATTTTTAAACAATATTATATTATAAGTAGGTACCTATAATTTTAATGCCTATATATTTTGATAACACAACGTCTCATAATAAAATGTTATACGAGGATCGTAAAACGACTTATTAATCAGCGTTAATGAGTAAAGTGTATTATTATAACGTTTAAAACAAAACACTTTGGTAGTTACTAGTTAGGTAGGTACTGTAGTAAGTAAGCGGTAAAACAATTATTAACACGTATGTTGACGATTATTTACATTTTGCTGAATGTTTTTGAACGGCATGGCCCAAGGTATTGAGCCGATACCTTGAGCAAAGCCTGTAATGTATAAAACTAACACAGACATAATGCACACATGGCGTATTTTCACTGAAGTGATCGAATTACTGTTGAAAATAATCAGCCCCAGACCCGTAGCTGCTAAGAGCATGACGAGACTCGAGGTCAACAATATTTTCCTCCGGCCATACTTTTCAACCAGAAACACGGTACACGTCGTAACTATCAACTAGACAAACAGGCGGGTTTTAGAAACAGCTGCGTCGGTCGCCATAAACTATACTACTCCACTCGGTTACTTGTAACGCGGTCACCAACAACGCGCATTGTTCGTACGTCACGGGCTTGACGTTCAGTTCCGCGAAGATGCAACGTACGCTTTTCTTGAACACGTGAACGCAGCTGAAATCGCGGAAGACGAACAGAGCCAAACAGACGAAAACACACCACTGGAGCTTTTTTTTATAGCACTTGTCACCATCAGCGTACCGGGAAGTGCTTGCGCTTGACGCGTGTTTGACCTGAACATTAACATTAATTATATTAAAAATAGGTAATTATATAATATTATTAAGTGTGGGTTGTGTTATGTGTGCATGATAGTTAATAGTACCTTTACGAAAATCATATTTTAAAAACGGTGAAAATAACTTTTTTGAATTCGGAAAAATAGAAATCCCGTACACACCGGTTAATTGTACAGAAAATGTGAAATTTAAATGGGAGCGCGGTCTACTCACAAAACGATTTTATTTTATTTTATTTAAACATTCTTAATTCCAAGCTGAGTGTGTCACTTATGAGTGACTTCATAACTAAGTAACTCCGATTAATATTTTTCTCCTGCCCTTATCATGTTATATTGATAAATCCGATTTGATTGTGTACAAAGTGAAACAGGAAGACCTTGACAGATGAAATAACTTTTTTGTCACACCTGCAACGAAAGTTTGTTTTCGACCACAGTTGAAGCGTTGAAAAGTGACCTTTTTCCGTGCAGCGTGCGGTAAAGTGGAGATCCCCAAAGTGCCGGTCGGTAAAGTGGAAATCCCTAAAAGTGCAGCCGGGCGGTAAAGTTGAAAACCCCAAAAGCGCAGGGCGCGTATTCCCTACACAACTAGCAACTGAAATATATACCACGGTCCTTACAAAACAAAAACACTTGGTTACATCTTATATTCATATTATAATCTCCTTGTATGACGCATAAACATTCAAAAAATATTTCATTTTCGCTGTTCCCACTTAAGTGCGATAAACGTTACCAATAAGTTTATTCTTCCGTGAAACTGTTTTCGTAGAGTAGTCAAGCTTTTTGGGTCAACAAAAAAAATGTATTTTTTTGAAAAAAAAACTAAAAAATTGAAAACTAAAAATGTCCGTTAATAGTTCAAAACGAGTAATATTTTCAAAATTGCATGGTGTATAGGAAATGAAAATATAAAGATTAAGTTAAATTTTCATGTACTAACAGTTATTCATTTTTGAATTACGGCAAAATAAGAAAATCACTCCATGAGAAATCGAATGAATATCCAATGTTGTAAAAATTTAAACTTCAAACGCTCATAAAAATTTAATTTAAATTTCTGGTAGAAATTTCTTTTTTTTGTTAAAATTATACAAACTTATGAAGAATCTGTTTTTAAATTTTCAAATCTTAGATTTAAAAATAAAATTTTTATCAATTTCCGATACCGAAGTTGAAAATCGAAGCATTATACTGAATACTTATCGTGTACACAGACACAAGTAAAAAAAAAATAATAAGAAAAACACACATCATAGCGATACAATCAATACATATTCATCGCTCCACTCAGAATTTAAAAAAACAATGTTTTTATCCTTACTCTAATATTGTATTAATATTTGTGATGGCGATTAAATAAGTTTACATAATATTATGCCTCTTTATTTATTTGTTAACATTGTGTTAGAGGGAAAAAAAACATTAGATACATAAATATATAGGGAGTATGTGATTATATATGCAAATTTGTTGGCCTATTCAAATTACTGATTATTGATGTACCTATCAATATCGAATTCAGTCTATAATCGTACATATTATGATAATAACATGACCTTTCGCTGGTATACAGATGATAAATATGCCAAGATAGTGTAATCGATACTACCTATATGTATTTGCTTCATAAAAATGCAATATTATACCAAGCGAAAGACAAACGACGATTATAAAAATAAATTGGGTTTATTTTTATTTATCGATTGATTTTCTTTTACCTGGTTTGCGTTTTCGTTTGTATCTCCTAGCAATTCGCTGTAGGGGCCTATCGAGCTATCACGGTGATAATGACACACCGTCATCCGGTCATCGTGACGGCGGGAAGTAAAGTGTAACAGAATCAACGAAACTATGTTCAGCGAAGCTATACCGGTGGTCACGAGATTCATATAAGTCCACGTCATGAGTAAGCTTAGGCTGTGTGAAATCAGCTCTCCGACTACGATGAATACCCCGATCAAACATAACATGGAACCTGAAATCGATCAGTAGATGTATTATTTAATTGTACAGAGATTGACAACATTTAAGACGCTTTTGCAGTATGTAGGGGAGTCGGGGTTAAATAGTACGTAATTAAGAGAGAGGTTTTTAAAAATTATTTTAAGATCGGGATAGGCTTGCAACGGGTTTAATAATATTATCAGTTTTTTATTTTTAATGGCTACCGAGTTTTTCTACACCAATGAGTAGAAATAATAACTACCTAATAGGTATATTTAACATATTAATATTCGTTTGCTTTTTCACTTTTATACAAGCTATTTGTGTGTGGGTATATAATTTATTGTAGTACGCGTATCTAGAAACGCACAAATACACTAATAAGTGTTAAAGTTAATACATTTTTTAATTCATGGTTTTAATTATTATTATTACTATTTTTTTGGTATTCGTTAAGTATGCTATAGTTTACCTAGATTGTAAATACATTTCGTTTAGTATGCTACATATAAATTTTGATATCTTAATAATAATTTTGTATCTTACCTTATAAGTTATTTTCCATAAACATTTAAGAATTGGATACTTCGTCAACAATTTTAATTTATTAAAATATTATTAATCAACTTTACGTCATACAGAAACGTCTTAAACACAACAGTTGAATTAATTGACCACCTCTTTGATATATCGCTGTAATAGACTTATTTGATCCCTTTTCCTTAATTCCATATCTTTGCTTTGTAAACTTACATAATGATCTATTATATTTTGTAGTATGGGCACCCGTTACGTGATCTAAAGTTTTAATTATGGTTTACCGTTTCATGTTGAAAACGTAAACTTGTTACAAGTTCGCTCATGCGCTTTGAGTTTATCTGAGTGAATAGAATATGTGTCTGATTTAATTGCATTTAATATTACGGGACCAAGTGTTTTTTGATTACGTTTATGCTCGATAGAAAATCGCAGCTCTAAAATTTGGCTATTTTTACAACACATCCCGAAAACCAGGGACAAGTCGACCGTAGTTGCAACGATCAACATTTAAATCTGAATCTGAATTCAAATGTATTGTATCACCTGATGGCCGATGGGTGTTCTGCAGTTGGTTACAAGTAAATGTCCTTTAATCTATTATCTTTTTATCCCTGAAATTCCAGAGATTCATCAATTTGTACTATCTGTCCAACTCCACCCATTTGTTCTCGTTTGTCAAACATTGAAACACATAGATATCACATA
The DNA here is from genome assembly GCA_027563435.1 of Nasonovia ribisnigri. Taxonomy (NCBI): domain Eukaryota; kingdom Metazoa; phylum Arthropoda; class Insecta; order Hemiptera; family Aphididae; genus Nasonovia; species Nasonovia ribisnigri. The sequence continues at coordinate 21,902 of JANEHU010000794.1, forward strand.
CCATCGATCAAAAATGCACCAATTTAGGTATTATTAGACAATTTTTTTTCTTTGACACATTTATTCAGAGTTGGTAATAATTATACTTAATAATTATCTCTAATTTAAAAATCGCAAACAAGTTTCCTCATTATTAATGACGTGACAATATAAATGTATGTTTTTATTTTGTAACTAATTGACGTTTCTATTTTCATTTATCCATTATATGATCTAACTTAATTGACCGGTGTATATATAACTACGCTATAGTCACAAGCAATTGACACGATCATAAAAAAATACGATATCATATTTATTTATAAATGGTTTTTCGAAACACGCATAGGTAGGTATTAGGTACCTACTAAACTATATATCAAAATCTAATAAATAGTCATAGCCTATAGTAATTAGTTGTTATAATTTGTACCATATTAAATATGCTTGTAGCGTGTATAGCCTATAAGTATTATAAAGGAAATTATAGCAGGTAGCATACATCTTAACCAAAAAGTGTCACTTAAATGTAATGCGTAGCGAGTACTTTGTTTTCTTTTAAGCTACAGTTCTAAGAATGATATTTTTTAAAAGCGCTTCGAATACCAAAACGTGTAAAATGTATTTTTATCTTTTTCCATATATAGTTCAATAATTAATCATTTTGGTTAACATCCGAGTGGTTATAATAATTACCTGTTAGTTTTTACATTCTGCGCTTAGATCATATACTACGGATGTAGGATGTAGCGAAAGAGTATTATTTTGTCGCCTGTATTAGCGACGAGTCTCCGAATTCGGCAATCGATGTGCGAATGCGCGATGCAACTCCTCGCATAATTATCCATATTATGTTACTATCATAGAATTATTCTAAATATTATTTAGTGGTTGATTATTATATTATTACAAATTATAGTAGGTATTGAACTATTTTTTCAGTATAATATCATATTTAAAAGATAATAATATGGTAATTTGATAACAAATTATCCGTTGATAAATATGCAAGAAGTTGCTCCGTGTATATGCATATCGAACACATAATTCGGCGACTCGTCCCTGATATTGGAAACATTTTTTGTATTGATTTAATACGCTGTGTCTCCATCCATTGTATATTATGACCTAAGATTCTCCGCAATTTTATACATATATGTGAGGTGCTCTCTCAGGAACATTATCCGCTGACCGCGATGGAAATTTAAATTTAAATTACAGCTTCGCATTCCATTATTTAACGCGCGTATGACAAAGTATGCGGAAAAAATGTTAAATTAATTTTTTTTTCAAATGGACAATAATAGATTGGTACATACAAATCATCGCTTATTATATTATGATGTCTGAGAACAATAACCAATAGGTATATTAATTAATTGATCAGATTCAATGATTTTATATCTAGTAAATATTTTATACTGATTGAAAAAACTATTATTTATATCATTCACAATAGTCTATTATTTGAAGTTTTAATTTATAAATAACTACTATTCATTTTAAGCTACTGTGAATTTTAGCTGTGTTTGAAATTCTCAGCGATCTGAAATAGGTGTGGATATATAGTGATTGTTATAGTGACGAAATAGTAATATTGTTTAATTCAACGACACTCGTTATTTATATTTATAAATTACATTTTCATTTTTTTGCATGCATTACATATTTTTATCACGTTTTTCATACTAAACGTTTTACATTGAATACATCCCATTTCACTTCGTATTAATATAGTGAAATAACTAATAAGTTGGGTTTCAACTCAGAAAAGTTGTATATTCTAACCTGGAGTAGTTTAAAAATTCACTAATTTGGTATTTTTTACATATATTTTTTTATAATAAAACAATTTATGAGTTCTATATACAGTTTAACTATGGTGTTTATATGTCACGAGTAAGGTTATCAAAAAATGGGCTAGGTTAATGTTAACCTTATCCATAAGAGCAGTGAAATGTATACATTATCCACCTTAAATATATGTGTAATGTATACATTATCAAACAATGTTTACATTTGCCAGTGCGTGATGTTGATACAGTATTACCTAAGTCTTATCATCATGGATACTGTCTTACTTGTACACTAATAGCAACTATAGATGCTCTTTGTATGGCCACTTGCATACTATACAACTTTCTGCAGTACTCTTTGTTTTTAAGGCACTTAGTTGAACAAATTTGGCAAGGTGATCCTGATTCCTAATATACTATAATAAACCTGAACTCTCCAACCCCCTGCTACTGCATATCAATTAGGTAAACTTAGAACCAACCTAGGTATTTATTACTGCAGGAGACCTCTTTGGTTTAATCACTAAACACTTGTTTTATGATTTTGGTTTTAATTGACGTGATTCGCAAAATGTACGTACAGTTTAAAAATTTGTATAAGTCTTTACTTAAGCAGTTTTAAAAATATATCTACATATAGCTTCTACGAACGTCACCTGTATTAATACAGATTATACCAAAATATTATTATTAAATGTTAAAACAAGTAGCACTGTGTTAAATGTCATTGCACGTAAATTTTATCAAAAACAAATATTTATTTACGATTGTTATTTTTTTGTGAATGATATCAAAGTACTTAATCCACTCGGCCATAAGTAATGTATAAGTAATATATATAAATTACCGCAGTGTTATACGCAATAAACGTATTAAACATAATATTTTTACATTATCCGATTGGGTAGTGTTCACATTTTCACATTAAATTCTATCTTTTTGTACTTTAGCCATAAAACACATGATAGCAACTAAGAAGTGGTGCGAAGCTAAGTAAAAAAAAAAATAGCGTAGTAGCCACTTACGTATAGTAACAGGAAACTGAGCTGTACTATTTAAATAACTTGCTAATTTTTGTTAATCCATCGGCCAGCTCTACAGGCAAACAGCTGAACATATAAAGTCGTATAAGGTATCAATTGATCAGAAATACCTATTGTGCAGATGGGAACAGAGGAACTCACAAGCAGATTGATACCTAAGTCAATAAGAACCAAATATTAATATAGCTTATGGTATTTTTTATGTAATTCACGTGATTCATAAATCATTTGGTAAGGACTTTACGAACATGTTGGATAAATTTTATATACAAACAAAAAATATAACACTTAATACAAAATAAAGATTAAGCTATTATTAAAACTATTTAATTTTTGAAAATTAATTAATAATATTATAAATAATTCCAGGTAACAATTTCGTAGTGATAATATTTTGTACATTTATTTTCAAAAAAAAATTAATATGAAGTCATTATGAACAAATATTAATTTAATAATCAGAATATATTATTATTATACTATGTTATTAAAATCTACATAAATATTTTTTTGTAATGCTTGTGGATTTATCCTTTCTTAAACTGTATTAAATGTAAACCACACATATTTGATATTCGTAACATATGAATTTGGGTGGTTTCGATCAAATATATAACACAAGTTTAAAATTATATCCAATTATAATCACTACTTTATTTTCTGTAACCAAGGGAAATCCTATAGAAACTATAAAAGAAAAATTGTTTTTCGTGAGCACCCCTTCAAATTTCAGAATTAAAAAAATTGACTTCGAGGTGCACATCCTCTATTATAGGATTACCTTATGTACCTAATTTGAGAATCATTAGTGCGGTAGAATCAATTGTGGATCGCTTAGCATTGACTTTTATTAATATAGGTACCTAATACAGTAGAGTCTCGTTAATCCGAACGAGATTAAGGAACCGAGTAGTTCGGATTACCGATTTGTTTGGACTACCTAAAAAAAAAAAATCAATTTTCTTGCAATTTAAATTTTGAAATTTATTTTTATCTATATTGTATTAGTCTATTTATTTGTTAAAATTCTTAATTTGAAAATACAATGAATACGATGTGAATACCTGTGAAACGATTTTTATGTACACACAACTGGCACACAACAGACCGAACGTATTCGACGTTCATATCTAACGTATTATATCTAAACGACGTACATATGCGATGTACAAACGTAATAATTGACAAATGTTATTAACGGGAAATATTATTATTATTATTATTATATATTATTATTATTATTACACACACATATGTATTAATAATAGCGATGCGATAGTTCGGATTACAGTGTCTTTCGGAGTAGCCTGTGTTCGGATTATCGAGACTCTACAACTGTATCTAGTAATTGTATACAAAATCTAGCTATGCTATAAATTAATGACAATTTAAAAATGATATATTGAATAATAATATTATATAGGCACTAAATTGACACGTTAATAAATTCGTAAAATTATGATATTAATACTTTCATTGCAATACATAGAATTGCTTTCAAAGAATCAAAGGACAAAATATCTTTGGTATTCAATGCGAAATTGAATTGAAATAAATAAATCACATATCTTATTGAATATACTTTGATATTTTCTTTAAGTACGATATTTTTATTTTGTACTCGGAAATCAGAATATTATATTTTTATTGGTTAACAGAATCACTCATGTATACTAAATTGTAATATATTGAAATCAATCCATTGATTTGAATAAAATAGTATAAATGTAGAAAAAGATCAATGGGTTGTAGACCTACATTATTATCATATTGTTATTATAGGTATGTAGGCTATCTTTATTGGATTTGTATGAATAATGGATGCAAGTGTTATGAAATCGGAAAAGTGTTATAATACTAAAATCATATATTAATAATAATAAAAATATTAAATTATAAAACTAAGTATATTATAATTTTATCAAATCGTTCTATTATTCATCATATACTTAGGGATTATATTTATTTTAGACTTCAGTTACAACTTTCGTCATTAGTTTGTACATATTTTATTATTATTTATTTTATAAAAGAGCAGATGGCCGTTAATACCTACAAATAAATAAATAATACTACATCATAAATTCATAATGTAACAAATTAAACTCCACTCAGAATCTTAAATAAATCTATAATTTTCATTAATGGATACGTCTTATTTATGTAGGAACATTTTTTCTATAATATGCATCTTACATTCTTCCCAGTATGGTATTATGGCTGTATTCAATACACTTACTGTGGCCTTAGTTATATACATTACATTTAAAACTACAAACAAAGGTTAGGACTAAATTTAAAGAATGTGAAGGAAGTAAGTAATGGATCATGCGTATCTTTATAAAGTAGACTACAGTCTACACATACCACCAAATTACGCGATAGAGAGAGCCATTAGTAACGGTTATACAAATACTTTTGCAAAGGTTATGTGATACCTTTCTTAAAAATGGTTCAGAGTATAAAGTATTTTACAATAAGGCCATTAACCACAGAATATTATGAGGAAAAGACAAATTCATAGGTCATACCTATTATAGTAGAGTATGTGGTTACCCGATATTCTTACGTAGCGTAGAACCAATGAAAATGTATAGTTTAAACTTTAAGTAACAAATATTTGTATTATAAATGCAAATCAGATAGGTATTAAAAAAAGCTAGTTATAGACCAAAATTAATGAAACAAATATCAAGTAATCTATTTTGCTATGAATTAGAACGAAAAAAATTTAAATTGTTATAAAATCCTTTTTAAAATGTTAAATATTCACAATTATTGTAACGTATGTATTATTTACAATTATGATATGACCGATGATAAATTTAATGTAATATATTAGAACAACATAATTTTTTTTAAAATTAATAATATCAAATTTTAGTTCTAGAGTATTTTTAGTTAGTTTGAATATTGTTTGAGACAATATACTACAATATAAAAATGGAATATTGTATTGAGAATTTTCTAGATTTTGACGAATTTTCTCAAATAAGATTTTTAATTATTGTAAAAAACAATTTGTTTTTTCATACGCTATTGAATACAATTGGGAATTTTCAATTTTGACTTCTGGAATGCACCAATTACATTAATTTTTTCAAAAGAAAAGTCACTTAAGTGAAAATCGAAGCATTATTTCGAATACTATTTCGTGTACACAGACACACAAGAAAACACCCATCATTGTAAAATCAATACATTTATCGCTCTGTTCAAAATCTTAAATATATATTAACTCTTTCTTAAACTTTTTAGGAGAAAAGTTGGTGTGGAAATTGTATCTTTAGTAATGACCGAAACGGTAATTTTTCATACCTATAGTTATTACTTATGATCAAAATAACCAATTGTTAAAATCAAAATCAAAATTAATTATGGGGTGGGAGGTGAACGCATCCTATTGGTTATGGCACTGATATAAAATTCTCTGAAATATTTAACACTCACATAATATCTACTGCAGGCATATTTTTATAAGAGATATGAAGATTTTCTTAACTAAATAAAATAACAGAATAACAAAATAAGTACAAAGTGAAATGTGTGACACACGTTGATGTATTGTCATACGAAGTGTACGATTCAATTATACAACTAAAAGTTGTCATGTTATATTAAGTTATTATATTATGATACCCATGGTGATTTAAACCATGGAGAAAAATAATTAAAATAATTAATATTTGTACAGTAACAATAACGCAGCAATAATTACAATATAATAATTAATTATACTTAATTGTCTTAATATATATATACATTCTTGTACACAGGTCGGTATCTGAATAATTTTTACATAAATAAGGTACTTGATATGAGGCATGAGCAATTATATTTCGATTATTTTAGTGTTAATTTTATGTCTAATAGAATATATAGGTAGTATTGTTGTTTTAATAAAAATGTTACTTTTGTAATATTATGCTATAAATAATGATTTAATCTATAGGCTATAGGTATAAACAAAAGTGTCCTCCTGATTCATCAACGCAAAGCCGAACATTAGAGCTATAAACTTGAAATTTTGAGAGTAGATTAATATTATAACTTCACCTTGCACTAAGAAAAGATTTTGCCAAATTTTGAGTTTAAGGGTCTGAAATTAGCAAAAATAAATTTTTACTTGCAAATTGTACACCTATATACTTAATGGTTGCTTATTGGTTATAGAAGAAATATTTAGTAGAAATTAGTATTTATTTATAATTGGTTGCTATTGGTTATTCGGGAAGATCAGGTACAAGCTTACATCAAATCGAATTTTCGAACATTGCCTATCAAGGTGGATGAGTTGCCCTTTGTCCGCGATGGACGTACCTATATAAATTATTTCTAGTGAATATTTTGTTAGTAAATAAAAATAACTAACTTTTAAATTGTGTTTGTTTAACTCCTTTTGGAGCCAACTTAGGCTTCCTGATGGTAGGTAATCCGACTACGTCGGTTCGCGGACAATTTCGGAGGGTGAAAAATATTTATGACCTATTCTCATACCTACCCAATATACAACGGTTGAGCCATTTTGGATAAATATGTTATCTGAGTATTATTATTTCCGTTGCACGGTCGTATCCGAGTTACCATCATGATTTTGCACCTGATCTAGCTGATCCTGTTCACTTAATTGCCCGTGAAAAGTGACAACTCTTAAAAAAATTGTAATTGTTTACCTTCTTTTGGATGCAACTCGCTGCAGTAAGTGCAATTCAGCCACCCTGGTAAGCAATCCGACTACGTCAGATCGCGGAAAATATGCGACACCATATCAAGTAGACAAGCCACCTGCGATGGATTGTATTATAACCGCCAATCAGCGGCTATAAGTGCAATATATTGGGGTTTAATATGCGACAATCCGATCTAATGCATGCTTGATTAACCAATATACAAGCAAAATACTAATACTAATACAGTAATATGTACGTTATTAATAATTATTAATAATAATTTAACTAACGATTAACCAATGGCAACCAATAATTATATTATAATAGCTTTAAAACCCATACCAACCATTTATAAACAAAAATTTCCACCATAAATCTCAAAATCCCTGTTTGAGCACATCCCCGGGTTGGACCTAGGGGTATAAAAAATAGTTTACATCACTCTCACAGACCTACATACGACATTTCATGAAAATCGGTCAAGCCGTTTTGGAGGGGTTTGGTGACATACATTTTCCATATTGTGATATGAAATTTTTATATACTAGAGATATATTTTAAGTTAATCTCGTGAATTATTTTAATTTTAAATGAACGTTTATCAGAAACAGGTAAACGGTTATTCGACGCATCGTTTTACTTTTAATTAGATTGATAGTTGTTATTTATGAGTTATAATTTTGAATGCAAGGTTAAATTTACTGTACTTTAATTTTGAAGTACGTATATTATTGTGATTCAAGGTTTTTGGATTTAATTTTATTAACTCGCAAAGTTTGAAGCATGGTGGTGAACAATCAATGCAATAAACTGAATTTATTCAGATTAGTTTTATGAATCTGGAGGTTAATCATTGTTTTCCTAATATTCCAAACAATATTCTTTATTATACACTAACTACACGGTTTAGCACTGATGTGATATATAAACAGTTGTATTTATTAAACATTAATATATATTATGTCATAAAAAATAAAATTATCTTGTACTCAGGATAATAAATAAGGGAAACAAATTCCAACTCCAAGCTACAGCTATAGGTTATATATTAGGTTTATAATTTATTTCTTAATTTCCACGACAAAACAATGACAATTATGCTCAAAATGGACAAGAAAAGAGAATCGAAGAAATTATAATTATGATAGTATAATACTTTAGTTCAGTTAGTTAATTTTTGTGATTGTATATAATAAAATAATAAACTCAATTACTTGATTTGATTTATGTATGCAATGTGCATACTTTGTTTGAATTAAATACATAACAATACATTACCATCTTCTTATAAGTTTAATATAAGTCATACTAAGTTATATAGTGTATGTATAGTGTACATAATTTGAATTAATTTACAAACTCATTAGTAGTACCTACTAAAATGCCGCCTATGAAACACATTTTCATATGTGTGTGCATTGCAAACATTTTATATAATTATTGTACGACATGTTATAATTTTTTTTATGAAATCTTGAATATAATTTTGACTGTATGGTGTTTTATTATTTTAAGCCTGCACTACATGATACGTACCGGTGGTGTTACTTATCTTCAAAATCGTGATAAAAATCCCACCATAAGGCTTTCCGTTCATATCCATTGAAGATTTAAAGATTAATTGTTGTCCCATTATTCTCAACTATAGTTTGTATACCGAAATTCCAGCTTTTAAAGCTTAAAAAATCCATTTACCATATATATATATTATATACAGGTATATCCCTATAGTTAGTGAAACTAATTATTCATCCAACCATACCTTATTTTAATTTAATTTAATTATAATTTTTATATTTTAACCAACATTGAATGAGTCGTAAGCTCGCATAACTAGAATTTTTTCTGATAAGCGTTTAAATTTTTAAAATTATTATTAAACTCAGTTGATTATTTTCTTATTCGTGAGAGGACATGTTTTGTTTTTTATATCAAAGTATTGTTCTTAACTTCTAAAGAACTATAATAATGTATAATAAATTCTAAATATATAACTTATTCCATTATTTTCGGTTTGAATGAATTAAATTAATTTTCAATATTTTAAAAGTATAATGTCAAAAGCTAATGTAGTTGGTCATGGTCATGTAAAATATGTACATAAATTGTAATACGAATTATTCGTTTTTTATTCGTATCTTATATTTTTATAAACTTAAAAGTATTCAGGTATATACTAAAACGTATTACCTATACCCATAATCTAACTTACACGCGAAACAGACGTACAACTCGACTTGGCTTATTCGAATGTATTATAATTGGATATTAGGAATAAAAATCCTCAGGAAAAAAATCTTTAGGCTCAAAATACGGTAATGCGATAATTTCAGTTGTTATCGACTTGAATGATAATACATATACGGTAAAACAATTAAAACTAATCTGTTGGATACACGAGGACGATAAGAGATTAAAATAACTTTGTGCTGTACCCAAGTAGGTAGAAAAATAAATATTTCTGATTTTTTGAACTGAATAAGTCACAATATGAGAAAACGGAGTAATGATTAATTAATTAATTATTCTTAATTTTATTCAATATTTCGTATAATGTACCGATATATTTTATGTCAATTGTAATTATCAAAAAGGTATATTTTTAAATTTCAAATACTTCAGGTGAGAATCTTTTAACGTGAAAAACATTCTTTGAAAACTATTAATATTTTTCTATTTTTACTTTTTTTACTCTTTGGAATAAAAATACCTATATTAGATTCTGAGCGGAGCGATGAATGTATTGGTTTTACAATGATGTGTGTTTTTTTTTTTATTTTTTTTTTTATTTTTGTGTCTGTCATCACGTTTTAGGACAGAAAAAATGCTTCGATTTTCTTCAATAGTACCTTTTCTGATAGGAAAGTGAATCTAGTTGGTACTTTGGGGGGTCAAAAGTCAAAATTTCCCAGTAGTTTTCATGAGCGCCTGGAAAAACAAATGAAAAATTATGGGAAAAACGGGAATTTTTACGGAAAACCAATTTTCGACAAAATCGATTTTGGTTTTTGGTATAACTCTAAAAGAAATGACCGTAGAGACATGAAATTTTGACCGAATGTTTATATAAGCATTTTCTACACATCATATCATTTTCAAAATATTCTGACTTATTTTGAGCTGTTAACGGACATTTTCAGTTTCCAATTTTTTTAGTTTTTTTTTCTATAAATGTCAATAAAATTTTATTTGTTGGGTAAAAAATCTTGAAAATTTAATAGTAGGCTTCTAATATATAGTTTCAAAGGCAGATGAAAAATATTAAAAATCCGTAGTCACAATTTTTATTTATAGGTAATCAAAGTTCAAATTTTGACAAAATACGTAAAAATGACGAAAATGTGCAATTTATTTTGAGTTAGAATTCATAAAAATTTTTCTTTTTAAATCTAAGATTTGAAAATGTAATACAAAATTCCTCATAAGTTTGCCTAATTTTATCAATAAAAAAAAGTTTATAAGCAAGTCATAATAAATTTTTATGAGCATTTTAAGTTCAAATTTGTACAAGATTAGATATTCACTCGATTTCTCATGTAGCGATTTTCTTATTTTGTTGCAATTCAAAAACAAATAACTGTAGATGCATGAAAATTTCACTGAATGTTTATATAAACTATTTCTATACACCATATAATTTTTAATATATTTTGACTGTTTTTCAGCTTTTTACGGACGATTTCAATTTTCAAATTTTTTAGTTTTTTTTTCTATTAATATCAATTACATTTTATTTGTTGGGCCAAAAATAATGAAAATTTAATACAAGGCTCCTGATATATTATTACAATAGCAATTGAAAAATATTAAAAATACATAGGCACACATTTTTTTTATAATCATTTAAAGTTCGAATTTTGACAAAATTTATCAAAATCTCGAAAATTATCAATCATTGTAATTAAACAATTATAAAATGTTCAGTTTTCTTAACTAAGGATTGAAAATTTAAAATAAAGATTCTAATAAATAGTACATACTGTATTCAAAAAATCTAAAAAATATTTAAACACAGTTATTTTTTATAGACATTTTAAGTTCAAATTTGGACGGAATTACATATTAAAATTAATTTTAACGAGTAAAAGTATATATTATAATATTTTTATAGCATCACTGATAATTTTAGGTTAATAATTAAATAATATGAATAATATTAATTCAACTTAGCAGCTACCTACCGTATAATAACAATATCAATATAATTTAAAATATCCTAGACTGACATACCGTCTCCGCTCAGAATCGTTTTTCTTATACAATGATATTATATCATTGAATTCAAATTTAATACCATCCATTATAGTACAGTGATCTACTTGTAGCCTACTGTACAGCGGAGCGACATCCACTTGACCCCCTTTTTTAATTTCATATTCCTAAGCAAAATATTACTTGGAGTATTTTGATAAATAAAAATCAAATTTCGGACGAGCAGTCAAGTACTAATTAGTTATATTTATTTAAAGTTTCAATGATCGCAGCTAGAGGACAAACATTTTGATAGGTACATACACCTAAGCAACTCTGCTTGTCTAAACTTTATGTAGGTACCTACTCAAGTTATATCTCATATTAATTTACTTGTCCTAAATTTGGTCTGCGTATTCATTGAAAGTAATAAGAAAAATATTTTGCTTTGAAAGATGAATTGAAAATGTATGTTGTTATTAAAAAAGTAAAACCTTAAAATCCATAACTATAAAGAAAAATAATTGTTTTTTCAAAATTTTTGATTTGTGACAAATTACAATTATGTGAATAAAATATTTTAAAAAACGTTAATAGTTTTTTGAAGCAATGAGCCTTCTTCGAAAGATTATTAGAAGGAAAGAGGTTAATATTATATTCGTATATAAAGTCGTATAACTATACTAGCTGCCAGATCTTCTTCCGGAAGAAATTATTACAAAAAAACATAAAAATAAAAAAAGAAACAGATATCGCTATCGGTGAATATATGAAAATAATTGGTAATTAGGTAATCTATATATTATATATAATTATTATTATTATGAGAGGAAGCGCTTAGGTCAGATACGTTCAAACCGGTTTCCTTCGTCTCTAAAATCAGGTTAGATTCTTATATATATACAGATTGATGGATAGATAAGTATAATAATTTGGTTAAAGTTATGTCCGTACGATGGAATTGGTTTTACATACCCAGGGCCTTATTTTCCTACGACCGTGAAATTTTTTCCAGGTTACTTTTTATTTTCCCGCAGTTAACTATATCGCTGCGGTGCGGTTGGTACTCGCTTTGGAACGGTCCTGAGACGTGAGCGTTGCTCGTCATGATGTACTCAGGCACGGCCACGGCCAGCGATGCGGACCCGAAGCCCTGGAGAGCGCGGACCGCGTACAGGCAGTAGACTTGGCTAGGGAACGTTGACGCTAGTGCGCCGGCGCAGACGGACACGGACACGCCGAACACCATCAGCGCGTACGGGCCCACGCGGTTGACGTTGGCGCCCGACCATTGCGACCAGCCGATGGCCACCAGGTACATGGTGGCCATAAACTTTTCCATTTCATCGTCCGTGAAGTCCGGAAGTGCCGGTGGCTGCCCCTCCGCCCTGTTCTGAGGCCACCAGCTCTGGTGCAGGCCGACGGTCACGGCGCAAGTGCTGGCTGTGTTGTAAGGATGGCGGGGCGTAAATCAGCAAACCGTGTCGATTAAAACACAATCATATCATAATAAGCGGCATTGACATAAAATAGTAAAATATGCATTAAATAATATTAAAATAATACATTAATACTACGTACGCTAATGTTTATATGAAGACAAAAATATGTTAAAATTTAACAATAAAATTACAATATTAATTTCTGAACTACGATTATGTACATAATTGGAGGCGCACTCACTGGTGTGGGAGGGGGGATGGGTATTAAGGGGTCGCCAATCGACAATCCTGAAATGACGTAAAAATGTTTTTTCCAAAAGTATTTGAAAATCCTGTGGTTAAAAACCATATACAACATATGTATTTTACACAACTTTAACATAGATTTTAATTACGAAATTTCAAAGTTTTAAAATTATGCATGAATAATAATAATATGGTAACAGGCATGCGATAATGACGAACCCCACCTGTTATATAATATTGCTCGTATTATATCAATACAGTTGAATAATATATTAATTATTATGGCTAAGTAACTAAAAGTAGATTATCCATCAATGGATACAGATTACAGCCACACAATAAATTTATTTTTATACTTGAATTTTAGAAATCAATACGTATAATTCTCAATTATTTTTCATTTAAAAGTTTTTGTATAATTTTACAATATGATTTCCAAAAAAAATTAGACTTGCGTCTATTAATTTTTATCTAGCCTTCTAGGTGAATGTTTCTATCTACACAAGTTATCGATGGGTTCAATTTTGTAACGGGGTGGAGAGGATGTGCTTCTAAAATGATTACGAGATGATTATTTATGTATACGAAATGGTAGTAAATGTGCAGTATGTTTGTCGATTAACTTACCGAGAAAAGTCGATACTGAATCCGTTTCAATTTTCGATTTCATGGCTTACACGTATTTTACAAAAACGACATCGGATATGAGAAATTCGAGCAATACATTATACCCATTATTATGTAAAATAACGAATAATGTGTTTACTGTAAACATAGAAACGCCGTCGACGATCGTGTTTTGATACAATCATGACGACGAATGAACATAATAATACGTTTATTAAATCTCATCAATTCGGAATGACACCAATTGTGTGCTTTTCGAAACGTACGTAATTACTTTTTAACACATCATTAGGTATGTATTATTGTGAATCCACATTGTTTCACTTTATAATTATTTATTTATTTTTTTGAATTATGATTTTTAGAATTTTTAAGTTGGTAGGTATACTTAAGGATTATATTTTCAAGTACTTCGATTTATTACACCATTTAAAGGGTGTGGTATATGCGATACTAACTATTTATTTTTAAATGAAAATCATCCTTTTTTCGAAGATATTCCGGTGTAAATCGAAGTTGTCTACAGTTTAGGGGCTGCAACTATTGACTATAGTTTGATATTTATATACAATGTTTCAATTAATACAACTTTACCGTTGATAAATAAACTAATCATACATTTTATTTTAATTAAATTCATAAGCATTATATTATTTACTGCTAATTTTAAATCAATAGATATCTATATTAAAAAAAACATTTTCTTTGATGTGGTTTATTTTTTTCTTCAGTCGTTATTTTACAAGTTTTCTGTAGGTACCTGGTACCTAATACATTTTACAATGTTAGTTTTAGCCAAGATTACACACTTTGGAATTTAGCCAATGATAATTTATTAAGTCAACAAGTTTTTACCTTAGTAATTGTTAGTGGTTGGTAAGGTTTAATTTAAAACAATGGTGTAGTAAGTGTCTCAGACGGGGCTGACCCAAGGCATGCGATTCATTTTTGAATTGTGAGACATTGATACGAACTAAATCAGAATTAAGAAAGCTATTACAACGACACCAAAAATGTGGCGGGGAGTGATTATAATATGCAATATTTTTTTTATCTTGATTCCATAATAAATAAGACTGGTTGTAGGTTTTAACACTAGTGATATTATTTATTTTTATATTATCACATGATTATGATAGATTAATTTTATACAATGTAATGTATTTGGTCCATCGTAAGAAAGAAGTGGTTGGTTATATTCCACATAAATATACAAAACAAACGGATTATACACTGTCTCTTGAATGTTTTGAACTTCATTTTTGACATTACCTTTTACAACACATTTTAAAGGTAAGTAGGTATTTTCTCTAATAAATATACCATGTCGTATGGTTCAGGTATCGTGTTCCAGGTGTAATATTACAATTTTGTTAAAAGATTTTAGAGTTAAGATAGTTTTAAAACCATAATTATTACGTATACAAATTCGGAGTCTATGGTATGGTGCATTGTTATAATAATGGATATCAGATTCTGAATTAGATTTTAGTGGAAGAAAAAAAAATAATAACTTAAAATGTACACAATATAAAAAACAAAAATTAAATAACACTGAATTACCAAGAATGGAACGGCGCTATTCGTACTATTATGTGCAAGTGTATGGAATAATTTAACATCATATAATATGTATTATTGTTTTCATCATAATTCAATTGATATTGATATTCTACAAACATTGTTATGCGGTAAAACATTAATAATTGTTTATGAATTTTCAAAAAATTCTATTTAAATAATAATTAAAAACTACAGGTACAATATAATATATATACATTGATTAATAATAATAAACAAATGTATATCCCAAAACTAAACAATATTTATTTATTACCAGTTCAAAATTAAGGCATGTTGGTTCAACAACATGTATTTGTTTATTATAAAAAATGTATTGAATTATTATTGAAGTTCAGTTATCAATTTACAGTAAATTCACCAATGAGCTAGCTGCTGCTGTTCCATGATTGAACGTTTAGTAAATATATCTTATGAAAAAAATGTTTCTTTTATCATTTAGTTTATATAAAACTCTGAAGGTTGCCACCTATATCATCTCGTAATTATTAGTATAACTAAAAAATAGAATTCTTTGCTTAGCGCACTTATATAACAAGTGTAGTATCCTATATAGATAACAATTTAAAAAATAAAACCCAAAATTTTCACATTGTTTTAATATTATATTCAAGACTGGACCTATTTACTTTTCGTCAATTAAATAAGCGTCTCCGAATCCCAGGATGATGGACATTTTATGCTCCGGGAAATTTCATTATTATAAATATAGAGATATGATTTTCAATAATACGCTAACCATTTTTTTATTTCATAAACATCTTAAAATGTTTCAAATATTTTATGTTAGTATATATATATATATATATATATGTATATAGTAAACCGATATCTGCTCATAATATTTGTCAACTGCAATTGTTTGATAAGTCACTTCCTTATCAATTAAATATTTAGCATTACTTCATAATTAAAAATAATAATACAAGCCGATGAGAAGGCAGAATTATTACGAGTTTGTAATTCATGACCCTTAATAATATTGTACGCTGTCTTACTTAAAATTAAGTACATATTTATTTTGCATAATAGTATAAATTATTTTATTCACGGCTCATCGCATAGGCAAATTAGCTACATGTGTAGAATGTTTTAAAATGTTTAATAGACTTATAGCAAGTTTTCTTAAATTGGATAGTTTTTTTTTAACTACCTACTAATTATAAAAGAACAAAAGAAAAATTAAGAACGAATGAACCACTTAAAAGGAAAAATGAGAAGTATAGAAGTATTTTTTATTGTGGCACCGTAACATGGGGGACCGTTTACACATTGTCAAATAATTGGTTAGAGTAGGTTAGGCATAGGTACGCTATGTGACAATAATTCAGACAACTGAGTATCACTATCGTGTGTGATCACCAGATTTAACGTAGGTAAAGTTCACTGATATTTCAACTAAGACTATTTATTAATTTAAGTATCTACTATTATGGTTGAGCAGTTGTAGTAAGTAAATAAATGGACCGAAAATATCTATGATTAAAAAAAAATAGTTAATATATAATAAACTTAATTTATATTATGAATATTATAAAACGATTAAAACACCACGGTGTAGATAAAATCTAAAATGATGTAAGTAATTAAAGAGGATACTGAAATAATTTATGAAAAATATGTTGAGTTAAAAAAAAAAACTATATAAATAATAATTATTATTTGAACAATATACTATATAGGATATAGTAACTTTACCTATGTAATATGTTAACGTGTTTCTTAAACAAGAAAATGTATACACTTATTATTATTTCATAGGTTATATCATAAGGTAGTACTTATGTTTTATTATTTTTTGTCAAAACCTTAATTTTTTAAATCCACGTTTCAGATTATACACGATAACTTATTAGTTTTATAATCACTGGTGAGTGCGGTATTTTTATGTTATAGTTTAATTAGGGGTAAATTCTTCTTTGACTTACTATATACAACCATACAGAATAATGATTGATGAGTTTAATCCATTTAAACATAAAAAAATGATATTATATTTTATTTTATATACATTTTACCAGTAAAAAATAATATTCATTTAATAAAACAAATATTTAAAGTAGGTGGAGTTTTTCGCTGGGTATGTATAACTGCACACCATGAATCCAATTTATTCTAGAAAATGTTCGTATCAATAAAATATGTGATGCTTAAGAGTTATATTAATATAGTTTTATTTGCATTGTTTATATGGGTGAATTCATTTAATAGTTTATTGTGAACATTTTACAGTCATTAGAATAGTAGGTCTATAATTTGTTATGATGTAAATATTAATGTTTTGCAACATTCAATTCACATTAAATCATAACATTTGTTTACATAACATTATGATGAAATTATCATTATCTGTTTTATTTCTATGTACAACATAGTGTCTATTGATCAAATTCTAGTATCAATATATATAGCTGTTCAGATTTCTGAACTTTCGTGAATTATAGTTTGACTGTAAGACCTTCACTGGATATTTGGTTGTATACAATTATAATTAATTGTTTTTCATTTTCGATCATTAACTTAATTTACTTAACTCAATTTATAACCTGTCATAATATAATATACATATATTTTGTGAGCTATATATATTTTGAGATTAAACTGTTACAAACAAAAAGTTCATCTGTTGTATTCGGAGTTCCATATTCTGATAATTTAACTTTATGAAAGAATTTTTTTCACATTTCCATCTGTTAAAATATATACAGGTTGATGTTTTTTCGCTAATTTTAAAGATTTTGGAAAATATATAAAAATGTTTTTTCATATAATTTGAAGACATAACAAATTAATATTACTGTAAAAATTGTATTGTTATTTATTAAGTTTTTGTTTTTTTTTTGAGATGACAAAGTACACTTTTAATTGCATATTTTGAAGTAAAATATTATTTTTAATTATTATACAAATTTAAATTTATTAGTAATTATAGTTATAAATATTAAAAGTCAAGATGATGGGAGTGAAGTGTCCTAGGTACTCCGCATAATGTTGACCACTAATCTGGCCATTCAAACTTAAAAGTAACAAATAAAACCTTTTTGTTTTGTAATGACTGCTATTTAATATTTTCAAAAACTTAAATTCTTTTTGAGATACGAGATTATAAGTGTTTACTGTTTAAAGAATAATCCAGTAAATATATGTATACAAATACGTTAATACTTAGTTTTTTAGTTGTTTGAGATTTGTTTTCGGTACTTAAGAAATACATTTAAGTGTCTTTTTATAATAATATAAGGTAAGATCTGTCATAGTTAAAAGTAACATTTAATTAAAAATGATTTGCTGAATATGAATAACATCGTTTTAACATCAACCAACTAAATATAACCTTTTTAAGTATCGTTATTTATGTCTTATTGTAAGTCATTAATGTGGTTAAATTACATTTAGAGGAATTAAATTGCCCAAGCAATGTTTCTAAATTTATATACGCATTTCTCATTTAAGTGCCACTACTCGCTGATGGATGGCTTCTTCAACCAATTGTCCATGTCTTTAAACTCTTATATCCTATATTATAATTGTGCTTATAGATTGTATATCTTATTGAAATAAATATTAATAAAAATAAGATCTATGACATTTTTATTCCTTTTTGTCAACCACAAAAATAATCTGATAGTTATCAATCCGTATTTAATTAATTATAAAATGTTTATTTACGTGGAGTTTGATTTGTAATAATTTTTTACATAACATTTCCATAATCTGAAGGAATTGATATACATATATTTATTTGTATAGGATTAACTTTATTTTGTTTTACTTATATTTTTCTTGGTTTTGAGTTATGATTTAAAATCTCTACTATTACTTGTAACTGACATAAATGTTTAAATTAATTTGATATTTAATAACTAAGTTTTTTCGAAAATAGAACAACGCAATACGACAATTTCTTATTTTATAATTTCAAATGTATAAAGAAAAAAATGTAAAACTAAAGTTGTCAGGACGCGGTTATAGTATTTGTTTAGTTCTGATTAAATACATGAGTAAAAATTATTAAGGAAAAATATAAATTAAATACAGTTATGAAAAATATAGAAGGATTTTGAGGGGCTGGTAGGGATAAAAATACGACTAAATAATTGATAAGGAGAATAAAGTACACTGGAACACTTGCTACACCGGATATAGTTTAGAACTTAATTAGTCTTTGTGAAAAGCCAGAGGGTATCAAAACCATTAAAAATAGGTCATTATTGTTGTCAGTGTTGGGTCTTGGGGCTCCAAAGCATGAATCTATTGCTATTGTACGGACAAAATGTTAACAAAAAAAAATTTGACGGAGGTGAGCAGCAAACAAAAACGACACACTTTTTAACTCAGGTGTACCTACGTAGCTATTATACTTAATAACCTCAATATGCGACGCACAGCTGAGAAATATATCATTTAAATAAATTAACGAACGAATAATTTATAACCGGGTCGGATGTCGAGCAGATAAAACTTAACAATATGATTTTTAATACTAATAAAATAATTTTCGGGTTCAATAGGTAAGCTTACAAAAAAAACCCTTAAAATTGTGACCAAAAACATGGCCAATGCTGTTTTTGCCTAGTTTTACTTTTCTGTTTAGTTGCTCAACGAGGATCGTGGAGCACTTTAATACATCGAAAATTCATTACTTATTAAGTACTTTAGAGATGTAATTTTCGCATTACTTAAGTTGTAGTTTTAGTATTAGACGACATCACAAAAACTAGTAAAGAAATGCAACAAAAATGTTGGCCATTACTTTCAAATTTTAATATAATATAATTTAATATTAATATAATAATATATTTATAATACTTCATATATCAGGTGAATATAAAAGTGCCTATCACTCAGATATTGTATCCTATCAGGATTGTTATTCTGTTATTTCTATTGAAATTATGTTTTGGGACTGGATTTGATAAATGTAAATATGAAAATTAAGTTTTAGAACTACTGCGAAAAATTAATTTTTCTACTGTGCATTACAATGTTCATATATGTTTCACGGAACTTACCCTAATTTACGCTGGTGCACAGATTCATAAAATATATTGAGTTTTTTCGTTTTGTCTTTAAATGAATATTAGGAAAGTTTTGTACGTTCACCTTACATATTAGGAATAGGTAGGTTAACTATTAATTATGTATTACGGGGAACTAAAGTTTGCCGTCATTTCACGAGTGTCCCATATAAATGTTTGTACAGTAGTCATTACACCTGTTGTAGTTTGCAAATCATAGATACGAATATAATTACCCTAATCAATTCGACTAGCGGCTAGCTAAAATAATAATAGTACTGTGGTTAATGTACAAGTAATCCTCCGAAGTTATACATCGTCCCGCTAAACGCTATTCCGCAGAATTCATTATAGAAACGGAAACTATAATAATTATAAACGTGTCACACTCAATTTCGATTATTATATATATTAATAACTAGGCCGGGGATATTTATATAATTTAAAGTGAAAATATGTAAATATTAATGTTGTTATTTGCCAAAATATGTATTAAAAAACATAAGATATTGAACAACAAGTATCACATAAAAAGAAAAGTACCGAATAGAAAAAGAAATGAACGATCTAGAACAACTAGTCACCAGAGCAATATATTGTACAACAGAATAATATAATGCGGTAGTACAAAAACTCGTTTACCTGTTTTATCAATATTTTTACGACGTTGACACTCATAAGTTTCACGACAGATTGAACATATTCACCGTAACATAATGATTATTGTCTCAATATATTATGGCTATGATTAGGTAAATATAAAAATATTATATATTATACCTATATTTGTTCGTAAAATATTTTAAGACAATGCATATTTTACTTTAAAATATGCAAAAATATTTAATAATGAACACCTAATTATTATTATATTTAGGGCGTTATATAACGGGCGGGTTTTTTATTCAAAATGTTAAGAGATCTACATTCAGAATAATTATGAATTTATATAAAAATTCGTGCCCAATATTAATTGGTTGTTTAATGGCCATCTGACGCTCAAGAAATAGTACAATATAGTTTAACCAAAAACACAAATTAAATAATATAATATGGATGCGAGATAAAAAAGAAAACGAGCGATAATATCATTTAAAAAATACACACTACGATATAATATCGTGACGCGCGTAAATCACACGAATGAATTCCCACACCACAATGGTATTTTATTATTGTAATTTTGCCAGCACTCGTATTTTATGATACATAATAATAATATGTGATAATACGTACTGCAATGATATCATGTAAATCACAAATCACAATAATAATATTACAGAACGCCGGTGTAAATATTTTTCACGATATTAGTGATAAAATCATCTATTTCTTATATATTCACTTATATTTTGCATATTTATCTATAGTTGTACTTTTATATAGATGGAAGTAATGTAAAGGCAATATATAATACTCTACTAATATCAATTTCATAACTTAATTGATTTTGTGGTCAACAGAAATTTTTTTCAATGCTACGATAGTAGCACTAACTAAATTGACTTTACTTTCAAGGTTGGTGCTACGATTTTCGGGCTTCCGTGTATCAGACGAGGTGCTGGATAAAACTGTTGAACCAGCATTTTGAAACGATTTATTGTTTATAGAAACTTTGAAAATAAAAATAAAACAAAAATCACTTATAATTGTCACCTTTTGCTTCGCCTTGAATTAGGTTATCGAATGTAGTAATAAAAATAATAATACCTATGGGTGATAATAATAATTAATCAGAGGTCGATGCACTCGTATTTCTGTATCGTATATTCGTATATAGTATAATACATACTCGTGATTTAAAAATATAAAATATACCTAAATTATACCAACAGTGAAATTCGACGACGGCGAAAGATAAAAAAAAAAAATCGTTTTTAAGATTCAATGAATCTATAAAAAGGTAATAAGAGAATAAGTATCTCGTATGTTGATATATGAATATTTAATAATACCTATTAAGTTCTTTGTTATCTTAGAGCATGCGATGAAAAAAAAATAATTCATGTATTAAACTACAAAAAAAATTTGTCGTATATTCAATGCATTGCGCCTGATGAACCATGTGACCCTGTGGGGGGGGGGGGCACACGTAGCATTCCCTTCCATTGCACCGGCCTTGTTCTCTTTCACTTGATGATAGCTTGGAAATTGTTAGGAATTTAACCATGTATTTTGCCATATTTTTATTCGATATTTCACTATATCTATTTTATATCGCAAATTATAAATCCTAGTACAGTATATAATCCTTTTAGAGTGATACAATATACAAATGGCCGGAGCTACACTACCATGAGCATGAGAACTTTTGATTTTTTTTTCTTACAATTTTTGCCCCTCAAAGATTTCAGTGGTGGTGGTCTCTTATAATATTGTGAATTTGATCTCAAGATGTCTTCTTTTTTTCTCGAAATCTCCATAGCTCCAATTTAATAAAATATTATATTATTAATAGTGGTGTCTAGTGACGTTTTAATATATAAAATACCTCGCATGTTTTTAATCTATCAAAAAAAAATAACTTTAATGTGGTTGAGACGTTTCGCTTCAAGATTTGGAAGATTTTCAAGTATAGCACTAAAGTTTACGTTGAAATATCAACATACCGTTGTTTATAATTCAGCCATAAATCGCAGCTATTTATGAACATTAGCTAGGCCTATTCTCGTTATTGAGAATGGATGGTGATAAATTATCTGTCTAAAAATGAGCGTCGCATATCATTGTTAATGTACATGGAAATTCATCGTCGGAGACTTGAAAAGAAAAGAAAATCCATATACAATCTAGAATAAACACAAACGTCTATCGTCGCCCTCCTCGTTTCGAGATTAATTAAACTGAGGTACACACTTTGACTTATGAAAAGTAAATTAAGATTAACCTAACCGTGCAATAATTCGTGCAAAAACGTAAAAAAGTCATACAACAATCGTGTGTGTTTAAAAATTTGTTATAAAGCTCAAAATGAACTTAAAAAAAAATTGATTTTATTTTATAATATAATTATATATACCTAATACAATTATCATTATTTTAATGAAAAAAGGTGATGTTATTTTTAAAGAGTGATAAAAAATAAAAAATAATAAACATTTTTCCTCGGGTAGTTGGATTAAAAATAATTTCTAGTCAATATATATAATATAATCATGCCCCTTTTTTTGTTTTAAAAAAGGTAAATGCACCTTGGTCTGCAAAATATATGGGCATATATAGTAAATTATGAGCTCATAATAATTTTAGTATAGATACCTACTACATCCGGTCAGGGAAGATATATTAATTTCAGAGTTCTCAAGTGTTTTGTGTGCTCCATTATAATTGAACACCGTTAGAGTCGGCTCAACAAAACTCACTAATCAATGACTAACTGGTAACAATCATCATAGATTCGTTGACTATGAAATACTAGAAAGCAAACTTTACGTCACCACATTCCCAAAATAATTATAATTTTTCACAAAATATTACTATATCTCCAAATTCACTTTGACTCACAGATTGATTCAGTTTTTTACATTGATTTTATGTATTGTGTTTATTAAAATTGATATCATTAAATAATGGTATTCACTGTAACCACTAACTAATCAAAATTAAAAACAACATAATATATACATCATATTTTAGACAGATATAATGTAATAGTAGTTTTAATATTATTATGATTGAATAATCTTTTACTCAACATTCAAATTTAAAATTTATATCAAAGAGAAGGATATAATAATTAATAATTTCGTTGTAACCTGCGAGAATTTCAGAAGATGCGCACAAACTCAACATCTGAAATATGATTAAAAAATAAGATCAGAATTGAGTTTTGAGATTTCTGATGATTAGGCAGGTAATATAATAGCCTATGCATAAATAATTATATAATTATAACCGAAACCAATTTTTGGTCTCTTCGTAAAACTCTCAAAATGTAATCTGACGAAGGACTCAATTTTTGTAATAATTTTTTGAAAACAAATCACGGTTCTATCTAACGACTTTTGTGTTCAATGGGTGTGGGTTTATTCAGTAAAAAAAAATAAATTATTATTATTTTTAAAATGTATAACTGTTATTATTTTCTGTGACATGTTAGCATGTAATCAAATTTAATATTATTTTGTTAAAAAAAAAACCGTTTCTAAGTTTTTCTTCCAATAAAAAAAAATGTAAAAAAACAAAACATTATTTCCATATGCACACGATATGCACAAATACACAAACACGCGCGCGCACACCCCATCGTGATTCGTTCGGTTATGGTCGGGCCAGGCGACGACGAGGGTAAGCGCCGCTCGCGAACACGTTGGGCGCGCGTATAGACTCCACCGTTGTCGCTGTCGATTACAGTCCGCCGATGCGAACGGAACTCTAACGACAACCACGAAATGATGAATCCGGATCGTTCCGCGAGATCCAAACTGCCGTGATAGCATTATTAATGCCGTGATTGTTGGTTATCGTTTTTGAATATTTAATTAAATTGTTTCGTTATAGTAATAATAATAATAATTATTATTTTCCGTCGGATTTGGTGTCCGAAGTGAAGCCAAACGGATACTGTTACTGCGGCCGGTTCTGAGGTATGTGTACGCGCGTCAGACACCCGAGATACCGGAAATTGTTTTTATTTTTAATTATAGTTTTTTAAATTATTATTATTTCGTTTTGTTCTTCTTTGTCATGCAAGGCAATGTCGAACAGAAAAAAAAAAACTGATTATCGTCGATTCACAAACGATCCGTCTATTATAATGTTGTATACCCAGTACTCGACTTAGCAAAATTAGAGTAGGGGGACTCTGTTTACTTTTAAAAAAGAACGTCACTCGATAAACGTTATTGAGCCATGAGGGATATGCCCCCATATTTATAAATAATCAATTAAAAAATAAAAATAATACGAGTTAATATTTAGCATAGGTACTTATTATAATTTATAAACCCACAGTCATGAAATAGTCCATACAACAAATTATGATTTGGCATCTTGCGCATTTTTATAAAAATGCAAATGATGAATCGTGCCGTGGTTAGGCATTCTTTTTAAAAATAATAGTGGGGGTAAGTAAAAATGTCTAAAAAAGTAGTTTGGGTACTCCCCCCTCCTGATCCCCTCCAAACACACTTGTCCAGCACTGTGTATACCTAGATAAGTGACAAATAAAGAGTTAAATGTCTTAGGCACTCAATATGTATACATTAAATATTTTTACCGTTCTAAAGTCAACTATACGGAGAGGGATGAATTGGCTCAAGTCGACTGATCAAAATTTAACGTAAATGTCGAACGAGAAATGAAACGATAATTATAGATAGTACTTCCGATAACTGCTGTTGTTGTAATAATAATAATATATGGTCATGAGACTCGAAGAAATTGTGATTTTTTTCCAAATATTTAGAAAACTGGAAACGTGAAGTTATGTCAATAAAAATTTGTTTTCTCTAAAGATACACTATATAGTATATACTATTATAATATTATAGAAAGTGTTGATTAAATGTAAGACCGAAAATTCATTACGCAGTTTGATGTCAGGCGGTTTTTACCTATATAATAAAGTATACGTCCTAACTCCTAACGTTTTACATATATTTTTATATTATTTATTACTTTCTGTCGTATTCGTGAATAAAGGTAACATAAAAAAATTTGGATAAGTGGGAGTCGCTCTCCTCTACAGTAGGTTACAAGTGGGTCACTGCAATGCATGGTGTTTTAATGTTAATTCAATGATGGCTATAATATCATTGTATACGAAAAACGATTCTGAGCGAAGATGGTCAGTCAGCCTGCTATGATATGTTGATATTACTAAGCGTATTTGGTTTTATTAATGTAAATAAAGTTATTTATTTATCTATTTACATGGAACCTTGTTTTACATTTTAAATCCTTATAGCTATAAAAGTTGAACATTTTATACATTTTTAAATTTTAAGTTTGATACATTTTATCAAAATTTGAACTTTGAATACTTATAAAAAAAACGTGAGCCTATATATTTTTAATATTTTTCTACTGCTATTATAATAATATATTAGGAGCTTTGCATTAAATTTTCACTCTTTTTGACCCAACAAATAAAATTTGATTGATATTTATAGAAAAAAAAAACTAAAAAAATTTAAAATGTCTGTAAACAGCTCAAAATTTGTCAAAATTTTATCAAGTATAGGAATTGATAAAATAAACATATGGTGTAAATTTAAAGTATTTTCAATCACTTGTTTTTGAATTATAGTAAATTAAAAAAATCGCTACATAAGAAATTGATTGAATATCCAATAATCTTGTAAACATTTTAACTTCAAACGTTCATAAGAATTAAATTTAACCTTCAGATAGACATTTTTTTTTGTATGAAAAAGGTAGGAAAACTTATGTGGTAAATTGAGTTGGATTTTAAAATCATAGACCTAAAAAGAAAAAAATTTATGAATTTTTAACTCAAAATAATTTGCTTACGTATTTTGTCAACATTTGAACTTTAAATTAAATTGTGACTATGGATTTTTAATATTGTTCAACTGTCATTCTAAATTATTTTAGGAGTCTCGTATTTAATTTTCAAGCTTTTTTACCCAACAAATACAATTTTATTAACATTCATAGAAAAAAAAACTTAAGATATTGGAAACTGATTGTGACCGTTAAACAGTTCAAAACAAATCAAAATAGATTTGTAAAGAAAAGTCTAATATAAACTTTCAGTGAAAATTGCTTGTATTTATGGAATTTTTTTTAGATTTATACCAAAAACCAAAATCGGTTTTGTTGAAAACCGATTTTGCGTAAAAATTCTCGTTTTTTCTTAATTTTTTTTTGTTTTGCACTTTTGACAATTATTGGGAATTTAAAATTCTGACCTCCCGAATACACCAACTAGATCAACTTTACTATCTAACAAGATACTGTTGAAGAAAATCAAAACAGTTTTACTGCCCTAAACGGTGATGACAGACGCAAAAAAAAAAAATAAATAAAAAAACACATTGTAAAATGGATACATTAATCGCTCCGCTCAGATTCTAAAAAAGTTTGTATGTGATTACGAGACACTCAAATAGTGGTGAATTTTTTTACCCAAATGCCTATGAGAAACTTTTGTCTTATGAATGTTTTGAGTAACCACTGTTTTTTGAAATTTGTCAAGTTTTATGTAAATCGGTGAGTTATAATAGCAGTTGAAAAAAGTCACTATAGTGGTTGATATTGACGAATCAATATTCAATTATTCATTTTGGACGATGAAAATATGACTAGATATACTAGCAGATCATTATATTATATTGTGCTAGCATGACACTTGTTCTTAATATTATATTAGCACATAAGTTTGATCTTTTTATTTAATAATTTATCGGAAATATTTTTTATTTCATGTGACAATCTTATTTACTAAACATTACGTTTTTTTATTTATTATATTACATAGCTGTTTTTAAAGATGATGAACAAAATATTATCACATAAAATACTAATCATGTTATTTTTATTTGCTTTTGTTTCATATTTTAGCTTATGAAACACAATTACTTAAGTGATACAATTTGAGTTTTATTATTATACGGCGGTAAAGCGGTGGTCTGTCCTTGATGTATTAATCAAATAATTATGTTTTGGATAGTTTCAAAGTTTAAATAATAAATAATATATATTTATAATTTATTTTTAATTCATGGAGTGATATATATATAATATAATATGTATACATATAAAAAAACCCTAGCTACGTCATAACAAATGTAGCATGCTACTCAATATTTTGCACTTTAAAGAAAAGGTATGAATCATAAATATGTACTACTTAATAAGTAATTTTTAATTGTATACCTATTAACCTATATAATTTTTTTTTCGTTTCTATGATGATAAACAAAGCTTTATGCAAAGTCAGTTAGAAAATAAAAATACCTGTACCCAGCCCAAAAACGAATAATAATTTTTTGTTAAAATTATAATCACAGTCAAATAACCATTATTACCCTTTGATACAATTTATCCAGTTGATAAATACGAGTATAATATGTTATATTGTTATTGTTGGCCATCGAAACTTAAAAAAAATAATACTAAAATATTGTATCAGATACATTATGCTATGTACGATTTTAGTGCAGTGGAGCTCGAGGTATTTTGAGGTCCTCGAAGAACTGTTGTCTTACTATTCTTCTCAACCCATTCTCATAATGATTCTTCCGAAGATATTATCTGAATATTAGCTATAAGAATAAAACGTCCATGCCGGATTAAAAATATTTTGTAAATTATGATGGTATTAAATGTTACACGCAACTTGGTTTTATCTTTTATGTCAATAACATAAAAATTACAACAAACAACGATTTTAAATTAAAAATCTAATAATATTCTCATACCAATATACTTACGTTTATTCGACATAACCAATAAAAAAGAAAAAATTGTCAGGCTTACGAAAATGTTGTCACGTTATTTTAAATTTATGATTTTATTAAAAATGTAATTAACGACTGAAAATTGATATTATTACCTGAATAAACAATTGTTATTATCTTACGCTATTAGGTACTTATTATTATAGTATTAAATCTTAAAAAATACAAATAGAGATACCTATACAGGCTATACAACACCTAAGCAATAAGTAAAAAAGTTGTTTGTAACTTGTAACGATACTTTTAATACAATTGAAATATAATTTAATTTTGAATAAAAAAAAACTCCATACTGACATTATTAGTTTTAATTTCTCTCTAGAGTTAAAAATAGATAATTATTTTGTATTTTGATATCGATATTAATGATGATTTCTCATTTTTTCGTAAATAAATCAAATATGTTTTGACACAACGTCTCGATTATCATACTTTTTGGTTCCTACAAAAACAATACAATCACAGCAATACAATTTGTATAAACAGTTTGGAACCGATTTACGACTTATGCGACTTAGAGAGTAATATCAGAATAAATTCGTTCCAAAAAAAAATCTCATGCTTTCTATGTCTTATTCGAACAACGTGACATATGTCATAGCCGTTAGTAATTGAAAAATGAATGTATAAAAACTTTATAACGTATACGAATATTATAATATTATATTCATAACTAATGGGTTTTGGTATTTAAATCCCATTCAACGTACAATGTAATATGTTCTAATGTTCGGTTGGTACAGCATAATTTATGATCTGTAGACAAAGTATTATAAGCTTGTAGTTATACGCGAAGTTCTTCAAGCGAAAGTTTATTTCGCAAAGTATACGTTTGACATACCTTATATTGTGTACCATTTTAGACGATGGTCTACAATACAATCGAACTGGGTCCCAGGGTCCCTCAATGTGCATGCGCTTATACCTACTTTATACATATATTATTAAACAAATAATCTGTCTCCCGTGAGTGCTCTTTTTTTATGTTCATGCGTATATCAAGCACACATATTATGTACAATACGCTTTCGACGGACTGCAAACAATAATTTTCTCCCGACGTCATATTTTGATACAGCGAAGCGGTTTTATCTATACAATACGTCTTCAACGGATCGCCGCACCGTAGGTATTCTGTTGACAGTGTACCTACACGGTTGCGGTTCTGTCACAAAATAAAAACCACCCGAACACACAATGTGGTTATTTGTAGTCGGATTCCATTAGAGGTTTGGTTAAAAGGTCACGAGTACAAAATATACGGCAACAAAAGTCTATGTCGAACCATAATGTTCTTCTTAAATAATTACATTTGAAACGCAGAAATAAAATCGTTAATTATAAATTAATTACCATAAAAGCAAGGTTATGTTAGACATAAATATATATATATATATATATATATAAATAGAATAAAAACGATTTCCACTGTGAACGAACACTCATCATAGAGGAAGATGTATCCCATAATGAAAATAAAATATCAGAGACTGGAAAATACTGTTCGTTTTTAATGTAATGTAAAGTGTTCTAGGGGTGGGAGACGGAGGGAGCTTGTATGGAAAATGATTTCATGCGTTAAATAGATTTTTTTACAACGCATAATAATATCGTAAAATAACAGATGGTATACGTATTAATAATAGTTTTTATCACCTATACCTATAGTCTATAGCAACATAATATTAACGATATATTATATGACTTTAACTAGGTACACGTGATTTACACTGTAAAAACTCCAGTAGGCACATATTAATATTATTACATGCATTAAAACCAGCAGACAATCATCTAATTACATTTTTAAATTTGTACGCAAAGTTATGATTACATAGTGTCATAGGGTAAAATTAAAATCATTGTTTCAGATCGTACCTATGTTTGCGTGACCGGTTTGATTTTAGTGCTATGATCGATTTTCCGATTAAAAAAATATAAACTCTTAAGTTTGACTTTGAAATTATTTTTACTGATAGGTTTATTTGTACATATCATATTTGTATTGTTGAAAATAATTTATTCGTATGTTTATTTATATAGTATATATTTTAAACAATACCTAACTATTACTTTTTATTTTTAATTTAAATTTTAAATGTAATACATTTTCTTCAATATAAATAAAACAAAACGTACAATGTACGACTGTAATTTATTATTACAAAAATCGTTTTGAAGTTTCTTTAATTTTCGGCCGAACGTCTCGTTTCAAGATCTCCAAATGGCAGAAGAATATTTTAAAATATTTAAAAAAAAAATAATAATAATAATAATAAGTGGTTGAGACAACCACTGTTCTTATATATTAAATAATGGATACGACTTGAAGCTGTTGACACTTATTTATGCATTTGGATAAAATAAAGTTTAGACACTAATAATGAATTTCTATAACAAACAAACTTTTAACCAGAGATAAGTTTATTGTATATTATATCCGATGGATGATGATAGTTGTTCGAATATAAAATAGACATCTATCCATATATTAAAGTGAACCAAACTAACATTACAAAACCAGAAAATCGTAATACCCAATAATAAATATATCGGTATATTATTATGAAAGTAATTCA
Source organism: Nasonovia ribisnigri (assembly GCA_027563435.1). Lineage (NCBI taxonomy): Eukaryota > Metazoa > Arthropoda > Insecta > Hemiptera > Aphididae > Nasonovia > Nasonovia ribisnigri. The sequence goes on from JANEHU010000794.1 coordinate 53,500, forward strand.
GCTTTATTTTAATACTAATTAAAAATACTACACATCAATCTTGTAAAGTTGTAACTAAATCTAGTTTGAAATATTTTAATAACACTCTGTGTTTCATGATTTATATTACGAACATTAATAATATTATAACCGCATGCATTGTCTCCGTCTTACAAACGAAGAACGTAACAAACTGTACGTTCGTAACAATACATTTTCCTCTATTATTTTAAAAATTAGAGAATTTTATCTATTATAAAATTTAAAGATAAGACTCTCATCTACAGTGCCTCGGGGTTTCTAATGAAATTTTAATTATCAGATGCACAAAAAAATTGCAGTACAATGTTTATAACTTGCATAATTAAAATATCAAATAAAGCCTCCGAGAAGCCTTGAATACCTTAAATCGCATAATGGTTCATTTCACTCTGATTTCAAAAATAACAAAATTATTTGCTGTGGACGTAAACTGTTCTATGTTGCATGTTTGATAGATTCAGATATGACATATGTGACATCTGAGTGAGGTATCCCCTTAATTGCATTCTTAATATTTTATGTCGTCCGTAAATATAATATTATGTAATAAATAATAATATATACTTATATAGTTATATCTAGTAACAATATATTATACTTACTGTATACTTAGCTAACTATGCTCCACTCACCTCAAAGCAGTATTTAATTATGTTTATAAATTTAAATGTTATGTGATATCTCATCGTATTTTAAAAACATAAAAACACATCTGCATAGAGATCAGTGAACTAAAATGGATCTTTTTAAAAAACTACTGTAGTATACGTACCTATTGTTACTTGAATAAATCACAATTAAATAACCTATATCGATTTCGTATTCTGCACTTAGGTTAAATTTCAAACATTTTATAGTTTTTTGTACGGTTAGGGGTAAGTACTATAAAAAAAAATATAAAAACTCCTCTTAAAAGTACCACGTAGGTAGGTACTCTCTTTTTTATCTAGATCAAATATCCAAATATTAAGTTACTACAAGTATCTACATATTAATGTATAATATTTATTTATTTATTCAAATAAACGGACTTAAGTCTTATAATATATTATAATGTAAGCACAGTAAAAGTTACATATGGTATGTGAACTCTAATACACAGCAAGATAACATAAATATAACAGAATTAGAAGCTAAGATACTAATTATTACGATTGTAAAGATACAGATAAAAATGAAGAAAAACTTATAGGTAAATAACAACAAAGAAAGATGTAAAACGAGATGTGCCAAACATAATCAAAAGTAATATAATTACCAGCAGCCATTAAGATATTAAAGAGACTGTTTATCATATAGTTTGTTTTATAAGGGATGGGATGGAATGGAATAAATCTCTATTTCTAGTGTATATATAAATATGTTTTTTTTTTTGTAAAATCATTAATTTAAAATAACTACATACCTCGTTCAAATAAGACCTAAAATTAACAATTTAAGTGTATGCATTGAATTTATTATAGAATGATTACAAATATTGCAGTATTATCTTTTTGAAATTAATTTAATTAAAAATTTAACTATGAAATTTCATGAATACCGATTTGACCTATAGGAAATATATTTAATTACGTAACATTAACAAAATAATGTGTCAAAATATTATATCAACATAACTGCTTATATTTAATATTTAGTACACTTAATTGCATGAGAATATTAATAAGTTTTAGTACAAATATTTTTCATTACATGTTAGTTAGGTACTAAATTAAACTAAATTGTGAAGATTAATACAATATTAAATCAAACATGTTAAAAATGTTCATAAAAACGCAATAATCGTTTAACGTGTGTTTTTGAAATTTGTTTTCGTTTAAAAATTAAATTTCTAGTAATACCAATGTATTATATAGTACCCATATATATGTTTGATATAAAATACACTAAATACTTCATCTTTTTGTACATACTTAAAAACCTTAAGTGGTGATTTTTTAAAAATAAATTACTTTTATTTAAACATTTTAATACTTACATTCATTGTATTTTAACTTTTATTTATTTTGTACCAGCACAAATTATTAAATATAATCTTACTATTAAGCCAGTTACAAACGAACTTTTAATATTCCGACGTTTATTACATTTTAAAATGTAAGTTTATGTGTTACTTACCCATAAACATAGAAATGTTCAGGAACAACTAAAATTGTATAGTTTTGTTAAAAATTTACATTTTTTTGTTCAATTAAAAAAAAAAAGTAAAAATATTTACGTTGCAGAAAAAAAATGCTTACTTATTATAAGTATTAGTTTATTATATTAATAAATATCTATTTTGTTTGCAGCGTGGGTTACATCCTGTGACCTGTCTAATTTCGATTTATTTCTGATATTGTAAATTTTGATGAATTAATCCTATGTTGATGCACTATTTTATTGCCTATAGTTTATACGTTTACTGTATCTGCCGTTAAAATTCAATAACTGACACGTTAAATAGTCATGAGAATAATTGTACTAATTTTAAAAGAACGTTTAAACTGTGACATCAAAGACGTTTTGACTAATGATGTTACATAATTTATTAAACAAGCCAATGGGTGTAACTTAGTTTCTAAATTGTCAAGTCTATATACGTTTAAAATTATGGGAAAGTATATGATCAACTTAAATATATTCGTTGTTAATTTTAATCACGAACGTGATTGATGAAAGAAGGAGCAGATACGGTGATTTGCAATAATATGTACTACGCTATGTGTTACGATACATTGCTAATAAAATACTGTAATTTGATCTGTAGAGTATAAATCATCGATAAGGATCCTTTGAGCAATATACTGGAGTTTTAATATTGTACCCCAGAGGTAAAGGATACCATGTCCTCGTTGTACATTTTTTGCTCTATGTAAAACTCTAGGTATACGGCACTATGTCCAGTTATCATCAGTAACGTAAATAAGAATATGGAAAATAAAACCATGTTCACATTTTTAGAGTTAAAGATCGCCATTTAGACTTATCTCCTGTAAAATTACTATTTTGCGACATGATGAAGTTTACATCCAGGGTACAAAAATTTTTTCAGGATACCTATAGTGGCATTGAATAGCTGTTCGTAAGAATCTATAAACTACTAAGGTAATCACTAAATAAAATGAAATATAGTTGTTCTTTATTTTTATAAACATTCAAAGTCGATGACAAAAAGTTACAGTGTTATAATAATTAGTCTTTAAAGTCAACGACCATACGAAAATGTGGTATAAAACCGCAACAATCCCTGCATGTGATCTATACATACATAAGCTTAATCAAGTTTTACAACATGTTATATGCACATTTTTAAATCATTTTTTGTTCAGCGCCTATACTCTGTTTTTAAATGGTAGTTTATGTTAATTTTTTTGTTAAAAAATTGCTCGGTCAAGTTGTATCAATTTTATGTAGCTTTTTTAATACAGGATAAAATATTTTATACAATTTATGTGTTGTGTGTAACTTTAAACTACTTTTTGTGTAATGAAACCATTATGTTTTCACGGGCAGTTTTTATTTCTTATCGAAACAATTTATATTACAAAAAATTAAACAGTGGTAAAGTAGAAATAACTTTTTCATATTATGATCATCGCACATATTTATGAATAATATTGACTAATATTGTTCAACTATAAAACCTTCCTTTTTTAAACAATATTTTTAAATAGGTATAGTTAATTTGATTATTCTTTTTATCTTCCGACAATACATAGTTAGGTTATTCTACTCATTGTATTTAATTTCGTTATTGATTTCACTTTAAATACTTTTTTGCCGATTTATTATGTTAAACCTGTAATGTATCGTATAATGTAAACTATTTGTTTTCGTTAAAGAACTTGAATTTTCATATTGACATATTATACTTGATGAGTTTTTTCAGCTTTTCAATTATTGTTTTAACTATATTCTTTTAGAATCAAAACTGTTGTTATATGTGTACTTTTTAGTTTTTAAATGCATATTATAAATATATATTTTTTATATTTCCCTTATTTCCCTCATATTCATGTAATCCGTCACTCATTCAAACATTATGATTTACACAAATTGTGCACTACCCCTTGAGCACTTATGTGTGTTATATGAATAAATAAATGAAATACAAATAGTTTTATGAATTGAACGTATGTAATTTATAGGATACATCTCATTTGCTGATGAAAAATTCAAAACTGTCCAATTAGTTCTTTTAGAATCTACTGATAGTACGATAAGTTATTGTTAAATTTTTACTTAAAAAATTTAAATTGTAATTTTAGATTTAATATGAATTCCTTAGGTATTATTCCGTATACTGCTAAACGAGAGATATAAGAAGATTACTGAACAGGTCTTCAGCATCGATAGCCACATTGAAATTTAATGCCTGTATATATAAAACAGTTATAACCTGACTGACTGATGTATCTACGCACAGCCCAAACTAATAGACGAATTTAACTACTGGCTGAAATTTGGCATACAGATAGCTATTATGGCATAGGCGATAGGCCTTATCTTAGAAGGGATTTTTGGAAGCTAAACCCCTAAAGCGGAAAACAGGTACGATTACGCTGATTTGTCCGTAAAAATAAAATAAAATACTTAACCCTCAAAATATATTAATATATAAATATTAAATACTCCTAAAAATCTGAGATGATCAACTATGACTTTAATACTATTTTAGGTACACCGTATAAACATTTTTTCAACTACAAAGCTATAATAATATAAGCTTTATTTTATCACCCACCTCGCTGTGTCCGTAATCTACCTCAGGTAGATTGCCTACATGATAATATACTGTTCGCATAACCACAAGCGAGTCTCATAGGCAACGCTGCAACGCCACGCGGGATGGCTAAAAATTAAAAAATAATATGATTTTGCTCGAATTACCCCTAAAAGAAGTTAATTAATCACAATTTTTTAGCCGGCAACGCTTAGTTATTCAGCTAGTACATTATGATATAGGCAAGGCTGGGCATTACCGTGTTAAAAAGTTAAAGTTAAGTTAAAAAATAAAATTACTTTTAACGAGTTACTTTTAAAAAAAAAGTAACTGCTATCAGTAATTTATGAGTTAGTTAATTTTATTCCTAAACCACAGATTTTAAAATATATTCAATTTTGTAACTATAATTTTATAAAAAAAAATAATAATAACCCGAAACATTAAATATATATATTAAATGATAAATAATAATTTATAATAATAGTGCATAATATTGTATATTAGCAGAATATATTATTATTATACGAGTATACCCTTATTATTTGTAGAAATTATGTTATAGTGGTAACCGCATCATTAATAAAGGAAAAAATAATTATTTTTTACTCAGTACCTATCCCATACAAGTTTTTATACTCATTAGTCACTACCTACCTAATCATTATTAATATTATTACTCATTATTATAATATTTTTATTAATTCATGGAATTACAGCGATAACTTGGCCCGTCGGTAATGCAGACCCGTAGACTGTAGTAGCGTAGTTCATCGTATTTACCACTTAACTAATTAAATAAATGTAAAATGAACAAGCTATTTAACAATACTGTGGTTATAGTTTTTATTTTTAAATAAGCCAAGCGATATGTCCGGGCCGTAATAAGTAAAAAACAAAGTTTGAAATTCTCTTGAAAGGACTATGTATAGGTACTAAGGTACTACGTGTCTACGTATATATTTTAAAAGTGTAGGTAAAGTCAAAAACAAATAGTCGGTCTATTGTGTTACATGTCGTTAAAATTATTTTTCAAAATGTTGTGTTTAAATAGTTTTCTGTGGAGCTGTGAGCCGTTTAACCAATTAATTTTATTCTAGTATTGAATTTGACTATTATGAAACTTAGTATAGTTGTGAATTTTAGACCATTATACGTAAACAAGTATACGAAAGCAAATAAATTATTTTGTTGGATTTCGTCATTTACAAAAGTTGAAGTACCTACAGTAATTTATTTTAATACATACATTATTTTATTGAATAACCTACTATGTTTGAGGTATGTAGGTAAAATTATAAATTTTATATAAAAAAAGTAACTGATTTTTAACTAAGTTAAGTTACTTTTATTTTCTAATCAACTTGTTACTTTTACAAGTTAAAATAAAAATAAAGGTAACTTTTAACTTTAAATTTAACTTACATTTTTCTATATTTACTTAACTTAACGAGTTAAAATAATATTTAAGTTGCCCAGCCTTGGATATAGGTATACCGACCGATATTTGAGCTCGTTTAAAAAGAAAAACTTTTTAATATTTCAGTAAGCGTTGAATTCATATATAAATGATTCTAAGAAACTCGTTGAAGATTGTGCACTTTTATAATTTATTTAAAAATGTCACCTTTAGAATAAATATATGAAGTAGATCAAAACCTACATTTTAGGAACATGGTTTTTCTAAAATACAGTATATTCCATGAAAATTCCTCAAGTTGTACAATAAATGATAAGTAAATAATTAATCCTTACTAAATTTTATTTTTAGATGGTAGCGACAATACTTCGTTTATAGTTACAAATAGGTGTATTGCAACATTATGAAAATAAAGGAGTCTGTGATCTAGTTCTGCGATAAACACTATTTTTAGCATAATAAATTGACGTAATCGCAGAAAGAATTACAATAATAATTACCTATGGGCTATGAAATGAACAATATGAATAGGTACTTAATTTTATTACATGTTGTTGAATACTTTTCAATTATTTACTGCCAATTCAGGCGTCATTTGTTGTAATAATTTGTATCTCACAATTTAATACGATACACGATTATACATGAAACGAATTCGTGTGCTCGTGGCAAATAATTCATATTTGCTGTCGTTACACTAATATTTAAAATACACAAGCTGCAAACAAATCCCGCCAAATTGGCACATTCGACGGGTATATGTTATGGAGAGACCAACGCGTTACATGAAATCGAGGAGAAAGGCATTTTCAACGACAAGTAAAACAACATCGTAAAAAATAAATAAATTAGAAAACCTGCGGGATCGCATTCAAAACGTGACAGTTAGCTGACACGGTCACAACGGATTCGTTTAAAGACGTGATAAAGAAAAAAAGACGAAGGTATCCCAGGAACGATTTCGTTAGATTCCAATTTTTCTTCCTCAGTTATAATATTATTATATACAACATACAATTCAACGCAACTGTAATTATATAGGGTATCTTGAAGATATGATATGATGCACGTAGTTTTAGTATAAAATTACCTAACGCAAATGTATCCTTTATATACGAATGCCACAGCCCATGCCACACACACACACACGCACACAGAAATAAAATAAATAAAATTAGTTGTAGTTAAGTATTTGTTCCACAATCATGAAAGTTTATTATTATTGCCGAAGTGATATGTAAAAATGAGTCCTAAGCTCTAGACCCTAAGTCGTACCTAGTCGTGATAGAGAGCTTTCAGACCATTTATAGTTTAACTATTTATAAGGAATTATACACCGTAGTGATATAGTACGCAGGCAGTATTGAACAAAGATAACTATTACATTGTCAAGATAAAATAATAGATAATTAACTGACAAATTATTTAGATAAAACTTAAAATATTTATCTAGATAACGTTTAAATATTTATTAAAATAATACACTTAACATTTTTATCTGGGTAATAGAAAAGAGGTAATCGTAATGGTCTGGATAAAATACAGATATTTTTCATACAATTTAAAACTTGCATTCAGCATGTTATTAATGCAATTATCGGATTACCTAACGGTGCTTACAGAGAATGAACAATAAACTACAAGATAACTACAGTATAACACACGTAATAACATGTGCACATGTGAAAATAAAATCAAATAATGTTAAAGCAAAAGCTAAAAAAAATATCACCTTTTCACCCAGAAAAATAAAATAGTAAAATTAAAAATCATTTATTTCAGATAACTATTTTTTTTTTTGAAAGGTAGATAAAAAGATACTTTAAATTATTTAAAAAAAATTTTTTTATCTAAAAGATAGTTATTTTCATGTAGATAAAATTATTTCAACGATACTATCCACACTACATGTAGGTATCTAAATAATAACCATTATGTACAATATACATTATACTGTACGTTAATCAATAACCAAATTTGTAAGACTTAATCTACCTAACCATGTTGCTCTATGTTAAGCTTATTGAAATATTTGTACTACAAACACGAAGCTAAATTTTGTATCATCTATTGCATAAAAAATACTAGTTTTTAATCAATAAATCGAATGCAGCTTCATAAAAACTGTTGCATTATTTACATTCAAGCCAGTTGGATAAATTATTTGATTTAAATAATCCGTTTAAAGATTGCGATAAGATTAAACTCGCGTACAGCATAAGTAAAATATAAAAAAGGAACGACTAAGATAACTATAAAATTTGTATTTTATAGAATAAGCATTAAATATTTACATTTTATTGATACCATTGAAATCATCGCCGATATCTTATTATTTTCACTGAAATGTCACTGTAGCCGATAAATAATGTCAAACATGACGAAATAAAATGATATTATTACAGATACGAGTTTACTAAACTATTTTGGTCTTGACGCATTGATACGAAAAACTTCTCGTGTCTATGGTGCTACGTCGTACTAGACGTCGTTTTAACGATAAAAATGTGAAAATCTACTTTGTAAGTGATGTGTCGTTAACGAGATGTGCGTACTGCGAATGATATTTTGATGTAGGGCGTCGGCCGTCGGTAGTGATTAAAAGAAAAATAATTATAATATTATGCTTTGTAAGATACTGAGAAAATGAAATCGTGGCGTTGGCGTACCCGAATTGCCTATCTATAACGCCGTGTTAAAATAATTACGCAAACACAAAATATACATTGTAAATTGTAATGTTATAAATTATTATTCTATAGGAGATATCGGTTAGACCAGTGGTTATCAATCTATTTTAATCTACGCCACCTTCCCCCTTTTTAAGTTAGAGTTCAGACGAACTTTTTTTGTTTTAGTTTTAAAAAATAACTGTATAAGTATTACACAACCAATGACTTTTTCTTTTTTTCATCATTTAAAAAATAAAATCAACTTAATAATATAATAATAATATAAATAATATAATATTTATATTTAATATTGTTAAAGGCCGACCAATACGTCATGTGAATTAAAATTTCTAATATCAATATTAGATTACCTGCGAAGAGGTCAATCATTGTTCAATATTTGAATAACTGTTATCTATGGACGACCGTCCAAAACTTAATTTATTGTTTTCAATTTTATTAATTATAAAATAGCAAAATTATTTTAACAATAAAATTCTTGTTATTTCATTATCGCCATATTCCCTCATGGGGAATTCCCCTCAATTAGGACCACTATTGGTTAGATTTGTGAATTCGATACGTGATCTCAGTTTAATTATTTTCGTATATAAATTTGTTGAATAAATTCTTAGACCAGGTCGTGTAAACGATTGTACTAAACGATAATTTGTCTTCATTTTGATATTCATGTATTGGTATACAATACACTATGTATTATATTAAATTATAAGGGCTTGCTTTGCTTATAGATTAACAACAATATTAGTATGTGTAAATTTGTAATATATTTTAGATCATGAAAATTAATTATAACATACTATAGGACGAAGTTCAAAAGAACCAATTAAAATAATAATAATATATTAAACATGGTTGGTAGATAATAATATATAGTAGTACCTATGTTACGTATAGTAGGTATAACTAAAGATCTCGGTTAATTCAAATATAAGTTATTTATTCATCCACCGACGAGCATTACATGTATAGTATCTATACAATTTTCATCTTATTCTATGTAAAACTCAATTGATCCATAGGAAACAATTTATGGTGTTTTTTTTTTATAGGGCTGACTAATAATGTACCCACCTAATGATATTTGAGTAAACTTGATAATTATGTATCTACTCTCATGAAAACGATTATAAATTAGACTGTTGTTATGTTCTATGGCAGTATCAACTATTAATTATATTGTTATTATTATAAAAATATTTTATTAAATCTCCATATTATGAAGTTTTTATTATTGTTTCGTTAGTTAAAATAATATTTCACAATTCAAAAACTAGAGATACCTGTCAATAACTCTAAGATGCTAATAAGTGATTTTTATTTTCCCCTTTACCTTCCCTTCTAGAGATAGCTACAAAGGTATAAAATAGGTATATACTTTATTATTTAACGGATGAGACGAATTACATTTAATACACAGATATACCTAACTTTGCCGGTTCAATTTTTCTGGGTTTGAGGGCTTATAAATAAAGAGTGATTTTATTACCACATAATGTAATTTCAGAATATAAGGCTATTGTGAACCACAGGTCGGGTTATTGAAAACCAAGAAAAATATTTTTGGAAAAAACACATCTAGTAACAGTATAAAAACGCTAATTTAAAACTGAAACAGATATCTGTAGTTAAATGAAACAGAAAACAAATAGAAAAGAATTCTTACAATGTTATAGAAAATAAATATTTTATTTCATATTAAATTTCGTTCAAAATCTATATCTTGTAACGTTGTGATTAAATTACGGTTCAATAATAACATATCCCAAATATCTAATTTAAAATTTTTTTGAAATGCCGTAACAAAACGCAATCATGTATTGTAATTAACTTTATTTGTCCGACTTAAATCTGACTTTGAAGCAAAAACATAAATCTTAAAATAATTGTTGTTATTTAATTAAAATGAAAGCAAACCGTCAGTAAGTTATATATATGAAATATACAAATATCAAAGAAACATTTGCTATAGAATGCTGTATATTGTGTAGATACTTATATAATTAACGACATCCATTTAACAAAATTCTCTTTAAAACAATTATTTATTTCGCTAATAAAAATAATATATACTCGTACCCTGCGTGAAGAGAACAATGTTTTGAGTTCAGTATGAAAAATCTATATTTGACAATATCCGTGTTAATTTGTAAATCTGTGAAACTAGGTAAACTATTCAAAAATAATAAATAGGTTGTTGTATGTATGAAGCAATAAATAAAAATGCTGGTAAGTGGATGTCGCTCTTCTGTACAGTAGGTTACATGTGGGTCATTGTTTAATGTATGGTAATTGGTATTACATTGGAATTCAATGATATAATATCATTGTATATGAAAAACGATTTTGAGCTGAGACGATTTGTCAGTGTGCATATTTTATATTTTATTTATATTTTTATTACCTACTTATTATTAATACGGTAGCTGGAGAGTTGAATTAATATTATAAAATGACAACAAAATAACTAAAATGATTAAATTGGTTATTTAATATGTAATTTCGTCTAAATTTGAAAATAAATAATAACCATAAAAAAACTTCTTGTCTGCCCAAAGTACCAACTAGATTCATTTAAAAAAAATAAAACACACGTCATTGTAAAATCAATACATTCATCGCTCCGCTCAGAATCTTAAAATATAAGTTTACAAGAAAATAAATTTTTGTAAAAATGTGAGCACTTGTTATTATTAAAATTGTTGTTGAAAACGTACATCGCTCAGAAGTTTTTATTTTAATGATGTAACATTGATGATGTTAAAATATAGAGTAATTATAATATAGGTGCCCACATTTTAGCATTATGCACCACACGAATTCGTTCATATTTTTAAGATTTTTTTAAGAATTTAAAGTTAAACTTACTTATAAGCTACCTGTTGTGTTTTAAAAATATCAGAAAATGTTTACCGCAATTGAAATATTTGTATTCATATATTAATCATTTGTCTCTTAAAATAATTTATACATTTAATAACCTACATTCATTGTAGGTTTTATAATTATTATTTTCTATTATTTTTTATTTTGCATATAGGTTAACCATGTTACAATTTTGTCACCAGTTGACAAGTCTTTAATAATACAAACATGTTGATCTCGATTTATCATCATTAATATATTTTAGGTCCCACGATGTAACACTAGTGACGTGCTGTCTTTCGGTGTTGTACACCGGTACGTAGCTGTTAAATATTATATTTATATTTTAACATGAAATAATTACGTTTTCAAAATTGAATAATTAAACTATTATCTAATGATTAAATGTAAGTTCTTGTAACATAGGAAAATATTGTTCTGTTGTTATGCTCTACATTAGGGTGGTTACTTGTTCACTACACATAATATAATATAAAAAAAATATATTGTACTACGGTATATCGATATATTTATAAATAATAATTTAACGAAACACTTAAAATTATTAGTATACGAAAATAAAGAATTTTTATAATTTAAAATATGAATCTTCATTACCTAAAAAAAAAATACAACTCAACAATCACGCAAATTAAATAAAATTAATCTAGAATCTAATGTTAGACATCAGCTAGATGTCTTTATAAAATTAAATAATATTCCAAAATAGTCAAATATTGTTAAATATACAAGTTCTATAATGATATTCTTGTTTTGATATAAATAATCAGTAATTTAAATGTAATATTAATTATACATAATATTATATATTTTTTTTTTTATTGACAATAAAGACTTCGACATCAGTGGTCATTAGCCAGCAAAATATAACATTGGTCAAGTTATGAGTAGTTTAGTATCTTAGAAGTATTTATACATAGTTATATACAAAGAGAGTATTTACAATAATAGCTTATAATAAGTTGAAAGCTTAGTGGCATTGAAAAAATTAAAGATTGCATAGGTGTTGGTCTCCCAAGTGCTTCTTCGATATTGGTGGTTAAGTTATAATTTATAGTTTTTGTTTATATTATATAACATAATATTCAAAATATTCATAAACATTTTATGAAACTAAAAAAATAATGCAAGTCACTCAACTCAAGACAGTGTAAATTATCTCTTATATGGTTGTGCATGAATCATTTAGATTAACTGACAACCACAAATTGGAATTAATAGTTTTTAGTCCTCTAAGGTTAACAAGACTTACGACAAAAATATAACGTTTTCTTTTAGTTTATTTTGATATTTATAATAATAAAATTTAAAACATTAATTTAATTAATAAAATTAATTGTACAGTCATTTAAATTTAAAATAATAAAGCATATTTTATGTGATTATAACTATTTTATCTTAACCTTAAAAATGTTCGAACAGAAGTAAAAATTTAACGGAGTTTAAATGTACCAACAAACACTGTAAAGAACATGCTACATATTGTATACGTTATTATACGATTATATTTCTAATTTCAAAATCTTGTTATATTTTTATGTTCCAGCTTTAAATTAATTACTATTTAATTCACAACTAATGTTTCTAATTTGTGTAACAGGTGTCCATATATTGGAGAAAGAAATGACATATTAGTATTGTTGAAAGATCTTGAAGATGAAGAATCTGGGATTAAACGACACATTGCGTGACAGAAACACTTCTGCGTGGCAACAACTGATAAGAAAATCTTCCGTGACACTACCGTTGTCATAAAATTTGTGCACAGGTACGTTTCAAGATTTATTCAAAAAATCATTATAATTATATATATTTTTTATTGTATGTTCTAACTTTTTATACGTCAAAGAACCAATTAAATCATAAGTAGATTATCTTAATTGTGAACATTGTGATGCGTCTTATCTACATAATTATCAGATGTGTATTCTCTTAGTAAAGTGTTGAGAAAAATCGTTATCACACATAGTTTAAGGTTAAGATTTAAAGTTTAAAAGGCCTATCAAGTAAATATTCTAAAAAGTGTATTTCATAATTATACAAAATAGAGTTCAAACATCTATTATTACTGACATAATATATTACCCCTCATATAAAATATAAGATTGGTAGAATGAAACTATTTATTAATTGCATGCACAAAAACACATTTGATTGTAATCAAATTATATTATGGATAGCCGATCCATATGTTATTGGAAAGGGAAAACGATAACAAAATTCATTTCCAGTATATTTTGTTGATAAATTATAGTTATTCATACAATTATTTTAGTTTTAAGCAAATCCCAGTGCTCCAGATATAATTATGTTTAGTACAAAATAAATATTCTAAAAATTCACTACAATAACATTTTTAGTATTTTTATCGTCAGATACTATAAATTGTTGACAACTTTTGTTTCAAATGTATTACTTGGCAGTAGATTATTTTAATGTTTTAACGGATAACTGTCTGATATACATTTTTCCCGTAATGCTTTTCTCGTAATATTCTATTCACGAACCATTTAAACCATTAACTAAATTATAATTAAGACTGTTTATTAACTGTACATAATGATATAAGAGAAGAAAGTAAAACTTTTTTAGTTGTTTGTTCAAATTCAAAGGTTCAAAATTATTTATTTTTAACTATATCATATAAATAAATTATTGTACTTCGAAAGATAATAATAATGTAATCAGTTAAAAAACATAATTACGAAACAGCAGTATCACGCGTAAGTGCCAAATTAAAGTTCTAGTTTTCGAAAAAAAAAATTATTTGTACCAAAATTCAAACAATTAACTGCAGACTTCAGAATATTCAGTAGATAACATTTGATTTTTCAATACAACGCTGTACTTGTTTATTTGTTTATTTATTTTTTTGTTTTTGTCACATATTTGTAGTGCACTATAGTGTACGTGTTACCTAATATATTAGGTATGTCTTCCATACGTTTTACTTTTTGGTTGTACTCAATCATACTATAATATTAATATCAAAATAATATTCTTTGATTACATTTAAAATCGCTTTAAAAATCTTTTCTTTCTTTTATTTATTTTTGTTATGACATAACGTAGGTATGTACATTTATTTTATGCGTGGCTGTAAGCACATTCACTATTTTTTATTTCATATTTTATATTTTCGTTTTTCCATACATATTCAATATTTTATATAGTGTGTACTATATAGCGGAGGAAATGTTTATATACAATTCACACTTCCCAGCCTCCAAAATAGCTGACAGTTGGTATAATGTATATCTTCAAGTGCATTGTGAGTGTTCCATTTGGAGGGAATACATACACGTTCATTGTTACATATTATTATTATTTATTTTTTTTTACGAATAAAGATTGAAAAATATGCACGTGAACATTGCACAACAGATGGCCAATTAAAACATATATACGTAACCATAGTATTATAGTAAACTAAAAGCTAGATTTTATTTTTCTCTTGTGCATTTAAGTTTTTTTTTTTAAATATAACTACTTTAATTGTATACGTCAGCCTTTTAGCTAAGATTGTAATACATATTCCATGCACAAAAAAAGGTATAGTAATCTATATTTATCTATACTCATATTTTAATCTTATTACATACGTCAGTGTATCTGTCCTTTCCAATTTTCCAAATTACATACAATTTATAATAAATAAATTAAATAAATGGTCCATAACTAAATTGTTTTGAACTTTTTTGGGTCCCTTCGTTACTTTATTATATTATTTATTTACTCATATTTGGTAACGATGGCTATTTAGGAAACAAAACCATTTTTTGTGTATATCTAGAGGTATCTATGCATATAAGTTAGTAGTTCAATATGTACCAGTTAGTTAGGTACAGTAAAAATACATGGATCGAATATTCTTTAGTTGGAAAGGATATTATAAATATTTCAAAAATATAATTTAAATCAGTTTTCATTAGAAAACGTATGATTTTGTGCCTCTCATGTGTTTATCAAGCTTACAATTTCATTCACAGGCAAATATACATCTAGCATATTATCATATTATGACATTGTATATTATTTTTTTTTCTGCAGCACGTCAGAATTGTATTAACTAGTTGAATTTTGAGGCTTCTTAATTCTTATATGGTTTGTATCATATAGTTTAGGCCATCGATTAAATTTCAATCAATGGTATGAATCTTGTCTACTAGAATCACTAGAATTATACAGAGATTGAAACAAAGCAAGTAATTTTTTTCAATTCAAAAAATATAATTTCGTGATCTCGCATAAATACATTATTTTGTATTTAACACTTTTACGATGCGAATTGCTCGTAATAAGTATTTTTTTATTGTCAGAAACTTTTAGTTTTCTGCTTTAATGATTATAATATAATAAATATTTACTATACAAAATATATGTGATAATTATTTTTAAACTACGCCACTATAAGTTTGTCTTCAAGTGAGGTACAGTGTAAAATTCAGCTGTAGTATGAAAAATGTATAATAGTGTAATTAATTGAAGTGTCTTATAAAAAACATGTATTGTGGACCATTTTACAGTTGATTCTGTCCTGACCTGTTATTTGATAAGAGTCAAGTTCCAGAAAACACAATATTTAGTTTACCTATTTAAATCAAAATATTATAGTATTATTAATATAGTTCCTAATTTGTACAAACTATTATAGCTTTTATGTATTACCTACTCCTTTATCTTTGTGGTCAAAACTTAAAACAATACTATTATTTTGCTCTTAGCTACGCACAACCTAAGGATGTGTTGATTTTAGAATTAGGTTTACTGTCTATAGGTAAGAAGAACATTTTTTGGGACAAAAAGAATAGTTACCAAAGTTTTATTTCCCATCTTTATACGGACAAAAAATCTTATTTTAATGGTACTTTTAAGAGGTTATGTTTCTATGTTAATGGTAGTGTTTCTAAGCGCATGACCTACATAACTGCAAAAAAATAAAATATTAAAGGAATCACAGCCAACATGCAGGTCTTATCTTAGATAAGTCAGTTGGACTCATTTTTTTAATGAGGTGATTAGATATAATATAAGTTTTACAATGGAAAGTAAACTACTATTCGTTGCTAAGATGACCGACTAGAGATAAACGGCTAACACTATACCCGGACCGGACTTTGTATAGACTGTGCGGATTTTATATTATTATTTACTAAACAAATTAATTGTGGTCATCTTCTAAGAGGCTTGTCTATAGTATATTGTTTCCATTGAAAGTGTGAGTATTAGGTAATCGGGTAGCAAATATTATGATCTTAAAAGTGTTTTTGATTATCGTCTTTAAATTAAATTACCTAATGTCTGCATATTTTATGTTTTACTCTAAATTTAACATTTTATTGTAAATTATAAGATAGCTACCTATACAATATTAGTGCATTGTAATTATATTATTTTATCGTTCATATTATTGGTACCAAAATTGTTGTACAATTATTGTGCATTATTAATCTACGTTGATGTAGGTTATGTCAATTTTGTTGCGTAATTATGGGGCTCTCGATTAAATAAAATTGACATGTTATTATGGTTCTAGGAATTCAAGTCTAAATAGGTACAAATATTAAAATCGTTTTTTTTTCCATCAAACGAATTCTTATGAAAACGTCCCTGGTACATACTTTAAAGGTTTGATAGTGGCGTTATTCCGATAAGGATGAATGAGATATCGTGTTTTTGCATTTTACGTTTCATAAATACCTAGTAAAATAGGAAATACTTGTTCGACGAATAATTATAAAATCACTCGCATACAGCAAAATAATAATTATTGCCCTTTGTATGTCAATCGTTTCTAAATTATAATTAGTTATTTTTTTCGAATATACGAATAAGCCCCTCTATCATAGTATTTATAAAATTTTAAGAAGTTTTCGATTATAGTTGAATATTTAAAATAAAACTACTTTTTACATTTATTGGCTACAGGTAAATTATACTAGGCATGCAATTGAAAAACATTTAGGTACATAATAACATTATTAAGTAATATGTAAAATACCTCGGTTCAGGTATAAAATGTTTTAGTATCAAAAAATGGATACGTGTAAAATGTATAAACATATAAATATAAATATAACAGGTATTTTTTTATATAAAAATATGTTTTAATTTTTTCACTGGGAAACAAAAAAAACAAAAATACTTTGAAAAAACGTATAATCCAAGAAGATTGACAACGACCGACTACAGCAAGAGGATTTATCTGGTTTTTTTTATTTGCTTATAATATACAAAAAAATTATTATATTAAATTTCGAGATTTTTAAAATAATCTTTTATTTATATATTTTGTACATCATTAAAAATGTTCATACTGATTCATTTCAAATTCAATTGTTTTTATTCGGAACAACCACTTTATTTTATTAAATTCCGAGGATTCACTAATTCACTATTGGTCACATGTTTCAACTAAATTTAGTTATACAAGTACAAATTGTTTTTAATATTGTTACTTAGTATATAAATTAAAACTATAGTTGAGATCCGGAACAATACGAATAAATTAATACGTGATATCTATTGTACATATTGTATTCATTTTTTCTAAAAAAAAACACCATTCCTAAATAATTAATGTGAACAATGCCAATGTGTGCTGATATTGTTTTGTAACAATTATTTTAATATTTTGTGTTTTACGCTATTATAATTACCTATGCTATTAGTTGTAATTTTTTGTTATGTCTATACATATTTTTTAGGAAACATAATGAGTTAATGGGTGCTCCAAAAGTGTACACTAGGTATTAAATCGATTGATAGTAATGTTGGTACCCACTTGAAAGTTCTTGATAGTTTTCAATGAATGGTAGATATAAATATTGTGATAATATAATTTACAGCAACTAATAACTATATATTTCGTGTTATGTGACTAGTCGCATAATTAAATATATGTTACATTGGTACAAAGACTCTTTTGTTTCAACGATTATATATATTATAAGCTTTTGGCTCAACAGATAAAAATAATTATTTTTAAGGACATCATCCCTTCTGGATAAATAAAAATAGGAAATAATTTAATAATGTCAATACAATAATAGTAATAACGCAGCTGTTTGATCTGGTTTGCATAAAATATTAAAGATACGACAAGGTCGTTCTTGTTACTTGACAATGATACACAAATAGCTCTTCAATATACTACAATAATACTTGAATATACTACTCAACAGAATATACTAATTAATACATAAATAATTGATATAAAAACTTATAAATTGTCAGACTGGCCAGCTGCTGTTAGTTAAATCTAAATAGAAATTAATTTCAAAGTTTCACGCATACCCATGATAAATAAAAAATAATATACTATAAATTATAATATTAATGTGCAACTGAATGTATAATACATTCAAGACGTAAGCATAAAAAATTAATAAACTCTCAATCACAACGCATTCAAAAATGTATTACATAAAAAAAAAACTTGGCCATTAATAAAATACATTTTTAAAAATTAAAGAAATTATGCTTTTAGAACCTTGTTCCAATGCTACTGCGGCCTTTCTTGCGACCGTAAGAACAATAATATGCCAATATTAATATAATTTTATATAATACACGATATATGGGTGTGTGTATGTATGTGAAGGGGGATCGATTGCAGTCCGTTATACGATTATACGAAATGTGATTCCCCAATCATACTAACCCATTAAACATTTTTACTCAATAATACAGTTATTCAAATTCTGATTGTCGATATATTGGAATATACTTAAAGGTCATAATGGACAATAGTTTTAAATCTTTTTGATTTTAGATTCTGAGCGGAGCAATGAATGTTTTGAATTTAAAATGATGTGTGTTTTTTTATTTTTTATTTTATGTCTGCGTACACGATAAGTTGTCGAAATAATGCTTCGATTTTCAACTTCAGTATCTTGTTCTATGGGAAAGTGAATCTAGTTGGTGCATTCCGGA
This sequence comes from Nasonovia ribisnigri, assembly GCA_027563435.1. NCBI lineage: Eukaryota > Metazoa > Arthropoda > Insecta > Hemiptera > Aphididae > Nasonovia > Nasonovia ribisnigri. The sequence goes on from JANEHU010000794.1 coordinate 73,160, forward strand.
GGTCATTTTTTAAAATTCCCAGCAGTTTTCTAAAGCGCCGTGAAAAACAAATGAAAAATTAAGGAAAAAACGGGAATTTTTACGGAAAACCGTTGGGGGGTCCCAGAAAAAAATTTAAAAAGTCATAAATAATTTGGTACGTAGGTACTAAGAGAAAATTAATTTTATATTATGGGTTTTTAATGTTTCTATTATAAAAAACAAAAATATACAATATTTGTATAAATATTAAATAACTTGGGTTTAACTTTATGGTTATTTTTGTCTAAAAAACTATTAATTTGTATTAATATAATATAAATAATATAATTATTACATCATTACTCGTATGTGTTTTTTTTATATTATAAACTTGTAGGTACTTAATATTTAGACCCCCCCCCACAAAAAATTTGAAAATACACCACTGATGGGGTCCATGATGATTTGAAAATTGTAGTATTTAAATTCATATACAAACATTTTAATTTTAAAAAATGGTTCAATCTTAATAAACACAAAATAAAAATATACAACATTTCATCATTTCTTTTTTTTTTTTGTAAAACCATTTTTAATCACTTTTATTAATATGTATAATAATATAGTATAAATATTTTAATAGCTGTAAAATTAATCGTACAAATTTTGAATTAGCTACAACATTTTTAAAAAATATCCACCAAATAAATTACAGTAAATAGGGGAGATGTAATTTGAAAAATAGAAATTTATATCGCCACAAGAAAATTGCTAAGTAATACCCACATAAATTCTTAGGAATTAAAAAAAAACAGATTTTAAGTAAATTTAAAAATTATAAAAATAAAAATTTGGGTAATTTCAATATTAAACAAAATAATGGGGATGAGAATGCTAGGTGAATCACCTTATATCTATATATATTATATCAATGTTTGGTGCCAACAGCGATGCGTGTTTCTACATAATTTCTACTAAACTTTGAACAATTATTTAAACCCAAAACCGGACAAAACAGCATGGTTTTTCTTGACAAGGAACTAGCTAATCTCAGTGTCCCAGTTAAAAGATTAAATATTTATTTTATACTTATTAGCGATGTTAAATTTATATTCGGGATCATTGAACTTTATATACGTTGAAATTAAAACCAAGATTTTTTCTTTCATAGTGAGTATTGTATTGCATTTTCAAGTATGTATTTCTATGAAAGAAACGGTACAAAAATAATTACTTATGTATGTGTACAATTACATAATATAAATAATATAAAATACCACTACGTTTCCGTGGTTGGTAACTAATTATATTCATTCAGTTATATTATATACATTTGTTTACTACTCGAAGTTATGAATAATCTATTCGTTAATTATTCATATTTTCAAGTAAATGATTATGTATGAATCAACGATTCATCATCTACACGTTTGTTTTACTTTATTTCCGCAATATTTTACACAATACATTTATTAGAGCTATATTGATATCTACTTTCCACAATTCAATACTTAATTATGATCACTGTTTTACTTGTATGAAAAGTATATAATGATGGGTCAAAAACAATGTCACTCAATGCAAGATTAGAAAATTCGTTTATCACATACACTTTTCGCTGAAATATCGATCGTTTTTTTAACAAATTATATTGAAATGCTAAAAATAAAAAAGTAAAACCATAAATATTTGTTTATTGTCACATATAAATAGGTAAATTATAGGTCTTAATATAATACATTTTACTTGGAGAAGAGGGGACTTAGAAGTACCTACTTTTGTTCCGTTATACGAGTTTACTACAAGACACATATTTTAACATAAACATTATGGTTATATTTAACTAACATTACTAAACAATTAAGTGCTGAAATCTTGTTTCATAGTTTTCATCATAAGTACTAGTCTGTATTTTAATGATATAAATATACCTGTATAACTATTGTTTAAATAATATATTTGTTTAAGTATAATAATTTGTGCTAGAAGCTAATAAAAAAATAAAATAAAAAAATCTTTTTATACATTTGAAATTTGATTAACTTTTTCAATAGATGAAGAATAGGTTATTAAATCACATTTGAAGTAGGTACCTACTTCTTGCAAATGCCATTATTATAAAGTACTACCAATATAATATCATTATATATTTTATTGTTTACTTTTAGCCATAACTATAAACCATAGTCTATAATCTAAACTTAGATATTTTGGTGTAATAAGCCACGATAGCTACACTTATAATACGACATTACAATAATTGATGAAGTTCCATAAAGCGAATTGACTGGTTAATGGAGTGTGAAACTATTGATATAGTTGATCACATGTAGTCGTTACATTAAATGATCCGAAAAAATGGTCTTGCCTTTTTGAAACTAAAGTTATATTTTTTTAATTTTTCGTCTTATAATATCATCTTTTTTTTAAAACTTAAAATCTAAACAAAGTAAGGAGTTATTGTATGATATTAAAATAATTATAAGTAAAATATTATTTAATATTATACATAGTAAATGTGCCATGTATGTAATGTATAAACGCTCGATTTATCGCAATATTTCTTTAAATCTTTATCTACGAAAATATTAATCGTTAAAAGTACCTTCTCGATTACCCCGTGTACTTAGAAACAACGGTTTGTTTTCGTAACGAGTTTTAAATGAGTGTTATCCCTTGCGCAAACAAAAAAAAAAAAACAAAAATGAAATGCTCTCTTAAGATAAATCGACAGCGTGAAGTTCACCACGCACGACGTAAGTGTCACGAAAACAATAATAAACAATCTCGAAAAACCGATCGGCGAATGATATAATATATGTCGGTGAAAAAATCTCATTTCGTTTCAACGATTTTTGAAAACAATTTCGAAAGCTTCGTTTAAAATTCGACACTGTGACAACGTGTATCGTATGTTCAACTATAATGGCACAATAACACCAATATTGGTGTTTGTGTGGGTATATTATTATACCTAGCTACGACGTAACTTACAATTTGTGATTTATCAGAAAGCATATTATGTAAAGAGCGATTGTAATCCATCTAAAATGTAAATTCAGTAAAATGTATAGACTTGAATGTAATTTTTTTTCATTTTAAACACCATAACATGAAATATATTGTACCTTCCGTCAAAGAGATGATGTAAAGATGAAACGTCATCAATGCCTTAAAATCGAGACCAGGAGCTAAGTGTGATAGGTTTACTTCGAAAATGTAGAGAATATAATATACTATACAGTATACATGCGTATACCTACTTAATTGCATTTAAAGAGTATAAGTATTATAATATAATATTATGTCAGTTGAAAATGATACTATAACCTTAAAAGCAAAGACAGCGCACGGGATGCTTCAGTGCACGTTCATCACACCATTAAAAATATTGTGTCGCTACAAAACATATTTTAAAAAACTTATAGGTTGTATTAACAGGGTACCGTGTCTAAAATTGAAGTTTCTCGTCTCTAAAATAATCAATGAAATATATAGAAATATATTTGATATATAATAAGAATATACGATGAGTGGGGGGGGGGGGAGGAGAGCATGTGAACACCACCTTTAAAAACTGTAGCGTTAACGAAACGTGTCTAAAGTTGAAATTTCTCGTACAAAATTTACTTATCAAATATTAACTATAGTACATTATACAAATATTTCTTCTTTCATATGTATTTGTTTCTTGGTTCATGGTTGAGTCGTGGCTCATAAATGTTCCGGAGTATTTTTCTTTCGAATATCATAAATTTTTGCTCATCTCCTTTTGTCAAGGACCATAATATCTCGCATGCATATGTTATTGTTGATCGCAAGTAGCTATGGCAAAGGCGTATTTTTTATGTCCATGAGAGTAGTTTTGATTTTAGTAGTTTTACTACACTATACTAACACCTGTTCCCACTCATAATTCTTTCAAACACTTCCTGGTGCATACTATTCTTATTATTGATATTTACTCCTAAATATTCAAAGCTATCCACCACTTATTGGTAGGTATACGTGCTATAATGTTTAAGTTTTTTCTTTAAGAAAAATTAATCGTATAACGTTTAAAATAAATGTACAAAGTATAATATATAATTTACAATAATTTGTCTTATGTGTTGCGTCGAAATTATGTTTAAAATTTGTTTTCTATGAACTAACGCGATAATCTTCAATATAAATGTCTTGTGATACAAATATTAACTAAAATAAGTTAATTTAATTTGGGAATAAATATGTTTGATGAATAAAGTTTTTCGTAAATTCTATGGTAATATTTATTTTTTACCATGAGTTATGATAAATTCGTAGTTTTGTATATGAATAATTAAACATAAAGTTTTTTTATTGTTATTAATTTTGAAAAATGTCACATTTATTCTGAAATACAAATCAATTATGAATTTCTGGTGAAATCTAATTTGAGTAAAAGTAACATTTGTAAAAATAAATATTGATGAAATAAAATACTTTTGAAAATCTGTGTTGTCCATTCAATATAATGACACATCAGTTATTTTGATATAATATTATTGCTTCATGCTTCGGATAAACATACATTAGAAGAGTTTATTGCAATATTTTACTAAAATACCATGTGTAATTTCAAATTCGTAGGTTATGACATATTTTGATAAAAAGTATTATTTGTTTTTTTATAATAGTGTTAATTTACACTAACTATTTAACTATTTATTAGTTTAACCAGTGATGCCCAACCTGCGGTCCGTGGGGGCCATATATGAACCGCGAAAGTATTCCATGTGGGCATGTGGCTCATAATACATTTTTAAATAAAATAAAATGTTGTGTACCTACCTATTATCTGTAACAAAATTATATTAATAGATTAAGATTGAGATTATTCGTACTTTTATACTTGGTGGCCCGCTCGAAGATAAATGTTAACCAAAGTGGCCCGCCGGGGGAAAATGGTTGGGCTTCACTAAATTAAACTTATCAATATTTTACCTTTATAATATTTATCTGAATTTAAAAATTGCAGTCCTTATTTATTTTTTTCGAGTTCGGATAGGTAGTTACGATAAGGATACTTATGGGATATATGTTGTTAATTCATTTTCGAGTGGGACTATTTCTTCTGTAGTTTTATGGTTCTATTGTACATGGTACTCAAATGAAGTGCGGTTAAGTCCTAAGTTTTCAACTAGAACACGCAAATAGAATTAAAACAACTTTTGTTTGTTTTACAGAAATATTTGAAACAATTCGAATTAAATAATTACCTCCTAAGTACACCTGAGCGTTTAAATATTTCTTTATACCTGTTGATGTGTTGCAAGTAAATCTCGAATCTGTATTTGGAGAGACAGCGACTAACAATTTCGCTTTTCACATCGAACACTTTAAATGATTTAACAGTATATTATTATACAAATACAACACATAGGAAAACAAACGTGAATAACGTACGTTTAGGTCACGTAAATTTAGTAGGTATATGAAATGTAGTATCTAAATGACTATAATGTATAGTTTCAAGTTTGTGTACTCTTACTTTAATAGTTGTATCAGAATTATTTAAACATTAAAGTGGTAGGTGTTTGCCCAAGTGGATTCACATTCTTTAGACGATTTATATATTATTAAAATCTTATTTAACTTTTTTTTTAATAAATATTTTAAATGGAAACAATGAAACTTTGCCTTTTTACATTGTCATACAGTTTCCTACCAAAGTTGGGTTAAAATACGGAACTCCTTTATTTATTCAGTAAATAATTATCATGCATAGCAATAATAAATATTATATACCCGCGTGATAATTAATCAAAACATTAAAGAAAAGATTAAATTTATATTAAAAAATAAAAAATAATTTATCCATTCTTAATACATATATATAAATAGATCATTTGATTTAGCACTAGTCACATATTACACGTCTAAGAAGATTAGGTATATTTTAATTTGTGGTATTTGTTTACTTTTTTTTAAAATGTATTTTAACTACCTACATTAATATCCTGTGAATAATTGTTTGAAAACTTGAAGATATCATATCATCGTAGATTTATTGGGAAGAATGTACCAAGAATTGAATTTAAATTAATTTATAAAAAATGTTGAACTAACAAACTATTCTTATACACGCATAATTTAGAATATTTTAAAATAGGTATTCCATATAAAATAACGTATATATTTTATTTACTGTTCGAGATACATCCAGAATCAAAGGTTCTAAATTAATTATTTTTATGTACTTAGATTTGGCTATCAATGTTTTATAATTCAAGATCACAAACAACTATATTAAGGCGCACTATTCATAAAGTCCTCGAGAACTCTTTATGAAAAAAGGTTCCAAATCGACACAGTTTACACATTGTTAGTGGTCTAAACGGAACTTTTACGTATCTACTTAATTATATCAAATTCAGTAATAAACCCAATGGGTTCTATCTAAATGATAAAATTAATATTTAATATATTATTTGTGACAACCATATAATAATTATAATTCATATTTCGATACTACAATATTTAAAATTATTGTACATTTATCAACAAAAAAAAAAAATAATATTATAAGTAATAATAGTACTATCATATTATTTTGGTTTAACATAATATTTTTTGTTTAACATAGTTTTGTTTTCCGGGAATTATTCGATTAATTCAGAACAAATAAGTTGTACTAAGTGAACAAAATATAATTAGGTACAACCAAAAGGCTAAGGTTATCTGTTGAGCATGTTGGTTCTCAAATATTAATTGAAAATGTATACAATATATTAAATCGTTTTTTTCATTGTTTAGTTTTCTAAAAGACAGACACTTTGTTAATTTTTTGATTTCACAATCTGTTATGAATCATTTACTTTAAAAGAAGATAATATATTAATATTACATTCCGAAGAATAAAATTTATGACTTTAATAATTTGATGTTTTTATTTAGTACCTACCTATTTGCAATCTTGTACTGAACCCATTGTACCTAGTTACTTATTTTTAAAAATAACGCCTTTACGTTTTTTGATCATTACTTTCCTGGGCCTTCGTTATTTTTTTAAAATTGGCATAAATTATTATGTATATGAATATGTAAAAATATATTCATATATTATGTAGTTGTGAAACCTAATTGAAAACAAATATATTTTTCAATTTATTATTAAACTCAATGTTTATGTATTAGTTATAAAATATTATATTAGATTCGTGCGTTTTCATTTTTTAGCGATGATTAAATATATGTAAGAAGATTCCTAAAACAATAAATACAAAATAACATTGTATTTCGTACGTTAGTATAGTACCAACATTAATTCAAATTAAGTAATTCAATTTGGAGAATTAAAATGAAAAAAAAGGGGTCAAGTGGATGTCGCTCCGCTGTATAGTAGGCTACAAGTAGATCACTGTACTATAATGGATGGTATTAAATTTGAATTCAATGATATAATATAATTGTATACGAAAAACGATTCTGAGCGGAGACGGTATGTCAGTCTAGGATATTTTAAATTATATTGATATTGTTATTTTACGGTAGCTGCTAAGTTGAATTAATATTATTCATATTATTTAATTATTAACTTTAAATTATCAGTGATACTAGAAAAATATTATAATATATACTTTTACTCGTTAAAATTGATTTTAATATGTAATTTCGTCCAAATTTAAACTTAAAATGTCTGTAAAAATAACTGTGTTTATATATTTTTTAGATTTTTTGTTTACAGTATGTACTATTTATTAGAATCTTTATTTTAAATTTTCAATCCTTAGTTATAAAAACTGACCATTTTATAGTTGTTTAATTACAATAATTTATAATTTTCGAGATTTTGATGAATTTGGTCAAAATTCGAACTTTAAATGCTTTATAAAAAAAAATTGTGCCTATGTATTTTTAATATTTTTCAACTGATATTGTATTAATATATCAGGAGCCTTGTATTAAATTTTTACACTTTTTGGCCCAACAGATAAAACTTTATTGATATTTATTGAAAAAAAAACTAAAAAAATTGAAAACTGAAAATGTCCATAAACAGCTCAAAAAGATTCAAAATATATTAAAAATTAGATGGTGTATAGAAAATGCTTATATAAACATTCAGTGAAATTTTCATGCATCTTCAGTTATTAGTTTTTGAATTGCAACAGAAAAAGAAAATCGCTACATAAGAAATCGAGTGAATATCTAATCTTGTACAAATTTGAACTTAAAATGCTCATAAAAATTTATGTTGACTTGCTTATAAACATTTTTTCATTGATAAAATTAGGCAAACTTATAAGGATTCTTGTATCACATTTTCAAACCTTAGATTTAAAAAGAAAAATTTTTATGAATTTCTAACTTGAAATAAATTGCACATTTTCGTCATTTTTACGTATTTTGTAAAAATTTGAACTTTGATTACCTATAAAAAAAAATTGTTATTACAGATTTTTAATATTTTTCATCTGCCTTTAAAACTATACCTATATTAGAAGCCTAATATTAAATTTTCAAGATTTTTTACCCAACAAATAAAATTTTATTGACATTTATAGAAAAAAAAACTAAAAAATTGGAAACTGAAAATGTCCGTTAACAGCTCAAAATTATGCATTTTGAAAATGCTATGGTGTATAGAAAATGCTTATATAAACATTCGGTTAAAATTTCATGTCTCTACGGTCATTTCTTTTAGAGTTATACCAAAAATCAAAATCGATTTTGTCGAAAATTGGGTTTCCGTAAAAATTCCCGTTTTTTCCTTAATTTTTCATTTGTTTTTCCAGGCGCTCATGAAAACTACTGGGAAATTTTAACTTTTGATTCCCCAAAGTACCAACTAGATTCACTTTCCTATCAGAAAAGGTACTATTGAATAGAAAATCGAAGCATTTTTACTGTCCTAAAACGTGATGACAGACACAAAAATAAAAAATTAAATTAAAAAAAAACACACATCATTGTAAAATCAATACATTCATCGCTCCGCTCAGAATCTAAAATCCATTTTTTTGTTGTTCATCTCGATTCGATTCTGAACAATGAGAATTAGGAAGAACAAGAATGATGATAATTAAGATCAGTGGAAGCCAATTTATTATTATTTTCTTTTTACAAAATAATGATGATTTCAACATTTATACTGTGTAGTGCAATAACTAATAAGAATTGTATGAAAATAAATTTAATACTTTTATTCTTTTAATTTGAGTATCATTGTTTTAAAAGCACTAATTAAACAAAATACATACCTAGGTACCTACTACCTACCTAGGTAAATTTAAATTTTAAAATTTGTATTAAAATCTTAGTTAGTATAGTCTTATCATTTTTAGAATAGTCAAACATGATACATAAAGGTCAGTATCAATAACTTTTAGTTACTTGAATATATTATACCTACTAGTTTATAATTGTTTTAGTTTTAGTATACCTTACAAATTATAACTTAATTAGTTACATAGTATTTGTGTATTTTATTTATTTCTACAGCTTCATTATTCCTGGTCCATGGATCGTGTTATCTAATATTATAAATTAATATATTTTATTATTATGTTAGTTCGTACATTAATATTGAAAGTTGTAAATCTTTTAGGTATTTCATAAATTCGATTTAGTACCTACGCATAGTTTGAAATGTTGATATTTTAATAAGATAAAATTATGTTGGGTAATCGACTTCACTTGACATATCTGACGTAAATTGGGTAAGTCATTATTAAATTAGTAGTAACAATAATCGATAACGCGTACTGACGTATGGTGAATATTATTATAACTAATATCAAACTTTTTAATACAATCGTAATATATAGTATAGAATATTATAATAACATATTACGTTACATGATAATAATATTATTATATTATATTCATAAACCAAAACGATAAATATTAAAAGTGACTTCGGTATAACAATTGTTCATCAGTTTAAGTTAAAAAAAAACAAATTTGATAAAGTCGATGAAGATTCAAAAATTTACGTTCCGATGCATATAAGTATATAAGTTTCACGTTAAAAATAATTTCCACAAAATTCATTTTTTGTCCTAAATTGTGAAACAGTCAAATCAGTTGTAATCTGTCTTACTCGCTTGTGTAACACGACGAAATTTGTAATTCTGTATTAAACTCATTATCGGGACTTGAAGCGATTAATTTTATTTTTAGACACTATATTATGTATTGAATAACTGTGATTATTATTTATTTTTTTTTTTGAAAACTGTCCTTTTTATTATGATAAATATGTACGTATCTATAGTTATGTCATTTTACGACGTTTTTAAATAGGTATAAATATACAATGCATGTAAACATGAATAGTTGCGCAGTTTATGGGAGTGTTGGGTGTGGAATTCAAAAGGGGGGGGAGAGACTGTTTTTATACAAATGTATCATGATGATACGTTCAGCCCTTACTCACTAATTAGGCATTACCCATAATAGAGTGCTTATAAATATTTCAGAAATAAATAGAATAAAAGATCTTGTCATATTTATTTTAGAAAATTATCTTAGCATTACATACAGTGATGTAAGTGTATGCCATATTTTTTTTACTTTACTCGTAACAGTTACTTTGGTGAGTGTGATTTTTCTCAAAATTGAAAATTATTAAGAATTACGGTGACATATGATTGGACAAGATCGCCTTTCCAGCATAATCGGTCTATTGAGTATTGAAAATGAAACAAACTGCTCAATTGGATATAAACAAAATTAATTATGACTTTTATCCATGAAATTAAAAAAAGGTAACTTTTGTTTGATTTTACAAAAATATATATAAATAATAATTATTAACTATGACTTATGAAAACATCTATTTTATAGTTATAACAAGGTACAACTGCTGATAATTTTTATTTGAAAGGAAAGACCCTAGTTTGGAAATTATTCCATTGCGCCACTTGAATTTATATAATGGTTTGAATAATTATATTTTAGTAATTTATAATCCTTGAAATACATTTATGTTTTTATTGGCCTTGAGTAATGCAAAACAATCGACAACTGCTTTAATGAGGATTAATAATTACATGGGTGAACGATTTCAACAGTGAATCTAATCATTCTAACATCCTATTGTAATATAATATACATCTGTACAATTATGCACGACATATTGTTCTATTGCATTATGTCTCCAACTGTTATAACTGTAATACAATTATAAGTACAGTATTCTTCTTATCTAAAAATATATTGATATGTAATATAGCCATAGGCGTCTTTATGGAGTAACGAGGGGAGCGTTTGTTACCCCACAAATTGTATTATTTAATCCACCTTCATGCAATTTAATTAAATATATTTGCTACCCCATGATTTTACTCCAAATTAAGCTCCATGTATCTACTCATGAAAACATTTAAATTCAAAAATACTCACGTTTAATAAATACAAAAGCATGCAAGTTTACGTCTGAGCTTCAACCGAATGAAGTGAATTTATGGCATAAATATACCGATAAGGTCTATTATTGATATGAGCATTTAGGTCATTGACTTTATTTTTTGTCTGCAGTTTAATGTATTGCCGGTATTTTTATGTATTGTTTTATTTATTGTCTATAACAATAACACATCAAAATGTAGTCTGTTTTTTGTCCCATTTCACGAAGATAACCGAAATTGGTTATTATGGAAGTAATGAGCTGGCCACTAGCCAGTTAAAGTCTATACTTGCCAATAGTGATCTCAAGGTATTCGTAATGGTGATGAAAAAAAAAATTATACCTATAATATAAGACAAAATAGAAGAAGGGATTGCTAAGAGAATTTCTTTGTGTTTCGTTTCGATAGAATATAATCTGATAAACGCGTATAATATATTTATTAAATTACAATGAGTACGTTATATTGTCACTGACAAAATATTGTATTCTTATGGTTTTAAAATTATGGTACTTTCAAAGTGACCGCATACAGCCGAGGATACTATTCAGGCAAAAAGGAAGGCTACGAAAGTCTTATGTAGTTATATTCGTATTTTATATGGTTTGATATTTGCCAAGATGTCATTTTTTATTTTTTTCACACAGTTTCACAATACGATAATAAGGAAAAACTACCGACCACTACTACCGTCCAGACATTTTAAATAAGGAGAGTATCAAAAAGAGTGGTCTTAAAGGCTTTATGAATGTGACGGTTTATCGGTTTCGATGTTTCTAATAATAATATATACCATTTGCATTACCCTGCGGTGAACGAGTGTCCTAAATTCGGTCTGCGTATCCTATGGTATATTTTTATTTTTGTTATACAAATAACACATATTTTACCTATCTAATGAAATTATATTTGATTTCTATCGTTTTAACTTTTAAGTGACCACAAAACGTAATATGGGGGACGAAGTGTCCGAGCGTTCTAAGGCGTCAGCTGCAACGCGCACCATGACCGGTTCGAATCTCGGCCACGGGTGGCACTTCTCTTCGGACAGTTACGGTGTCTGGAGAGTGAGGCCGCTATCCCCCACCCGGGTATGGCAGATGCCTACGGGTGTCCACTTGAAAATTCTGCCAAACACATACGTGATACAACCTAACAGTACACTCCCCCACAGTCTCACAGGCTAATGACCATAGTTGTCGAAGCCTTCAACCCCACCCCTCAAAAAAAAACCGTAATATGTATTTGTTGAGTTTTAGTTTGAATTTAGATAATTCAAATTTAATTGCAAACTCCGAAAATTCACCACTGTTGAAAATACATCTTCTTGAGTTAGATAGTATACAATTAATGGTAAAACTTTCCTCAGACCAACTTTTATAAAATGAACACGTTTTTATCGCCAACAACTAAAAATAATGTTGTTTAAAAGATTATAATATACATAATGACTGGTAGGCATTTTGTATATATTATAAATATATTATCATGTGCATCAAAAACATTATAAGGCGTAAGGAATGTAAAAAAATAAACAGGGTGATTCACCAAGCACAAACCTTTGTTTTTCAAATGAGAACACCCCTTTTCAACTGTAAATTATACAGTGGATAAATTTCTGAAATTGTTGACCTATCAGAATCAAAATTCGTACAGGTAGTTTTTGAGTGACCTATTCAACCTTGTGTCTTAAAGATAAAAGGACCACGGAAATGGGTTTTTAAGATATGGGGGCTATAGTGATTTGAAATTTGTGGTAATTAATATTAATCTATATCAATATTAATAATTTGTGAAAATGGCTCAAGTATTTACTATACTACATCCAGTTTTACGTCTATTTTATACTTGTAATAAACCATTTTTAAGGACTGTTATTCTTAATACAAACATTTTAATAACTGAGCAACTACTTTTGAATGAGGTACATACAAATTTTCAAACAAATAATCAGCTAAATAATTTACAATTAAAAAGGGGTTTCTTTTGATAAACAGAATTTTTTATCACCACAGGATATTTTCCTTAAGTAGAACAAAAAAATTCAAGAATTTGAAAATATGGTCTATGCGAGTATATTTAAAATTTCCAGAAATCAGAATTTTAATAAATTTATTATTAAAAGAAAAAATAGGGATGAGTATGCTTGGTGAATTATCCTGTATATAAACTGTTAATCTTATTAGTTACAATTTATTATTTTAAGTTTCAACTATGTGTTTACTTTTTATATAGTTTTCTGACGTGCATAAAAAATTAGAAAAACATGTGCAAATGTCACACGTTTGTATTTATTCTAATTTATTTTCTAATTTCCGGTCGTCACTTCAGCGTGTCTTGTTGCCCTCGAAATGAATCAGCTTAAAAATGTACCATGCTGTTCAAACAGCAGTGGGTGTTATATTATAGAGTATACAACATATATATATATATACAGAGAGAGTATTAGAGTATAATATAGAGTTAATAAATAATAATTTAACACAACTCAATACCTATAACATAAGTCAAAACGTTAAGTAAACATTTTAAATTAAAAATTTAAATAGCTTCAATAAATAAAATTGTACCAAACTGCCTCTTATACAAACTATACTAGTTTTTTTTACTAAAATAATTTGAGTACTAATAATTTAACAATACGGCTTTTGACATAATATAATATATATGTTTTTGAGCTGAGTAAAACTTTTTTTTTCTGACCGTAACCAATTTCGCTTAGGTAATCGATTTTTATCGTGACAGAAACGTAAATCAGTTGTTAAAATATATCTATTTGATTCCTCAATTCTCTTTTTAGAGAAGAAACATTTAGTTACATGATACTTTTTAACATATAAATGTTTTTGGGCTGGGGAAAACTTATTTTTGTAACGCTTTGCTTATTGTCATAAAAACGCAAATTAACAATAATAAAACAAACCAAAAAAAAAAATTAATAAATTGCTAAATGTAGTACGCTCCTAGATATTTTTCCCCTGCACTATATCCAAAAACATATCTATGATTCTTCAGTATTCCTTGCAGAGGAAAAATATCTAGTAGCATTGCAACTACATTTAAAATTTGCATTTTCTTTGAATTTTTTATAAATTTTGAATAACTCTCAGTCTCCCTAACACTCTCTTATATTTTATATTTAATAGGAACCGTTGCAACCCACCAGATAAAAAACAATATTTCGATATTATTATTTACGCACTAAACTCTATACATATTGTATCAGCGATGTTGCGGTACCAGCTATCGAGTGTTATGAATTGCACGAAATCATTTGTCTCAAATTCCAAGCTCACACACACAAACGCGCACACGTACTTGCGGCGAACGACGACAAGCGTAGTACTATCGCGGTGTTATTATATTATTAAGTATTTACGTTTATGTTGTAGCCTATATATGTCCTGCATATCACCCATCATCGTGTACAACATTCTAGAACTCAAACCCGACTACGGTATTATACTATAGGTATGTAGGTAATGAAAATGTGAGGTATCTGTATCGCGTAATATCGCTGCTCAAAGCGTTTATGTGAAATTTGTATACACAATTTGTAAGTCTAGGAAAATTAATAGTGATTTTTAATTGAGTTAAGTTAAGTTGATAGAGAACATTTTCGTATACTTCCAATAAAATAATTTTTTTACTATACAAACATACATAATATGCCATATTTTGGAACCAACGAGACGAGATTGTTAACTAATATGATTATAATATTTAAATTATATTTTAAGCTTAATATATTGAATTAGTTGATCATGCAGTTGTATCAATTAATTGGATATATTATTTAAGTTGACTTATTTTGTTGAAGTTGCGGTTGGCATTTCTCGTGGAGTTACTAGAAGTAGGTGTAGTTTGTGTTTTAATTTGCTATATTGTCAGCATTTGAGAAGTATGTGTTTGACTGTGATGAATCGATGAGTGTATCGCAAGCTTGGCATGAGTGTTCCTTGGCCATGAGGTGTCCGAGTGTGATGCGAATGTGGCCTATTCGAAGGTGGTTTATTATATCCACGTCTTTTCTGCAGGATATTATGGCTGGTTTCAGCTACAGTAGTATGGCTTGCTTGATCTTTGTAAGTGTATTAGTTTATTATTTTGTAAATTAGACAATTGGGTTTATCTTTAAATAATTCGATTGCATTTATTGTAACTTTGTAAATATTATGGTCCAACACATTGGGGAATAATATTATTGCGAACTTATTATATATATCAAAAAATAATAATACTATAAATTCTTAACGCTAGTTTTAATACTATTTAAGTTATTCTATATAGAACTAAAAATGTTCAGTAAATGAATACATTTATTTTATAAGTTATAACAGCCAAATGAAACGTTTACAATATTAAACATAATTTATTATTTTGGTTTACTTAAACTTCTTATTTATAGTTATATATTCTAATAAATAAATATGCGTGATTATAAGAAAATGCTTAAGTGACCATTAATTCAGTGGTTCATTAATATTAACCACTTTATTTTTAGAATTCCTATTAAAGGGAAGTAAGAATGTCTTCAAGACTAATCTTGAATTTATAATTACTTATCATTTTCTTCATTATTACTTTGATGTAAAGCTAATGTTTAAAATCATATGAAATACGATTAAATATCGATCACAATATGAAAGTGGTCGATATCAGTGATCCTCATCCTAAAAACGTGATGACTGTTAAAAGGTTAAAAATGTGACTGATGAACTAATTTTTTTTTTTATGTATATGCATATGTAAGTTTATATATTAATTGCTCTCTGCAGTCAAAGAGGTTGTGACACTATTAGGTCGAAAATCACTCATCTGTGATATATTTACCACAAAAAAGGAAAAGTAGTTTTTCTACTTAAATACCTTAGAGTAAAGCGTTAATTTTTATTTGTTGTTATACTTTTAACAGACACTATTTTGAGGAAATTCACTGGAGATTAGAGGTGAAAAATGGACTCTAGAACGTGTTTAGCAAACAATGGTAGGTCTTCAAAAAATGGTAATCAGATTGGGCTTGACAGGGTATCAAATGAATGCACATGAGAGATGATTTTTCCAAAGTATGATGCTCACCTAAAATATTAACCGTAACACCTTGACTACAAATCGTGGTTTACAACGATTATTAATAGGTATATGTATTTATTATTCACAGACCATAAGTATTAAGTCAGACAAATGATAGTCGTGACGTATATCATTTCTTCGGAGAAGACTTATGTCATTACTTCAATATATTATATTATGGTAAATGGAATAGGTGTATTATACTGTATGTATATTACCTATTTTTAAATGAAAAATGTATTGTTTTTCATTTTAACTTATTGAATAACTATCAAAAAATATAATAATATAATTTCTGTATAATATTAATTTTATATTCTTATATTTTTGACGATTTGGTGATGTATGTGACATGTGGACGAAAATGTTGTTTATATATTAGTAGAATATCAGTTGTAACTTATGTGATTTTCTAGTATGAACATACATAAGTAAATAAATAACTGTGTACAAAACTATAATACACATGAATCTCAGTATTAATTTATGTGAATTAACTTAAATATTTTTTCATGTAATGCAGATATAGTGCAGACAATTTTCAGATATAGTGGTACTTAATGCAAGATGGCGAGTGGAAAAAATTATGGTACTTATAAAGTATAATATTATGTATAATGTATATTAAACAGCTAATACTTCAATAATAACTATAGTAAAAACACGTATCACAGTATTTATGTCATGTAGTTAATCTAAAAAGTACATTTTTTAAATTTACTATTAGCTGTAACATATTTTCAACTAAGAAAAAAACATTTTTTTTTAAATAAAATATGGCCATTTGTTTTATCCTATATGCAGGGTTAGAAAATACAATTATCAGCAGCATACTTAACTTTATATCTGAAAAACGTTACGATCACGAAGGTTTGTAGGTAAAAAATATTTTGTTACAATAATATTACCATTTGGTTGGATATACTGATGTACATATTTCATTTATTTAAATAAATATAGATAGAAAAAATAAAAGGTGAATGGTTACCAAATGTTATAGACTACAGTATACAATGCCATTATAATTTATAAATAGTACGAGATATTCGTTATAAATTGCCAAGCTTATTGACAAAAAACAACAACTTTATGAAAATAAATTAAATTGTTAAATAATAAAAAATAAAATGTCTATAAATAGCTCTAAAACATTTAAAATATTTTGAAAAATATAATTATATGACTTATGTCTAAGAAATGTTACAAAAATAAAATTTACAATCAGAAATCAGAAATCATTCTCAGTGTTAAACATTGAAGCACATTTTGTATTCCAAACTGTGATGTCAGACACAAAAAATATGCTATATAAGTTATTACAATAACAGTGAAATTGTATATTTATATTTATGAAATGGTGTTGTGATCTGTTTTTTTTTTATCATAAATATGCATTGTAATTATATAGCTAAAACACACGATTTTTGTATTTAGGTTCTCGTGTAATTAAAATTGCAAATTTTTATATTCAGATATTAAACTCCCCACAGTGAATATTTTAAAGTCTCGTGGGTTATTAAAAACTTATAAAATAATCTAAAAAGTTTCCTTCTGACGGAGTTCAATCTTTGTCTCTCACTGGAGGATCACTGTAAGTTTGGGGTATTTTCAAAATTCGGCTTGATTTACTTTGAACTTTAAAAATCTGAGTAAAATCATTTGAGTACCATTTATGTAAAATTTACGGTCCATGTAAATGCTTTAATGCTATATCATTGAATTTAAAAAACGAACAATAATATAATTGTTATTTCATTAAAAAAAAATGAAAGAGAGAGTGATTCTGACTACTGTGAAATGTGTACTTTTTAAAACTATGTTTTCTGTTTATCATATTTGAAATTGATTTAATTGGAATAAATTATTTTTTATTTTTAATGTTTGACAGATATATTTTTTAAATGGGAAAATAATGTTTTTAATAAATCTTATAGCTTTTTTTTTTTATATATTGTCCAAACAAATAATATTAGTCATAAGCTATATAAATACCAATGAATACATTTTTGCGTAAATAATTGCTATTATGTATAAATATAAAATAAACTACCTAAGTATTTAAGTAAATACGTATTAATGTGACATAAGTAGGTACTTATCACAAAATCGTAAAATATTTTAACATTAAGTAATTGTATTCTACATGCAAATCATGATATTCAAATAAAGACTATAAATATTATGCTTAAATATTTTATTGGTTCAAATAAATAATAACATAAATCGTGTCGAAAACATCTTTACTTCATAATCGGTTTGAATTATATACGGAATTCTTTTATTTGAAATGTGAAGTGAACGATTAATGTCTTTATAGGTATGTGATCATTTTTTTTTCATGTATATTATAATATTTATTACTGTAAGTCTGTAACACATCTCAACATGGCGCTCTGTATATGCAATATAGCTACAGTGCTACACTAATGTCACCGATATTAATACAATATACCTATGTGGCTATGACCCAATGATAACGTAAAATATAATAATATAATAATATTTATTATTATTTTTTTTTTTATTGAGTAAAGGCTTAATTCTATATAATAAGTAATTAGCCTGCTATTATTTATTATCTTACATTAATTTAAATTATGATGTTTCAACAATATGCATCACTTACCTATCAGAATTCAGAAAATTATTTATTTAAGTATAGATTTTAATATTGAGTTTGACATTAAAGTAGCTAAACTGCATAGTAACTACGGAGGCCTTTCGATTAGCTAATTTATTTCCAATGTACGTTTTAATGTAGTAATTACGTCTGGAAAAAGTAATTTCAATTTTGTTCAAATCATAACCCAGTTTATTATAAAACCCAGGGGTTTTTAATTAATTAAATAATTTCAGATACTATTGTTTTTTTAACTTGGAAATTGATACCCAGACTAACGAGGACATGATTTAATATTAGTTATGAAATTATAATATTCATTATTTATTGATTTATCAATAAATATATACAATATAATATTATGTGTGATTTTTGAACACGTGCCTAATACCTATAAATAATAGCTATAGCCTATAAGCTATGATATGTTATTTTGGCTGATAAGTTACATAAAATCTGTAAAAAATTGTACATTATACAATAGAGTAAAACATCATTGTTATGATCGAATGCGAAGTGTCATAGGTAACTCATAATATAATATAGTGACAAACGACAATATTTTAAATATTGTAGAATACCGCATTGTTCAAATGTTAATTTTCGTAAATACTATGTATATTTTATAAATATCATAATATATCACGTTGATATTGATGTATCATTTCAAAGCCACAAATCAAATCTCAATTCTATCACGATTTAAATCTGCGTCGAAAATGACCATAATCGGTCGTTGAAAACAATATTATAATGAAATACTCATCTATACCTAACATGGTAATAACGACGATGAATGAATAAAATTAAAATTGGCTTAATTTAATGGTTAAAAAATTCAATAATTCAATATTTAATGTAGACGTAAAGTGCGAGCTCTGCGTATCAAAGTCGTATTAAAAATAATAACCCTCACGGACATGCTCCAGAAACGCTATCGAATTCGATTTCGTTTATTGTAACACTATATTATAGCATCGTCCCTGTCATTTTAAATATTATTCCCGGTGGCCCGAGTGAGCTGAACTCAATCCACGCAAACAAACGAACTTTCAAAAAAGTTAAACGTAGAGCTATATATAGGTACCTATATGCATCAACCGAGAGGCTTTCGTAGCTTCGTGACATTCGGATGTCATTCGTTAACACAAATAATATATTCGAATCAGCGAATAAATGTTTGAAAACTTTTTCAACTCTTGTCATTAACAGATAGTAAAAATAAACTCAAAAGGCAGAACCAAACTGCTATTACCATGCATGAATCATATTGTTAGATTATAATTACCACCAGTTGCTCATTGAAAATACAAATTATAATTTGAAACATTACTGTAACAATAATATTATCATAATTTAGATTGATAGCAAACATTCAAATTATATATGAGTATATGACACAATAATATGCTACCTAGCCCCTATGGAGTATTCAATCATTATAATAATATACAATATTCGAACTGATTATCTTTTTCAGCGTACAACTATATTTTGTAAATACTGACAAATATTTTAAATGTATTCTAAACAGTTAGAAATTATGTAATATTATGTTTAAATATCACACATTTTCTTTGAGTACATTTACCGATCGGAGTTTTTTTAAAGTTTTTTTTATGGGAATATTCATTAAAATCTCTTGAAATATAAATTTCCTAAATTCTTTAATTAGTTCTTTTGATCTATTAGTAATTCTTAGATTTGTCCATTTAAATTATCTATTATATAAAAATAAGTCCGGTTTTCCTCCCTGACGCTATAACTCCAGAACGCACGAACCGATTTCCACGGTTTTGCATTCGTTGGAAAGGTCTTGGGCTCCGTGAGGTTTATAGCAAAGAAAATTCTGGAAAATTCAGGAAAAATTCAACAGAAAAGTGGGGAAATCGTTTTTCACATACAGCGCCATCTATTATACATAGCATGTACTTCAAACCAATAGCAACGGTGCGTGATAAAGTGTTTGACAGATAGTCATTATTCTCTGCTCAGTTAATTTCATTTAAGCTCAGTGTAAATTATGTGGATCGTGCATTTGAAGTTAAATTCAACACTCTGGCCATAGTCCAAAATGCCTAGAGAACGACGTGCGAACATCGGCCGCCGCACAAGACATGCAAGCCAGCAACAAGTCTATTCAAGGAACTTAAGAGAAGAAAGACAAAATATACTAAGAGAAAATGACCGATTGAGACATCGCGTGAGCACACGAAGATCATTGGCATCATACAATCGCTTGGCATTCCAATATGATCCCACAGCGAACTACAGTGATGATGAAAATTTGGATATTGGACGACTGACGACTATATGCCGATTTTGCAATGCGTTAAAGTTCAAAAGAGAAACGGTTGGATTGTGCTGCGCAAGTGGAAAAGTCAAACTGGATCCATTACTTACACCACCACAGCCACTGAAAACATTGTTTGATGGAAGTGATCCCGATTCCAGCCATTTTCTTCAACACATCCTTGAATACAATAACTGCTTTCGCATGACTTCCTTTGGAGCTAATACAAAAGATACAACACACATAACCAACACATAATTGCAACACATAACAACTTCATATACCCTACACACTACACCATCACACGATTTACAACGTATTCATGAACAAATTTTAATGATTATTTGCAATTACAGATACAAGGTAAAATATATCATTTGCATGGTTCAATGGTGCCAACCACACCAGATGAACCGCATCAATTTCTGCAAATATATTTCATTTCGTCGATGGTGGATCAGCTGAACGTGCGGTGCAATATACAGGGAGCACAACAGTTAAAGAGACGAATTATTGAACAGTTGCAAGCATTTTTTCACGCTAATAATGCTGTGGTTAATGTGTTCAAAACAGCATTGGAACGAATGCCATCGGATACGCACAAATTTGTCATACGAGCGGATTGTACTCCAACAGGTGAACATGTGCGAAGATTCAATGC
The DNA here is from genome assembly GCA_027563435.1 of Nasonovia ribisnigri. Taxonomy (NCBI): domain Eukaryota; kingdom Metazoa; phylum Arthropoda; class Insecta; order Hemiptera; family Aphididae; genus Nasonovia; species Nasonovia ribisnigri. The sequence continues at coordinate 95,143 of JANEHU010000794.1, forward strand.
ACCCACCGTTAATGATGCAATTCCCAGTTCGCCTTGCGTTCGCAATGACAATTAATAAGTCGCAAGGCCAATCGCTTAGTGTTTGCGGGATAAATTTGGAAAATCATTGTTTTTCACATGGACAGTTATACGTTGCGTGTTCACGAGTTGGGAAACCATCCGCTTTGTTTGTGTTAACGTCAGACCAAAAAACAAAAAATGTGGTTTACCAAAGAGCACTACAATGAAACAATTAAATAACACTTCATTTTAGTAGGTAATTGAAATGAATTTATTACTGTTGTGAAATGAAATAAATATTTTCCTTTTCACCAAACGAAATGTTACATAAAACGAATCTGGTGGCGAAACGGAGTTCGCAGGGTCTGCTAGTTTGATATAAAAATGTTGTCAATTACTAGATACTATTCGTCCTTCTTCAGAATCATGGTCTTGAATTAGTATATAGTATGCACTAAAAAGTTTGAATTTCAAAGACAAGAAAAATAGATAGATTTAAAATATTATACGCGTACAATATTAAAAACGATTTATGAATTCTAAAAACAGACATTATTACATTTAAAATGTTTTCATGTATTGAAGTTGACAATAATCCTAATAAACTTTTACTAATTTTTTCAAATTTTATTTTGGTAATTCCTCCAAGGAACTTTAGCAAATTGTTGTCAGCTTACTGGTCTTTTGTTTTAAATTACCAACATTTTCAAAAATTAATCATTTTGATTTTAATTCCAATAAGATACTTTTATATAAGGTCAAGTTTGAAATTTGTATTAATTTGACATGAATACATAGTCAACCGTACAATATTTTTTAGAAACATAATATATTTTTATCCTGTTGAAATGCTTATATTATTATCTCCAGCTATTAGGAAAAATTTTCTTTTATCATAGTATCTATGTTCGAAATCAAATAACTACATGAACACAAACAATGTCATTTTAAAATGTTTCGAAAAAATTAAATGATGGTATTTTTCTATATCGTTTAAAATGTCTGGCTGACAAAAAAGAGCAATAATAATAAAATGATGACATGATAAAACAATTTCATCTTCATTTTAGATTTGAATCAAATGTTACAATATATTTTATAGTATTATGATATTTATTATATTTTGCTATGTGTCATTAATGACTATATTATTATACAGTACTAGCTGTATCACCTGACATGGACGGGGAAAAAAAGAACACACCTAAAATGTGTTGCTACGTATATCGGCGTATCTCGATATTAGATAAAGTCATAAAGATAATACATTTTAACTAATCGTTATAGGAATTTAAAAGTCGAAACTAAATTATTTCAATAACGTAATTTATATAATTCAGCTGGTAACTCTTATGTATTTAATATTAAAACTATGTATGTCAAAAAATGTATTAAATTGTAGTTTATTATTTCAGCCAGTCCTTATTTACGACAGTATGTGTAAACGATTATAATATAACCTGAACAGTGAACATGTACATTTATTGCAAACAACTGAGATTAAAGGTATATATTGCAACCAGAAAAATGGACTAAAGTTCAGTTACTGAAATTACGAATAAAATCGCAGCTTCTTAAACAACAGGATTTGCATTTTCTTACGTAAAAATAAAATTGAAAATAATAGATCATTCGGAGGATCTTTAAAACAACTTTGCGAAAAAAAAAACATTAAATTATATAAATGACAAAATGAAAATCTAAAAACCGGTTACCTTTAAATACAATACACCCAAACTCTTCCCCGCCCCTTAAAAAATTAAAAATCGGTCCAGGAAAGTATTTGGAATAACACAACAAAAAAAATCAGCGAAATCGGTCAAGCAGTTCCAGAGTTTACCCAGTACAAAGATTTTCATTTCACATTTATACAGTTAGATCAGCTAGATCCCGTGCACTTCGTTGCCCGTTAAATGTACCAACTATATATTATTCAAACTTACGTAAATTCGTTATTTAACATTCGGTGTATGGTGCTCAAAACTTAAAAATGTTCATTCAAACGTAATCTTTGTTATTTTCACTTTTCTCAGATTTTTTTTTGGTAAATAATAGTTCCTCATGAGTTGTTCTCACAGTAATTCGAAACTACACGAAATAGTAGAACATTTTTCTAATTTTTTTTTATTACGTCAATTATGATTTTCTATCAAACAATTTTAGTTATTTTGTTATAAACAAAAAAAAAAAAAAATCAAAATAAATTATAAGCTTTTGATACCAAGAACTTATTTCTATCATTCTATTGCATTTCCAGTATTAACTTGTAAATTAGAACACATTATTTTTAGCAATGATTAAAAATCATTTTCAACTCAGTCAAAATCAGTTAAACTTATAGAAAATCAATTGATATTATCATTTATCTTGATACAGATGCTGATTTATCCACTCTAAATTGTTTTCGTATAGAATGAGATAACATTTAACTAAAATTGAACACTTTAACTATAATGATTTATTTAGTTGTATATTAGGTACAATAAATATGGGCGAGGTAAACCTAATACATAGCAGAAACGAGTTTTCTACTAAAGTCAGGTTGAAGTACATTAGCCAATATAGTGTTAAAATAAAAATATAATATGATTTAGTAATATTATGCACATATTTTTAACTATGTACATTGTTTCTAAAAAAAATAAAAATACATACATAACACAATGTTGGCTTATAAATTAACTTTGTGTAAAATAATAACTAATTAGTTTTTAAACACCACTATTCTTTATGGTTTTAAATGTAATGTATGTATAAAAAATACATACAACTCTTTTGTTATCCTATTAAAATTCTGATACGTATGAGGTACCAATGATGTATTTTTAATTACCCACATAAACAAATGCGTCGGGTTTTTACTAGATTTATATTTATTTTTGAGGGTTTAATATAATTTTGAAATTGAAGCATTTTTCTTACCCTTATGATTACGTATCATTTTTGTCGTAGATTTTTTATCGGGAAGGATGATTCCCTGATTTTATTTTCAACTATAGTTCCTTTGGTTTTATTCAAGGACACGTTTTATAGATTTTAGAAAACAACAAATGGTGTATTATTACTTGACTGTTTACCATTGTATTATGGAATTTTTAATTTAATATTAAATGTGATAACAATACTCTTATATATAAGTACAATAAGAAACACACGTTAAATTTTTTAAGTATAATAAATAAATATAAAATATAATGTTACTATGTAAACCTCACCTTAAAATGAATTGCTGTTTACATTTAGATATATTAGATATTTATACGCCTATATCATCTGTTTATAACGATTTTCGCCAGCTATTTTGTGTAAATTTGTTAAGTAAACCTTAATGTTTAACTGTTTGCCTATAGGTTCACGTAATTTATTTATTTACACATTTAGTAATTGATTGTTCGAAATGAAACTGTGTCGAGGAATTTTTTTTTTTTGTTTTATGTAAACTGACCTAGACCAACAGACCTTTGATGACAATAATTCACAGGAATGACGTCGGCTAATTTTTTTTACATTTTTCTATTCCAGAAAATCAAATCAATCTTATGCGTTTCACTTAAAATGGGACTGTGAGCAAAATGTGAGCATTGTTTCCGCGTTGTTTGGACAACAGTTCTACGATCAATTTAGTTTTATATAACTATTAACTTTTTAGTTTATTTGATCTGACTATAAATATTTTGTTTAAGCGCGGAGTTTGTCATCAAAGGAAATCAAATTTAAAACTACTCGTATTGTCCGTCACTCCACTCATACCTTATTTTTTTTTTTTATGCGTAACTTTACCTACTTAATGCCTTTACAAATAATCAACATTTTAAACGCCTACAGGCTAAATACCTAAGATTGTGTACTTTTAGACCCAAGTTAATGATTTATTTCCCAATGTTCTACAAAATTACAAGTAGTAGTATAAGTAATTTACACTTAAAATTATGTTTTCTTATAACAATTTCGCTCTAAAAATGTTAGGGTCGATACTACTCGATAGACCAATAAATTGCGCTCAAAATGTTTTACAGTACCTAAGGAAAGCTTATTAGTTATTAGTTTTAATTATATATATATTATTAATGCACTAACTGATTTTTTTATAACACATAATATAATATAAACAACTAAATAATTTCTTTCTTCACATGTAACAAGTTACTTTTTGATCGTTAATTATTTAAACTAAAGTTATACCAGCTTATGTTACATAATAATTTTCATTTTTCGGTAATGGTAGTAATGTTTTTCTACGAGTACGATAAACGTATCGTCGTATGATCTATAATGTGCGTGCTAATAATTCAATTTATCATTAAATACGTTATTAACTCCCGAGCATTTAAGTGTGTAGATTGTATATTATGATGATGTTCATGGAATTAGATCGAACAAAAAAATGTTCATATCTGAAGGTAAACAAATTTAAATACAAGCGCAATTGATTGGTTTATTGACCCTAAACAAAAACTTTGTTTCAGGCGCAACTGATCCATGCCCTTACTTATAATTTTGTTATAATAATATTACCTCCGTCACTCGTCAGTAACTATTATTATGAATTTATCATTTTATTGTTTTTTCCTACTACAGTATGCTGTACATGGAATTGATAGCCGGCAGAATGAACATAATATTAGGTAGGTATACAAATGTACGGCGGAACCGATGGCTGATGGAGTTGATATTAAAACGGTGAAATCGACAAAATCTCCCAAAATCATGTTATATTACAATCGTCGTTATTCGACCTGACCATCGAACGGTAAACTTACAATACAATACAGTACAGTATATATTACAAACGTTATGTCCAATTAAACAACCACCGATGTTTATTATGTTGCACGTCATTAATATCGACTATGCGTACTCATCATTGGCACGGCAGTTTAAACGGTTTCGGGGTTGGAATAATTAAATTAATTTGGGAAATTAACCCTTATATTAAGCGTGTAATATCTGCATTCGCACTAGTAGCGTATCTACTCCTATATTATATTTTATATATTATCACGTTTCGTGCTTCAATTTATCCGACAATTTAAGACTAATGCCTGTTTGCAGACCCAGGTTATACGAAATGGTTGTAGCCTTAGATGTTCAAGTAGAAGGGACTACCTATTATAATATTCGTAGGTAGGTATATAAATCAGAAATATGTTTTATTTCACACCTGCATAATATTATTCTAACTCGCTTTTAATACCACCCCTTGAATGTTGTTTACGTTATAACCCAAACGATTTGACACACGACTCCAGTTTGCCATCTAATTGTTTTATTTTGAATTCCGAGCGAAGTGATGAAGATGTTTATTTTACTATGGTGTACGTTTTTTTTTTTTTTTTTTTTTTTTAAGGAGGGTATGACAATAATTTGTGTTCTTGATTTATAGTAGAAAAAATGATTCGATATTTAAATTTGGGGGTGGTTTAATGCAGAAAATTGTATCTAGTTGGTACTTTTGGAAGCTCAACATTGAAAACTCATAGTACTTTTCGAAATAATTAAAGAGAAAACAAAAAAATAACTAAAGAAAAACAGTAATTTTTACGCAAAATTGGTTTTATTATTTTGTATTGAAATTCAAAAACCATAGATACTTGACATTTTCACCAAATATTTATATTCTAATTTTATAATATAAATGGTACAATTTTCGAAATATGTACTCTTTTTGAACCATTTATAGGCAATTGCAATTTTCCAGACAAGATATTATATGATACAAATATAAAATAAATGCAATGCTTTTGTCAAAAAATAATATTATCTACCGCTTTAACTGCTATAATAGTAAAATTAATTTTTATGATAGCAATGAAAAATATAATAGGTATGTCATAAATGAATATACTTAAAGTAATATATGCTAACATACCGTATTCGCTCTAAATCGTTTATCAATATAATATTCTATGAAATAGGTATATCATCGAATTCAAATTTGACATATACATTACGGAGACTTATTGAATGGCAAGGTATACTGGAACCTACCTAACTATACACTAGAGTGCAGGTTACTTATATCCCTCCTTTTTTTATTAATAGTTATTTTTCCATTGTTTTTCAAATAAAAATATTTATGTATAATTGAATATAACAGCTAAAAAAAATCAATATCTTTGACATAAAATAAATATTACAGTGGCTTACTCGGTGGTGGTGAGGTACGCTTGACACCTACTATACTGCAGAGCGGTTATTTGCTTGCTTCTTTTTGTTTTATTTATAGTTAATTTTTCCATTTTTTTTTAAGAATATGACGTATAACATAACAGCTAGAAAAAAATCAAATAATTCTAGTATTACACAATATTATACATTGTTTTTTAAGATGAAACAATATACCAAAATTGATTATGATTGTGTCATTTAAAAAATTCAAAAGTGAACGGTTTTACTCTCTCTCTCAAAATCAAATAATTTTCCCATTCCTACGTGTTGATAATATATGAATATTAACAAGTTGGTACTCCTTCACGATGTAAATTGTTTATTATTTAGTATTTTATATTAGATCACATAGTATAGTTACACATCCTAAGCAAATCCTTAATATTAATATGTAGGAAACTCTAAAAGTGATTTATTGTTCTCTTGTCATCTGGAAAACTTAAGGACTAGCTCTCTTGAACAGTAGTTTGTGTGTTATCTATATACACATAGTTTTGTTTCCGATCGACATTTGTCTTGACTTTGTCATATTCTAGTTAAAAGAAAAACAGACCTAGTTTGGATTGATGTTTGCAAATATTTCCCACGACCTTACCTGTCACCTGTGTATCGAATTTTGAATAATATAAACGCCCATATTATTATATAATATTATACAGAGTGAACCACTAGCCACGGTCGCACTGCATGTTTTACTTAATCATGATTTGTGGTTTATAAATTTACAATGACACGGTTCGTTTACAATAGAAAAAATATATATTTGAATTACCACAAGACATTATATTTTAAAAAGTACGAAATATATTCTTGCAATAAGTATTTGAAAATATAGTATGAACTCTTAAGTATAAAAAAAAAATCTAAAAAAAAAAGCATTTGAATAAAACATGCATAACTAAAGGATAACAAAAGGGCGAGATTGTTGGTAGAATATCACCCTGTATTTAGCACGTATCGAGTTAACGTCGATGGAGAAAATTGCTACCTGTAAAACCACTTGATAATTCATAATGATTAATCGTTCCATCGGTTTTTTCCTATTATAAAATATGAAGGTTAAACTTTTTTTGTTCAAGTATGTATTGTTCCTTGTAGTTTTTGTCTGAATTTATTGCTATAAAATGTCTATTCCTATTATCTTGCAGACTTCCTTCCCATTCATATAATATTATATATTATTATAATTTGCTGTTTTCTCACCTTTTTTTTCAATAACAGTATACCTAGGGCACTAGGCAATTTAAAACATATATACAATGACATAATATTATAACATTTATTTAATTCACTTATGGTTTTATTAAATTCAAAAAGTTGTAGCAATTCTTATTTAAATTTATTTATTAATTTCTAACTTTGTAAGTCATTTTTTGTTTATAAAAATAGTTTTCTCAAAACCATTATTATTCGCTATACTTGATTTGTTTACTACCCGATGGATATATATTACATTTACTGAAACAACAAGTGCAATACACTAAATAAATATTTCCATATTTCTATAAAATAATAAACTTATAATTAAATGTTTGTGTAATGTATTACTATTGATAAGTATAGACTTAACCAGTAATCTAAGAATAGAGTTTCACAATGCTATTGAGTCCTGTTGTAGAGAGATAAAAGTAAAATATAAGTTTAAGTGACGTATATTTAATGTGTAGAATTATATGAATATATTATCACGATATATTTATTTAATCATGGAAACAAAACTTATTGTAAATCTGTTATAATTTAGCACAATATCTGTCGAATTTCATTCATAAATTTCAAATTATATTTTGCTAAAACTTTTATTGCGTATGCAGTTTTTTGTTTTATTAAACAAACAAAAAATATTAAGCATTTTAATGTAATTAATTGAATATAACCAATCAAACAAATTATGATACTAAATATCTATTTATTTTTTCTTACAGCCATGGATCTTCATTTAATTAAACAAGAACAAACACGTGCATTTAGACCACACATTGAATTCTGAACGCTTAGTGGATTTAAGTAAGCGTCTTAACTGTTATTTTTAGATTTAAAATTGGTAACTTTAAAATATTACATATTTATAATACATGTTTATGCAAATAAAACATACGATTTGTTCTTAATACAAATTCAAATTCGTATGTACATAGTGTTCAGAGAAAAAATAATATGTGTTATGGAGAACTGCAAGTGTGCGCAATTGTACGTTACTTAATAACGTTTAATTAATATTAATATTTTGATTTATGCATTTAATTTACTATATTATACCACTGCCAAATGAATAACACTTACATTATTAGATTATTACCTTTCAAACGAAAATTAAAATTACACGTATAATATAGATTCAAAATAATAAAATCCTGAGTATTGTATTGTTATAAATTATAATAATTGGCACATAATAAAATAAATATTATGTTGTATACAAAGTACAAACATTGAAACATACAATATTTTAAATATTGATACTAATTAGGTAGGTAATTAATGGAATTCGAAAACCCATTTTAACTATTATGTGACAATATTTATTGGTCCCTCATGATTCTCTTTTATAATATAACAACATTAGTCTATATGAGCAGTCAATGTGAGTTGTATAGCATATTATATAGTCGTTGCTCCTTTTTCGTTGAACAAATAAAATCGTCGATCGCACATGCCATGCTAATTGTAGTTTTGTACCTATGCGCACAACTGGACAATTAAATTGATAACAGTATTTAAAACAATAAATCCATTGCACTATATACTTCACAATAAGCCGTTAAGTGTTAACATTGTTTTCAATTGTAAAACAATGTAAAGAAATTTACATTTCGGAAGACATTATATGACTTAAATGACATTAAGATTAATTATAAAAAATAAGCGCAGAATCATAATTTCAATTTATTAAAAGAGCTCTTAATAAGTTCTTACTCCTACCTCCTTTCAACACCATAATATTCCAGCACCGGTGAAAATAAATAAATTAGGTACAAAAGTAAAGTTAATTATTTAAATGTATATATTTTTTTTAACTTAATGATATTATGTATTTTTTTCAGAAATTGTGATAGAATTATTTATTTCAAAATATAAACTATTATATTATTATTTCAAAGAACTGAAAAAAATATTTTCATTTTAGTTTTAACCAAGAACTACCTGTCCTATATAATATAGTCTATAGTTCTATACTAACTCTTTGTGAATTATAAGGAAATATATTATATTAATTGCAATAACATTAATGTATGACTTCTGACGAAAACTTATATATTAATTATTTTAATTGTCAACGGCTTATCCTCGTCCCAATTTTGTCATAATTTATATTTAATATCATGGCAGTTTTAATACGACTGACACATACAATTTAAAATTACGTATTTCGTTTGAAGATTGTAATAAATCAACTCTATACGATACTAATACTACGTGACTTTTTTTATAAATAGTGTGAGTATGATATACCTTGTACTTACTATAATACCTACTAAGGTACTATAGGTTCGTTTATATACTTTTATACAATATATTATATAAAGTGTTAGGTTAAGCTTACCTGGTGTAGTAGACATGTATTTTATTTTACCATGTTCGGATTTATTTTTGCAGGTCTAACTTAAAGAGTTAACAGTATCATGAATCATGATACATTTTACTACATATTATATTATTATATTACACGTACCATAATGTAAAACGTTTAAAGTTTTTGTTTTTGTTCATAAATAATACGCTTGATAGTTCAACATGATATACCTATTTTTTTATGATTTATTGTGCGTTCAAAATTTAAATTATACACTTTTCGACCACTGAAATACTTTAGACTTATTTCTAATGATGCAATAACAAAAAAATATTAATCTTTAAATACACATAATACATAACAAGGACGGAAAATTATTTGTTTATCAATAAATATTGTTTGTTATTTTTTGGTGATCATAGTTATTTCTAAAAGTTCGTTTATCAACAGACCAGATAAAAATATTCTCATGGTTTGCTATAATATATCATATCTATATATCTACATTCTACACTTAATAATAAAAAAAAATTATTAGACGAAAGCGTAGTTGAAAATATATATATATTGACAGACCTTTGAATAGAATACTATGAGAATGTTAACAAATGTCAAATGATTTATAACGTTTTTGCTTAAATTTAAAAATCAAAATTAAATTATTAATAAAGGGTAATACTCATGGCATAGGTAACGATAGTAATTACTAATTTGCTTATAAGTGAATAGTCTAGTACTTTTTAATTAATTTAATTCTAATTTTAATTATTAATATTAACCTTGCCATCAATTTTTAATTTGTGTGATTCAATTGTGAAATTATTTTATAAACAAAAATGAAAAATTTCAGATAAAACAATTGTTTTCACTTTTCACTATAGGCATGGTATTATAGTTTCAGAAGAGGATTATAATAATTTATACTGGTTTTAAATTGATTTCTGTTTTCTAGTTAAATTCTGTAACAGCAGATTAAAACATAAAATGTAGTATTTTGTAATTTTTTAACTGCCAATTATTTGTACAACTGTGAAATGTACCTATTATAAAGGTACTCGTATAACGGTGTAATCTCCAGTTATTAATTGAGTTGATAAAGTTATTATTTGAGTAACTGATACCTTTTTTTACAGTGAAATTCGATTTTTATGCTTTTAGTGCAGCATTAATATTTTATTTTTTTGCAATATATAAACACATAATAATATAATACTATGCAATTATACTTGAAATTGTATAATGATATGCAGGTACATTATTAGTGCATAACAATACAATACAAGATACGTAGGTATCCATGAATAAACTAAATACCTATACTAAGAAAAAAAAATGATTTATATTGTAAAATCGTTGTAGCCCTGATTAGTGCTAACCTAACCTAAGGAAAATAAATTACGATGAATGTAGTTTTATCGTTCATTAATAAATAATAATACGACCATTGAAAAAGTGTATGATTAATTTTTTTATTATTATTATTTGTTGAGCTCCGAAATTTGAACAGCAATAGTTAAGGATAATTCATCCTTATGTTCGACAATATTGGCCTGTCACTATTATACACTTTGATAGTTTGATTGATGAACTGTTTTGTGAAATTTTTGACATCGAAGAAAAACAATTTGCATTTTATTAATAGAAGCAGTTTTGTACAGCGACAATATTACAAATTTTATTGCGTACATTACGCAACATATTAATATTATAATTTGTAATGACTTATATTCATGACATACCTACTATGAATATGTTTACTAACATGTTTATTCTTTAGTATTGTATTAATTATATAGATTCCTATAAGTTTGGTACCTCAAATAAAAAGTTTATTATTTAAAAATTTAGTAGTGATAACGGCAGAAGTCATATAATATGGTTTTATATATAATATAATATAATGTGATTTTGGTAACAAAATTTTATCCAATTTTTATGCTCCGATACATTACTAATTATTTATCAAGACTTGGAAGAAACGCGGCCAGATGAAGTTACAGTTATGTGAGTAATATAGGTAATATTATAGGCACACAAAATGTTTATAAATTCATTGAATGACAATGACTTTGTGTGATATGAATTTTGACTAACCATTATTATTATTAAATTCTAACGTATTGGTAAAAATACGTCTAGTGTTGTTAAAGTATTATTCGATTTTGAATGGAACGTTGACGCTATTGGATTTTCAATAAATTGTTTTTTGCCATGTCTATATAGGTACAAAACTTTTCTTTATTGATTACGAAATATTGGACACAGATGTTATATATTTTCTTCACAATCATGTTTGATTAACCGAGGTGAAAACATAGTATAGACATTTGACATAAATTATATAGGTACAAAATTTACAAGTCCATATTTTCGATAATACCATAAAATAATTTATTAATTTATTATTGTTGCTATATTATTCATAATGTTATTATATAAGTGCATAAAATAGTTATTTTACATTTGCGATGGGTAAAATATGTTTTAAATTATTACATGAATTCCATAAATTATCAAGATAATAATACTTAAAAAGTCTTTATAAAATAATAATATTGTTTAATATTTTGTGCCTTAGATCACTCGGTCGTTAAATGTGCACAATATTGTCGTATCACTTCTATCCTGCAGTGACAAGCGCTAAACCTGTCATTGTCTTATCTTCGTACACTCTAATGACTATTAGCTAATGACTCCATTCAAAATCAATTGGGTCAGCACCGTTTGATTTAGAGTAGCACGATGGCATACATTTGTTTGTTTTATGTTCGTTCCTTCTATAACAGATGACTCGAGATTTCGTACATCACGACTTACTGAATAGCGAGTTTAAGAAAAACTTCATCGACTGGTAGCACGAAAATCCCAGTTCTTTTGAAAAAGCGAGAAAGTCAAACGATTAGAATACAATTTAACACAGTTTTTAGTCACTTTTATTATTTGATCATAGTATTATGTACTCATAATGCTATATTATTATTATTTTTTTACTTAGGTGTCAAAGCTAAGTTCAATTATTTAGCAGACTATTTTAACATAAATTATATCTATAGTTCAAATACTTAGCTATAAAATGATATCAAAACTTTTAGATCCGTTCATTTTTTATACGTAGCATTATTTTTACTCGGAGTTTGGCGGAGTGTTTTTGTTGGGATATCACTCGTTTTTTGTTGATACTTTATTTTTTGTAAGCCATTGTTACGTGACTAGAAATATGTAATAACGTGCTTTAGGATAGAATATTATTAAGTAATAACTTTTTTTTAAAACACTTACGTACATTTATTGTGGTAGTCACAGTCGAGTACGCGACAAGAAATACGTGGTTTTAAATTTCAATAATATGATATCGTGATTGAGAGTGAATGTGTGTTCGAGAATGAAGTGATGGGGGCAAACACCATTATGTCTCTTAAAGAATATAATATAATCTATAACATCTATGGTACTTGGATAAAATAGAAACCCAATTTAGATAAACTATTATAATTATCTTTACTAATATTAATTTATAAATTCCAAGTATGTATAGCCTTTTTATACATTATATAAAAAAATTTTATTTTCAAATAGCCACTTTGCTGGGGGTTCTTTTTAATAATAATAAAAATAATTAAAAAAACCGTTATTTTAATCAATTTATTAATTTAACATTTTTAAACAAAGATCTATTTTGTTTTTTGTTTTTTAACCGTGCCTATTTAACATTCTGTTCGCTATCGGAAGTTCAAATATAGATTTACACCATAAGAACCATGGTTGTTGTCATTCGTCAGTCGATTAATACAAATTATAACATCTGCATTATTTAAGCACCACTAAAATTCATCTCAAAATAAGTAAATATTATTTATCTGATTTTATATGGTTGTATACTTGTATACAAACAACAATAAAAACTAATAGGTTAAAGTTCATTTCTACGAATCGATATGTCAAAAAAGTAATAAAATACAGGGTATAACAGGAACAACTGACAAATGAATTAACTTTTTAAGTTTTTTTCGTAGCTTATCAAAGTTCGTTTAGAGTTTAGAGTTTTAGACCCATTGCCGCTATCTTATCATGATTATTTTCCCTTTCATTCACATCTACACCAAGATATATTAAGTAAGATAAGTAGATACTCTTTAAAATATCATATTTCCCACTGAAATTTAATTTCTATCATTTTTCCTACGCATTATTATCAGGTATTTAGTCTTGTAGTCTTCGTTAATGTTCAGTCCTATAACTTTTCTTTTCTTTATTTGTTTATTTGGAGTGTTCCTTACTTGATCTCTTGTTTTGCGTACCTATTATTAATAATATCAACAGCGTGCGCGTTGTCAATATCATTTTTTTAACTACTATATTCAGACCTATGGAGTCTTTTTGTACTTCCTGCACTATGGATTCAAGACCTATGTTGTTGAGTATAATGTTAGCCACTTCATTCTGATATTCTGACCAGGGTCTACTAGGACATTTTCTGATAGCACAGAGTTGAACTTAATGCTTTAAATTTGAAATTGTGTAATGTGTATACTTACTTTCACTGACCTCTATAAGTTTACCGATATTCAAAGTTTAATCATAAATCGCAAAAGACCAACAGTAAATATAAAAAAAAAAAACATGCATACGACTCTATCAAGACTCGAGAGAGATGTACCTACTTTGGATTTTTTCTCATATTAAAATAAAAATTTTATTTGGTTATTATAGTTTTTGGTAATTAAATATGATTAAATGAATAACCCGGCTTTATCCTTTTGCAGCTTATTTTTTTGTGGCAAATTTTATTAGTATATATTATGTTAGCGGTAATGTATGTATACGTTATTTTATTAAATAACTAGTTATTCTATACAATAATTGCTAAATATGTTCGTTAATATATAAATTACATGGTGTTACTAGTTAATATATAGTACTCCGATTGGGCTTTCGGTATAATGTATGAAGTTTATATCGTTAGCTAGATATGTCCGGGACTGGATTAGATAATATACGACGCGAGGTCACAGTTTAGTTTATGTGCAGAAAAGTTTATTACGCTCATTGATGTCCCAGATGTAGATATTTGTCTTCGAAAGGCATCCGAATCCCAATCACTAGGTACCTAATGGCCATAGGTTTTTCAAATGCACATGTCAACAAAAGTGCACCACAAAACCATGCGTATGTTTAAAAAATAATTTACTTTGTAAATCTAAATGCCATCCTAAAAATTCCTGTGCTAATAAATAAATTCTAAATAATTTAAAAAAAAATAATAATTTAATAATTGTATCTATAATAATAGAATAAGTTTTCATTTAATAATTCTAATAAATTGACGTGAAATAAATGAGTATTTATATTTTATATACCTAATAATGTAAGGCGTGTTTGACTTAATAATAACATTTGATTTTTTTTTGTAATTTGTACTAAAAATAATATAAATAAAATAATAGTTTTAAACACATTATCTAAACCCTTATTGTTAGTTTATAAAATATCTAGTTAGTAGTTAGTATGTAGAATAACTAGTTAAAGTATTTATTTATTTATTTATTTATTTATTTATTCAATACATTTACTAAAAGTACACGTAATTCTATATAATAGCTACTTATTTGATAGAATTACGGAATTTCATACATTAATATACACTGTATAAGGCGTACCTCAGTTTCAGTGTATCTCAGTTTTAGTGTTCAGTGTACTTCATTTAACAGACAAATCGACGTCAATATACCTAATTTTTGGAAGTAATTTGACCTAGATGGGTAACCGAAGTCATGGATTGGATTAAGCACTTAGTATATTATTTTCTAAAGTGGTTTAAACTACTTAATTACTAAACTTTTCTGATATTTAAAAAAAAAATCTCAGAGATCTTCGTCAATATCAATCGAATTTTTAAGTAGGTATAGGTATAAGCTACGAACATAATATGTTTGATTTTAAAGTATAATTTCTTTAATCGAGGCCATTTAACTGAGATAATTTGAAACATATTTTATACCTGACCTTTTTATTATCCATTTATATACAAACAAAGTTTCAATTTCCACCTTGAATCCCAAAATCATTGTTTGAGGACATCTTAAAAATCTGAAATGTTTAAAATCTTAGTAGGCCTCTAAATCACAAAACGAAACTCCTATAAATATCATTGGTACTCCTAGCTTCAACGGTTCCGGCTAGGCGATGATAAATCAGTCAATCAGTCAGTCAGGAAAAGTTCTTATATATATATACAGATAGTAATGGTATAAACAAACAAAATACAACATTAGTTAGTTGATTAGATTTGTCAGCTATTTCTGTTACAACATACACCAATGTATGCAGTGCATATACAATTCGCCACGGTCATTGGTTATTGCTCACTTCCAATTATTCCTTAATGATTAATTTATTTAAATTCTGATTTTTAAAACTCTTCAGTATAGATACCTACTTAAGTTCTCATTTAAATTAAATAAGTTTTTATCACCTCAATACACTCTATTAAAAATCTAAAAATTTAAATTTTTGAAAATACGGTACTTACTTAAATATACTGAAAATTCCAATAATCAAAATAATATGAATAAATAAATAATTTATTTAATTTAATTATTTATTAAAAAAAAATGTGGGAGAAAAAGTTTGTTGAAATCACCCTGTATAGTACGCTAACCATATGGTCTTACGTTCCTTTGTAACGACTTGATGAATTCAATACCAAACAATACTATAGAATATTTGAAAACAGCGACCGCGTACACAATAGAAAAATGGCATTGCTCCTAAGTCCAAACTGAGTGTAAATCAGAAACCATTCGTCTTCTATATGTAATGATACTTTTATTCTACGCTGTTACGATTTTTTCTGGAGTTTCGGATGTGAGATCGGTGGAAGTAAAACCTTTTAAGAGGAAATCAAATTTTCCTCGGTACATGTTCAATTTTATTATTCTTACACTCCTCACATGATATTTAATAACATCGTTCGTAATAATATTTCTTTTCCTTATAATAATTTAGTGAAGAAATTACTTCAACACTGAACCATAACAGAATTGTTAAGTTTAAGTCATTACTTATTATATTAATATTGTTATTCATTTTTTTTTTTTCATAAATAATAGTAGGTATCTGAATAGACGACAAGTTAAAATTAACGAAAAATTATCTTATACAAAGGTAAAATGTTATGTATCTAATATATTTTATATTTGTATAAACTATAAATTTACAATGAATAATCAGACTATAATACTGTGGCAATATTACTCAATCGGCATGTATAGTTCAGATCATGATATAAATATAAATGGAAAATTATTTAATATTATATTAGGTATATTTTGTTTGTTTAAATTTTTATAAATTAAATACTTCATTTTGGGTCATTCTAACAATTTCGTATTATGGTACGATTCTTAGGAACGCGTAACATTTTGTATTAATTCATGTCAACATGGTATTAGGTGTCACGCCTTCCCTACAATAATAATATATTCCAAATGTCATTTTCATTCGGACGCAACAGTTATACCTATACAGGCTATTCGGCTATACTGTCGATAATTGATTGACATGACGTCATGACAGGTGTCTATTGCGTTGTAGTCACCAGGACACATCTCACCAGCCACTAATATCGAAATTCCTTATCAATATTTTTTTCGTTGGCACGACGTTGTTTTATATTAATCAGTAGTCGTGTGTTATAGTAAATTTAACGGTTTTGGAGTATCGTCAAGTTGTGGAAAATGATAATTATTATCATTAATAGGTACCATAACACACTCAGAAAATACAATAGGTATAAGTACACAACACATAATACACTGTGGTAGACTATACTGACTTCCTTTTTTACTTACACCCATTATTTGTACTTGGATGTATACATATGCAACACACTCATATGGCCCATAAAGTCATTCATAAATCCCTTGTATCCCCCACCTAAAAAAAAAAATTCAGACATAGATAAAAATGATATAATGCATAAATATATAATACCAGAATAAGTTATGCTACTTGCGAAAAATTATTTTATACTATGTGCAAATTGCAGTCTAAAAAATTTGCTTTGTAATTCAATGTTGTAAAATATATTCTGTCCAGTGACTCGTAAAGAATTCATACATAAAAAGAAGAAGCATAATATATTTATCTATTATAGTACTGTATTACTATATTGTAACTAATTATTTTGTTATAAATTTGTTAATTTAATTGTTAAAATGGTCTCAATAGTTCAAGTTATTCTGACGTTAGGTGTGATTATAATTTATGAGATAATAATTGAAAAATGTTATACACTTTTATGTAAAGAGGCTAAATATAAAAATTATACACTGTCATAAGTGGTAAAAAAATAGGTACCTAATTGAAAACGTACGATGTAATTGTATCAACTTATTGTTGACGTCGAAACAAAAAAAGGTTTTAAAATTTAAATTGTCTTTTGCGATTATAAGGTACCTATTAAACTATTTTGGTATTAAACAAAAAAAAGAAAAACGTATAATTTTAAAAGATAAATAATCAAATAATATATTCTGTGTTATATTTATGTAGTGACGTAGTGTTATATTCCATGTATGTTTTAATCTACAAACATTTGAAGTAGCAGTACACAGAGGCCCTCACGGGTGAGTGTATCATAGTTTTTTAAAATATTGTAATTGCATCTACGAACAGACTGTATAATATGTACATTATATAATATTATAATATATGGTATAAACTAAAAAGCAACGGAGAAATAAACAATCTTGCGACTAAGTTTTGTTAACTTTTCCACTTACACAGTTACCATTACGTATTTAATAATTTATCGTGTCGTATTTCGGATGTATGTACTAAAATCATAAACCTCATCGCGGTTTACACACGCGTGTGTGCAGTGCACATCACTATATATCATACGGATATTCCAACGTTCTATATATTTGCTCCCGTACGGTCCAAACTCTGAGCAAAAATTATTATTTTACGTTAATAAGTTTCAATAAAATGTACTGCCAACCCCACAACAGACCGAAGACACATCATTACCTATAATATTATAATAGTAGATAATTACTATTATAGTTAGTAAGCCTAGTTCCAATATCCTATCTAATTTCATTTCTAATCTTAATTCCATTATCAGCCCTCTAATCTCTCTTCTCACAACTACTCTTAATTCTTTCCTTGCTAAATCAACATAACACCGTATTTATGGTATGTATATATATGATTTAACGTAGGTAACTACTAAACAGCTATCGATCTATTTTCATTTTGTAATAATATTCTTATATAAATGTCTCACCATTTCATATTTAATTCACTATCTAATATTTTAATCTAATTGTCTTTTGTTATCATGTATTGTACAGTCCATCGGGACTATTGTATCTTATCTTAAATTGTAACCTTTGCATCCTATATTATTAATTAATTGTTGAACTGTAAGAGTTATTGCTGAAAGTTCTAAAATAAAAATAATTAAAAATAAAAAAGCCTAGTGAAATTCGACCGATTAAGATCCGCTTTCGCCTTGCGTATCAATAATACACATCATGTAAAGAACGATTTTTTTGAAATTTGTTTTGCGAATCATTTGGTCTATAATAGTTATAATATTCGACACTTTATATTTCACTCAATTTTTTTTCAACCACCTGTAGGTAGTTATTTTTCACATTACATTATTCTTTTATCTACACTTCAATTAATTTAAGGTAATAGTATAGTATATATTACTATGTACAGTACGCCATTTACCTACACCTCGTTATCTTTTATATATTTTTTTTTTATAAGCCTCAACTGCTAAGGTTATTGGGGTTTCTAAATATTCATTACAATTAACGTTGTATACAAGATATTTTAAATATGAATTATGATACATCATATATATGAATGGTTAAAATTATTGTTATTATACATGTGATATAATCTTTGTATATATATAATATTTTCTGGATCTGGTTGAACTCTTTGAGTTGTAGAAGATTCCAGGTCATCTCTGGGTAAGGTGCTAGTATTTCACATAGATTGTAGGGGACCCTGGAGTCGTTCGTCAGGAGGTACCTTTTATGTTTATGTATCGAACTTATATATTATGATAAATTTCACTTTTAATATATTTAACTTTAGTCGATATTTTCTCAGGATAATGTTATATAGATACAAAATATAAGATACTCCAGGGCATATGTGACATAAGACATAAGTGACATAAGTGGCAATGACCGCGCCGATTCGCTAGCTGGCTCTACCGCCAATCAGTCTTATTCGAGCCCCTTGTGGTGACCCTACACTGATTTTGTCACTATACATCGTACATCCATACAGGAGCTATGGAAGTTGGAATGAGATTCCCTACCATAGTCCTATGCTTTAGGTTATAGATCTTTATTCAAAAACATACCTAGTCAACCATGGGTTCAATCGCTAAAAATGAGCCGCGCTGCCATAACCAAATTCACCAGATTACGCACTGGCCACAAATTATTACCACACCATTCGTTTAAATTGGGACTCAACAGCAGTACGTATTGTCCCCTACCCAATTGCGGTGGAGAATCTCTTTTCCACTTTTGGTATTAATTTTTCCTCTATTAACGTCCTCTCAACTAATAATATTAAACTAATCATACAAACACTAAATTTTATTAGACAATCAGGCCTTCGACTCTAAGAGTGTGAGCTTTACATTTATATACACTTCAGATTAATGTGCGATGTATGATAATATGAAATGTAATTGTCGAGATATGATAATTTAATATTAACAAAAATAAATAAATAAATAAATAAGACACTAAACAACTGATGTCATAATAATATTGAATAAATTTAATATTTATAATAAACTTACTTATTATGAATAGTAACTATAATGTGGATATGGGACTTAAATTAAAAACAAAATACGCATTGGTTGGTAAATTTACTAATTTTATAAAAAATATATCCACATTATGGTTTAGGTATTCACCCTTCGTTTTATTGATTATTAATAAAAAGTTTAAATCTGGTAGAATATTAATATCTATAAACATATCATAATTCGGAGGTGTGAAATATTGTTGTCAGATAAACACGTATTTTATTGTCACTTGTCAGGGCAATAATATTATAACTATGTTAATGTGCAAACACATTGCGAAAATTATGAATTATATTCTAAATGTTTACGTTTGATATTGATAGTTGGTACTTGTAAAACAATTAAAATGTTTCTGAATAAAAAACCCACCACTTGTGGTACAAGATGTTATGAGAACCGTAAGCAAATTTAATTCCAAAGACCCACTATTATTGTGGCGAGAGATTTTAAAATTCGAAAGAAATTATGTCATTTCACTAGCCTGTGGGTTACATAAAAAGGCCAAGATATGTTGTTTAACCTTCTAGAGCTTGGTAGCGTGTATATTTATAGTTTTTTTTTTGTTTTCAAGGTATTGTCAAAAACAACACTGAGAAATTCGATCATAACGTCTTCTGAAATATCCACATATTGTATTGTGTTCGTTAAATTTGTTCCCAAATTTATTTTGGAGAGGAATAATTGCGTGAAACTTATTTTATTATGTTCTTTGTAAACTAAAAACTTAATCAATGTTGAACCAGTTTTTTATAATATGACTGCTCTATCACATTACCTAGGAAATATAAAACTCATTTCAATACGAATCTTTAGCATGATCTGCTCGTATCATAATAAAACCGATTTTCACATAGTTTTTTTAATTATTTTCGAATGATATCTCAGTTCATATATGTATTTTAATAATAAAACTTTTTTCGATGTTTTTGAATGCAGACAGTCAATTTTCAAATTCGCGTAGATCATTAGATCTATGTAATGTATACAACACATTGCATTTTTGCTTTGTTTACAGATTCATGTTTCGAAATTTCTTCATGTCGATTGATTTGTGTACGTTTTTAAATAATAAACTAAAATTATACCTAATACGCTATTACAACTATAGATGCGTAATAGTTGGTATAAATTACAAAGATCGACAGCGTAATATTTGTGATCATAGGTGAAACTAAATAATTATAAACTTAATATTCCTATACAGGAAAAAAGGACGTTAATAATAAAGTTAAATCGAAATTCCAATTTATCAAAATTCGGTGTCGTTCTGCAATGTACTCATTATAAAATATAGATTTTGATAAAAATTAAAATCAAATTATCTCGCTCGTATAGTCTCACCCATATTTAGTTCAAAGTAATTTCTATAATATACTGGTGTGAAAATCGGAAAATTGGAAAATTAAAACGAGCATTGCAAATGGTGGGCGTTATCATATAAACAAGTCAATTTGTCGATTGTTTGACAAGCGGCGTGTGAAATTATATATCGCGTTTGGTTTAAATTACCTTTACCTATAATATTATATATTATGGAAGTATGGTACCGATTCTAATTGATCTCGCAATATATGTTACTCATAACCAGATAATAATAAAGGGAATAAGTTTTTTAATCAAAATCAGAAATTAATTTTAATTCATAAATTGTATAACCGATGGGAACTACACCAAGCCCAATATTATTCAATATAAAAAAAAAATAAGGTTATAATATCGTTATTGGATTTAAAACTGCATGCACGGTTTAAAAAAAAAATTAATTACAGAATGTACACAATACACAATATAATATATTAAAGCATCTGTACACGACTATGACGTACATAGTATAATCGGAACTTAAACATAATAATAATTATTGTTATTGTTTGGTTATATTTTTATAAATATAGATGTATAATAATTATTTATTTAATACTTTTATGTATAATAATCAACCTTGTAAAGCATTTGAATATTAATACCTACGCGTATTTGTATTTTAAATTTAAATACTTTATCGTCTTTGTTTGGATTATCAATATAATTATTTTTTTCTAACCAGAAAAAAAAATCTGAAAACTCAGAAACTTAGAATTTTTGTAATTTTATTATTGATATATCCTCCTAAAATAAACTCGAAACACCATTATTGATTATTTTTGTCAAAATAAAGTCTATGAAGTGACATGAATTGAAAACTATAAAATATTGTTATTGTCGGTTATCGCTGGTTTTATCCTTATTGTGTACGTCACGCCTTTCTATATTGTACATATTAGTTATATTATATTCTAAGAAAGAAATATATAGAATATTAATGGAAAATGGAAATATAATACATACGTACACGCCGTTTTGCGAATTTATTAAGTAGGTAGGTACACTTTATACTTAATTATATTTTAATGTTTTGAACATCCTGTATACAATTTTTTATTTGGTACTTATGTTGTAGGTATTAAGTATATTGTATAACGCTATATAATATACGGTTTAAATGATTCACTAACGCAGTGATCAAGTTTAAAGTTTAAACATCAAATCCATCGCTCTGCTCAGAGTCAAACATGCACGAAAAGTATTTGTATTTAAATAACTACAGTGTATTTGAAATACTTTTTAAGTCAATGTATTTGTACCTACATATATTTAAATACAAATGAAAAGTACCTTTTTACAAAACTGATAATAATTTACCAATAATAAAACTTGTTATTCGTTTTATACAAATAACATAATAATATATTATCGAACACACATGAGTGGGTGCGATTTGGGGGACCTTCGGCGTTAACTCTTTTAAGGGTGTTTTTTTTTTTTTTTATCGGTATTCGGTATACACTTTTCGTGTCAGTAAATCAAAGTATATGTACTATATGGGATATCTGGGTATAGGTACATAAATCTGAAATCCAAAAGCAATACGGTTACGGTGAATTCCTGTGGGTCACCGAAGAGAAACATGAAGTATGCGAATTAAAACTGAAGTTAGGATTCTTGGATAATCCAACATTTCGGCACTATGTTACTCCGAATGATCGTTACGGGGTAAAAAAAATCAGAAATGTTTGCGTATGGGTAATCCTACAGGAACTACACGATAAGGCGAGTGATTAAATAAGAAATTTAAAAATTTTTATTATTTTTTTCCTACGAATACAATATTGTTAATAATATAATAGAGTTATACAAACGTCGAAAATGAAAAATGTCAAATTGTAATTCTATTTTCTGATAAATGAATTTATTGGAATATGAAATTTGTTTTAATACATGACATCATTTTTAATAACTGTCATATTATTTAGAATTAAAAATAAATTACTATAACATTGAAATATCATTAAACGATTCAGTTCATAGAATAAAAATTTTTAATTTTCCAAAAAAAACAACTCATTGCTAACATAATGTTTTAATTTTTATACAAAATAATATACAACCAATATTGAAGAAAACGTTTAATTTTTAATTTAAAAAAAATCTTTTCTAAGTACAACACATTTTGTATTACATATTATTCCATTATAGAATAAAATAACGAGGTAAATGATAATTCTTGGATCTTGTCCATGTTTATTCGTCCAGAGTATATATATTAATGATTTTCTAAACTTGTCCACTCTTAACTCTTAATTGGTTTATGACATTTTAATGCATTTCCACTAAACTATCATTAGATAGATCATAAGACTTTTTTCATTAAGTCGACAAATGCATACGTCGTATAACATAAAATAGTACTCAGTCACCCAGAAGTAGGTACACCTGATATATTTATTGTTAGTAATATTACCTATGTATATTATTTTGTGATGTTGTTAAACATTTTGTGTGTATTTACTTATAGACAATGAATAGTATTGTAAATACGCGTCACTATTGCATTAATTTATTTTAATTTAAAAAAAAACCATGAGTATTTGCCATTTTTACTTTTTAGTAGAATAAATTTGATAATATTTTAAATCAAGTCCCGAATTGTACAAAAAAAACACTGAAAACGTTATGGATTTATTTTATCATATTTGAAAATCACTTATATTATCAATTCAGTTATAATCATATTTACATATTTATTTTTTTACTCGTTTTAAAACGTATCTACATATACTTGTAAAATCAAAAATATGTTTATAAAAAAAAAATTATTATCATAATGTATTTGTCTAATATTCTTCTCCCCGTGCTATATTGTATATTAAAATATAAAACGCTTTGTTTTCATGTTATAAATAATAATTCACGCAGGGTTACACCTATAGGTACTGGTTCTCATTGAATTATGGCTGAACTTTTAAATATAATATAATATAAATATGAAATGTACTTGAATGACGTTCGATGTTAACGGTCAGACGACACTCAATACCGAAGCATGTACCCATCAATAGACAATAATTATTATTTATCGTTGTACGTATATATTATTATATTTTATTTGAACTTCAGCTGCCACATATTCAATCTCGGTTTTGGGTTTATGAAAGCGTTCCCTCTGATTTGATTTACCCATACCATTCATTTGAATAAACAATTTATAAACAATTTATAAATAATATATATATTTTTTTTTAATTATACCAAACGAATTTGCAATATAGTAAGTTGTTCTTCCATATAATATAATTATCAAAAAATAATTTATAATCAAGTTAAATTATAGATGCCTATTACCTAGCTATATATAATTAAACATAAATCTATTTTGCTTCCGACTATTACACATTTGTATATTATGTTTATGCTAAATTAATAATAGGTATCTTTAGTAGGTATAAGAACACAAAGTTAAATAACTCGAAAACTACTCGTTAAAATTTCGGTTTTGATATAGCTGGTAGTAGATACCTATCAATATTTGTTAAAAAAGTCATCTGCTTAACAACAATTTACAAGAGAAACGGTAATTTTTATTTGTTAAAAAATGTAATTAATTTGTATAAAGTGTAACATTTTCTGTACTTAATCAAAAATATTATACTATTCTATATAAAAATTCCTACATATCTCAGATGCGTTTTTTATAATAAGAAACTACTTAGTTGAATAATTTACCATCAGGTATTATCCCCTCCTTCCTTTTAAATGTACGCCGGTGAAATTCTGTACACATAATATTGTAAATGTACTCAATATATTATACATGAACCTAATCACTCTACAGCTCATAAATGTCTAAAGTAGTCTATGAAAATACATAATACATAGATTTTTCTAAGCATTATTTGCGAAAAAATGTACAGTTGCTCAAACAAGTTTTTTTTAATCAAATATGTAGACTCTACAATGGATTATGACTTTATGAGCAATATTTTATATTTCCTACATGAGCTATTACGTGACGCGTGTAACGTCTTGTACCTATTGTGTAGTTGTGTGTACTAAATACGTGATAAAAATAAAAACTAAAAACTATGGAACTATTGATAATAAATTGGAAAAATAAATAAATTAAGAGGCAAATTAGGTATCAATTATCAAAACAATAAATTAAGAGTGCCCCTGATCCATTTCAATCAATTTATTAAAACTTTAAATATCTAGGTACTATTATAACTAATATTTAATTAACAATTAATTATTTGAACATTGATTTTATACTAAAAAATTTTCAGAAAAATATTTTAAGTACAATATGTCTAATAAAAAAAAGCGGTCAAGCCCCTCTCTCCTCCCACCGAGTACCTGTATATATATAATATTACGTTGAGTAATTTGAGTATATATAAGTGAATTATTTTATTGCGTCTAAGTTTTTATTTTAATTTTTATCGGACACTTGGAAATCTCGATAGTTTTCGTTGTTTGATCCAATAATAACATCATTGTTATTGCATAACAATAGCGTAGAAAACGCTCAATTTATCATATCGGGGTACGGAACACGTGTATGAGTGACGAGGATTTGTCACTAAAACCGGGTGGGTCACCCATCCGGGAACTAGTGACACCGGCTGATGCTTGCACTTATAACACGTTATTTGACCGAGGACAACCACCACACCACACCAGTCACACATATTGTTATATTATTATTATTATAACGTGATTCTTTTATATAGGTAATATACTGTAAATATTATACTGTGTAGATACTTAATTATATATTGTAATTGTTGAGTTATCTTAGTTGTATACTAGTATAGATTTCAAAATAAGAAAAATAAGAATCAGAAACCACGCCCCGTCACTTTCTATTTTCTATTTTTGTTTTATGTAAATGTTCGTAAGCACTACTACCACCCCGGATGAAGAAGAGTAATTACATCCGCGAGCGAACGACGGGGTTCTTTTGTGGGGGGAGGGTTCAACAGTGGAATGTTGCGGTACATCAAGTAGGCACACGGTTTTTTATCTTGTGTACTACCACCAAGAGGTGTTTGAATTTATTATAATACTATGGAGAGTGTGGACTCTACATTTCTGCGGTCAAATGCCATTGTCCTAGGGCGTTGGTGGGAGCGAGGGTTTTCCATACCTCACTCGTTATGCGGACAGTTATGGCAAATGTAGGTATTTTTATGTTGTAGTGGTCCTTCAACAAAATTCTATCCTTTTTCAAAATATTCACAAATCACATTTATTTTTTTTAGAATATATCTTGAAAATTGGCTTTTGTGAGGGGCTGTATCTATATTACGTTACACTGTCTTTGCGGCCAAAGTTGATAACACATTTTCAAATTCAGATCTTACTTACTATTGTCTATTATTGTTTTACACGCAGGGTGTCCTTCATTTTTGTATGCTGTCAACAGCGCGATTTTGGACGTAAAAAATAAAACTTATTATTTCTGTTTGATTTCGAAATTGTTAGTGTTACTTCATATTTTAGAAAACCGGAAGTTGCCTTTCAATTAAGTAATGTTTTGTTTCTACATCCTATTTACCTAATAGATATGAACAACAAATATAAAACCTATAGTTACGGGCATAACTACGTTACCTATATTTAATATGTAATAATTATGTATACATTTTTTTTTTATCAAAGTTGATTTAATCGTAATGCTGACTGCCGGTACCACACCCATTTAACTAAAAACAATCTATTAACTTTTTGAATGAATAAATGTGCTCTGCTCCCAGTACAAAATAAATAAACAACTCGTTACACTCCAACGAATTTATTTATAATTCATATTTTATGTGAATCAAAATTTGCCAAGCTTCTTATTAATAATGCTTCTAATGTATTTTATACCAATATAATGAAAATATAATAATAAGTACATAGTATACGCCTACTAAAATGTAACAAATCATGTATTTAGAGATTTGGATAAAGTAACTACCGAATATCAAAAAAATTATCGAATTAAAAATACATTGAAAGTTTTACTTTATACATAATATTTTTTTACGCATTATAAATAATATCAACCATCAACATAAGTTTTGTAAAAATGGAAGGATTTTGTTAATGTTTGTACATTTTATTCTTTAAATTAATGTTTAGGTATCATTGAAAATAATACATTTCATATACCTAGTGTAGTCAAGAGTATTATTTTAAATATAATATTATGTATATTAACTATTATCTCTATAGACTCAATATTTTCAATCATCTGACAGAAATAGTTTTAGATAAAATAATAAAGTTTTAATTTCGATTTCCCGCAAACATTTTTGCAGTTAAAAAAATAATGTAATATTAAATATTTGTTTATTATTTTATATGTATATTATTTATATTATTTCAGCAATGGGTTTATCTGCATAATAACATGTTATACAATATCGATATGAGAAAAAAATTTTGAACGTCGGTCGGTAATATCTGAGGGTAATATGTTTATGCGTACAAAGTATATTTTTATGAAAAAATAAATATGTATAACTTAAGCTTAACATCAAATCGGTGGGAGATAGATAACGATAAAAACATTAAAATCTATTAAGTGTTTATTTTCGTAACGACTTGGCGTTAAAAATCGGTAAAGAACACGAAACTACGAGGTTATTGCGAAAAAATAAAGAGACAATAATGTTACCGGTTTATTGTATTCGGACAGTGATACTATATCACTATCCTCGAATTTATCACGAAAACATAAACTACCTACACGATAATTAATGGAACCTTGTATTATATGGATATGCCTATCAGTTTTCAGTATTCAACTTATGTCTTTATATGATATTTTTTCCAGCCACCCTATTTTTATAAATAAATCATAAAATATATAGGAGCCTATCTAATATTGTGTATTTTATTATTGTTTATATATTGTGTTATACGCTTGACGTGCCTCGAATCTGGCCGGTAAAAACCAGTAGTCCGTCCTAATCCTTCATTCCTTCACATCGAAACGGTTCAATATGACCAATTATTATTATTTTCGTTTACCATTTAAGAAGGCGTATTGATCTATTATTGGTGACATGAGCTTAAAATATACGCTTCACGTGTTACGATACTTGTCAACATTAGCGTCTTATATAACCATTTACCGTTACATAACATTGATATTTCGGGTGAACATATCATTAAGAGTATTATATTGTTCCGATATAGGTAACGAAAAAAAAACAACTCTCAGCTACCATAGTGATAATTGAAAATCCTATTTTTAATGAAATAAATAATTGGTTAAAATGTGATAAAAAAACAAGTGGACCAACATTTGCGGAAAATGATTTCGCATGAACGAGTGCAGTAGATGATAATACTGTGTGGGGAAAATAGTTTGTTATTGCAGGACTTTCATTATAACAAAGTATTTAATACATTAATTGAACGGTTACATTCAGTTATGTTTTTACACTCACAATTTCTTTTACTCACTAGTCCATCCATGTTTTTTTTCATATAGAAAATATAATTCAACTTTTATAATATCATATAACATTCTAAAAAACAGTAGTAAGTAGTTACAGTAAAAACTTTTATTTTAGTTCAAATATTCCATAATTATTCCACAGAGGTTTCTTTTCATAAAAAGTGAATTAAATTAAAATATATAACAGTCTATTTATATAATATATATTACATAATATATATAGTATATACATACAATATTGTAATAATAGTATTTTTTTTTTATTTAATATTTATTACTTTTACAATGTAGTTGTTTAGTATTGAAGGTACTAACATTTTTCAAAAAACAAAGAAACTGAAATAACTGTCAAATGTAATCAAAACTGACTGTGTTGATCAACCTACATAGATGTTTTGTTAGACCTAACCAATCTATGATTAAAATTTGAAACTTAAAATGTCCGTTAACAGCTCAGCACAATTAAAAATATTTTGAAAATGTTATGGGTGTAGACAATTCTGATATAAACATTCAGCGAAAATGTCATGTATCTATGGTAATTTGTTTTGGAGTTACAACAAAAACCACTAATAATACAACTATAGGTACCTATATATATGAGTATTTTGGTAAAAGCTTATTAAATTTAACCAACTATGATATTACAATTAGAAAAGTATAAATTACTAATAGCAATAAAATATCCTTAGAAATATAGATTAACCGTCACAGCTCAGAATCGATTTAACAGGTACAATAATAAAAATTTAATTAAAATTTAACATGTACAGAGATCTACTCAATGACACAAGGTAGCAGGTACACTAAAAAAACTATATTTTAAGGTGTATTTTCTATCAATTTATTATTTACTATAATAGTATAATTATCCAATGATATATCATTAGCTTTGAACATAATTTAATATTTTTCACTATGCCGCGGTGTCTCCGCAGTCCGCCCAACTGTATATAAAATATTATATAGTTGAAAGTAATAAAGACAATATGTTATAATCATATTTAAATGTCAATTAAACTCAATATTTTTTAATAAAATGTTAATATAAAAAAAAAAAAAACCTTCCTATTTATTTTTATTACTTTCGAATTCAAAATGAAATATTGTAATAATAATTCAAAATGAAAGGTATTGTGTAAAACGTAATTTTAGTTTAATTACTTAATGAGAACAATATACTATTCATATTTAAATACCATCATATTTAATTTTAATATTTCGTTTAAGAAAAACAGAGTCTTAATTAACTACAATTAAATTAAGAAAGCAAACTGCACAGTTGAAATTTATTCACAGAATATTTCATTGATGGCATAATATTTTATTTTCTAAATGGTTCATAATATAGTTTTTGATATTATTATTTATTATTTAATATTTGTTTTTAATACTCAATATGCGTATTATGACAACGATGGCCATTTATTTTAAAATAAAATAAAATTTTTAAAATTGAATGGAGAGGAAAAATCTATTAATAAGAATATATACATAGTTTTTTTAATGTATACGCAATATATAAATATATAACATACAAGTGTACCACGAGGATTTACCCATATCTCCTGAGATAATAAATATATCATAAATCTGTTTTTTTTTTTTATTAGACTTACAGATACATATAAATATATAATAGACATATTTTATTTTATTTTTAAATTACATTTTTTGGTAAAATTATTTTTTATTTTTAATCAATTGAGAATAGTCATTCCATAGAGTTTATTTTTGTAAACATTTTGACTTTTCAAAATTTTATTTTCATTAATCACACGATTTTTAGTACATTTTTTAGTTTATAGTAAAATGGCAAAAAACCGGTTTTTGTCCGGGCGCTGAGTCCCCCTCTATGGCTAATGGATATATCCTCACGGGACACTCTATATATCAAACACAATAGGTTGAGTTTTGTTTATTCCCAGTAAAATAGTTTAAACAATGTTTATTATCGGTGGGCATTAGGAGATGGCATATGGATCTATCTATGTAGCCATGCATACGGTATACCACTGTATAGGTGTATTTCTTATACTTTAATACTGAAAACCAACTTATATAAGCCAATTTAATGCCTATCTTTTCAATTCACGACTTATTATAATTATTATTATACATCGGAGAGCCATGAGAAATTGTCTCTTGTTGCGTGAAAAAAAAAATCCTAAGAAAACTCTGCTCATCCATAAGTTTTGAGAAATAAGTAATAATTTATGTTTCTATGTTATTATTTACTTGTAACAGTATATTTTGAAAAAAAAATAATATTTTAAATTAAAAGTAAATTCCAAATTAATAATATGACCACTGTGAAGTACAATTGGTGTTCAAATTTTAAATACCACTGCCTGCCCGAGGTTAGTGGACACGTATACATTTCAGATTATGATGCGGAATATGTTACGTTTTATTAAATTTATTAAATTTGATTTTAAATAATGTTTTATATATTATGAACATTATAATAATAAGTCATATTATTTATGTTTGTATGTATATATGTTTATGCGTGTATGTGTATATAAGACGTATGTATATATATGATAAACATTGAAGAAACAATTATAGTCAAACATGATACATATTTTAAATTGTAGATTTTGACAATATTTTGTAGAAATAACTGTACAAATTGTGTAAATTACGTTTGCCATTAGATTGAAAAATTATTTATGTAAATGCATATATTTAAAATACAACATTATAATTTTATGAAAAAAGTAAATGAACAATTTATATAAAAAGGTAAGGATTTTTTAATTGATGGGTTAAAAAGAATTTTTTTTTAAAGTAAATAATAATAATAACAAGATTATATTATAGATATGATGTCATTATATAGCGATAAATAACATTTGTTTTGAAAAAAATGAATACATTATTTCATCCACATTTAAAATATATTATAACACATAATAGTTTCTGCTATATAACTAGCGTTTACTTTTACTATAGTATCTTATAAGTTATAACAACCTTATTGTTTCCAGAGGGTTAGCTAAAAAAAAAATAATTAGGTTTTGTAATATAGGTTTTGGCAGGCATTTTCATTTTTTTTTTGTTCGGTGTCTATATAACATTTTTACATGGTTTTTTCTGGCTAATGTGCGTTGTGTATAATTTATTTAATCTAAATGAAATAAAAATTCTGTGTAATTATCTACAATGGTCTAAAACGTGGACGCAATAAACATCTTACACTTTTGTTTGATATTAACGACCAGGAATCGTTTAAAGGTTCGTAAATCGATATTGAATGTTGTTGTATAGCTATAAAACTGTAAAAACTAATATTGTATCTACATGGAAAATAATTCTTCAAATCTCTTTGTACAGTAACAAAAAGTTTAGCTTTTCAATAGTTACATCGCCAAAATATAGAATTAAAAAAAAGAATCCAATTACCAACCTAATGACTTCATTAGTACATTAGTACTATTAACTACAATCCGATGATGCCGATAATTATGGTGTAAAATTAAATTCATTACTCTTTCAATTTTGGTAAGTACCAATTGTTTTTAAAATTG
Source organism: Nasonovia ribisnigri (assembly GCA_027563435.1). Classification (NCBI taxonomy): domain Eukaryota; kingdom Metazoa; phylum Arthropoda; class Insecta; order Hemiptera; family Aphididae; genus Nasonovia; species Nasonovia ribisnigri. The sequence goes on from JANEHU010000794.1 coordinate 127,989, forward strand.
CTTATGTGTGTGTAGTTTTCAGCAAGCAAATAGATCCAAAAATATTATTTTTCTATAGAAGTTATTGGAAAAACGATGATAATAATATTTCAGATTTTACATTATATCCTGGTCTGAGCATGCTTTAGTTATATAAATATTACACTAAATGATTATAACTTCAGACTTCATTCGTAAACATTTGGAAATAAAATAGCTAGATACATCATTAATTATATATGGCGTTTATAGATATATAGTATAAGTGTATAGTTGTTGAAAAAGAAATCTAGACATAATATTATTGTGCAGGCACATTATTTTCGTGTGACGTTAATAATTGGGTACTTACGTCATTTCCCATGCAATGGTAAAACGTAAATTATTTACAGAATACATTTGGACAAAATTTACCGTAGCTGAGAGCACCTCTAGATGTTTTTTTTTATATTTACGTACTCACAGGTTAATATAATGACCACCAGAGTGCATGAACCGGACCAAAATAGTTTGCATGGACGTTAATATAATTCGTACGGGTTTCTAAATTTTTAATTTTTTTTCTGCTTTTCATTCGCCCTATTTAATTTCATAGGTAGGGAAATTGTATTATAATCTTCACACTGCAGCGTTACTGGACCTCGCAACGTGAAAATATGTAAAATTGTCTGCTCTTTACAGAAAACGTATATATATTAGACGAGAGGTACCTTTCAAAATGTTGCACTTAATTTCAATTCTATGTAAATTTAATTAAAGTCTGTAGCACTGACATTTTGTACCAATAGAAGAAAAGTAAAATTAAAAATGAACTGTAAAACCTAAAGTGAAATTTAAAATTTTACTTTTATTGTCATACATATTTTAGATGTTTCAACGGTATAATTGTATTTAAGTCTACTACTATATGGTTTTAAATTCGGACCAAAGCCAAAATAATCGTAAACCCGTCGTTTGTGACGTTATGAGCAAGTAATTGAATTTATTTAATGTTATATGAAGTTAAATTATTTATTGATTTATTGTAAGTAATAGCTTCACAAAACCATTGTACCTGCATGAGAATTATGAACTTAAACAATTGTCTTATTGTAGTTTATTGATATACTTCAGTCTTGAAAAATAAGTGAACCAGAAAATAAATTTTCTTCGATGAAACCCGAAATACTTGGAAAACAGTCTCAATTTATTTAGGGTCCTAATCCGTAACCCACCCGATGTACTCCCCTACTCAGGATCATTTCTCCTCAACGTGATGATTGATCACTTTCTAATTTTAAAAATCAACAAAATCCCAAACACATCGGATCGAGTGACTTGCCCAGAATTGATTTCACACTTGGATAATACCAGCCAAAGCGTTACAACTAGCCTGGACCATCAAGACTATCGAACGTTTATTTTTCTTTACTCACTTCTACTTTGGTGTAAAATAATATTACGATTGGCGGTTGGTAACTATAGAATACATTTCAGTATTATTTTCTATTTAATGTTTAATGGTAGGTACTTACTACACCTAGTCCTTTTAAGTCCTAAAAATTAAATAAAAACGAAATCAATGTAGGTAGGTACAACAACGACAATTTGACTTATTCGTATTTAACTTTTATACTAGGATGTTTTAAAATAATTCCAGACTACTCATAGACATAAACTCGTAATACGTAAGATTTAAATCTTTGAAATTGCTAAATATTTGAAACACAGATTTAAACTGCCTAATATATAGATGTAGCATGTAGATTATATAAAAAAAAATAACAATTATTTATTCAGTTTTATACATGTTTCCATCTAGATTTAAATAATTTTACGTTTGCAAACTAATAGAAAAATGGTACTAAATTGGTTAAAAAGAACTAAAAGCATAAAAATTATTATGAACAATTTTACTGTAACTTATAGTAATTTAACAAACTCAAGTCAAGGGTGTACAACAATTTGTGATGTATAGACGCTTATTATAAAATTCTGAAAACGTGTTATCAAAACAAGAGTCCATTACGACTTGCTTTAAGTATTAATTTTTAAAGGAAAAAAAGAAAAGAATTATTCGAAATCTGACCGTTCTAGGAAGCATGTGAGTTTGGCATTGGGTTAGTCATCCTGAACAAAGCATTTACCCTTATCATTCGTTGAACAAATTAAAATGTTTTAACAGTAACAACGTGGCTATAGTGTTATAAGGCCTGTATTGTATCTGTAAGTGATAATAAACAATTTCGTATTATTACCATGGTGACTGCAGTCCAATATAAATGCAGTGCTTTTTCATAACTTTTGGGTTTAATGTAACAAACGTTAACCATAAATTATTATTTTAAAATATTCGTTCTACTTTTATTACAAAACTTTTAAGAAATGTATACATAATATCCGTTCGGCTAATCATTCCTTGTTGATTTTATTTTCTAAAAAGGTACCTAGATTATTTTAAAACTTTAATTATTAGATGACCTTTTCATTGTTTTCATACGAGTAAACCATGAGTCTTTCTACCTGGCATTTAAATTGACTTTCCCTGGAGGAATCTAAAAAAAAATTTAACTGCAAATGCTGTTTTCATGAACAACATTTTTTCTACTCTTGTGACTAAATTTATAAAAGTACCAATTTATGATTGCAGTAGAGGTCTGTTGATGAAATAACGTGATTCTAAACTAAATATTAATACAACCACATTTCATGATAATTTTTTTTTGATAAGTAGGATAATTAATAGCCACTGCACTGTGATTTATAAAATTAATCAAATTAAATACATTATTTAGTATGTATTTTATTGTTATTTTCCACTCAAAATTATCAAAATAAGAGTAGTTTTGGCTGATTAAAATGAATCAACGTTACTTATACTTAAGTACTTACCAGCTAGTATATTTTCTTTTTCTATAAGAACAATTTTATAAAATACACAATAAGTATATGAAATGAAACGCAAGAGGAAAGTAAGTTTATTCAGGATATTTAATAAACAATAGGTGCTCTTTACTTCATAAAAATATGCTGTACAGTGTACATATATGTTTTAGTATAAGATATATTATATATTAAATGTAAAAATATATAAAAATAGTCATAAGAACCGTTTCAATATTTAAACTGTATACATTTTTTATAATACCATATTATGCACTAATAAATTAATATTATATTACTATTAATATAATATTACATGAAAAAAGTAAAAATACAATCTTCAATAAAACAAATAACAATAGTAATTATAATAGTTTTAATTTCTGAGCGGAGCTATGAATGTATTAATTTTATAATAATGTGAGTTTTATTTATTTTTTGTCTGTGTACATGATAAATAGGTAGTCAAAATTATGCTTCGACATTTAACTTCAGTATCTTGTTCGATGGGAATGTCTATATAGTTGGTGCATTTGGAAGGTCAACATTTAAAATTCTCAAAAAAAAATACCGCTGATAGGTACATGCAATTTTCACTGAATGTACTTATTACCATTTTTTATCCACCATACGGTTTTCAAAATATTTTGTCCACAGTAATTTTTAGCGTATGAAGTTCGTACTTTGATAAAATTCGTAAAAATCACGAACATTTAGAAAAATTATTTTGAGTTAGAAATTAATTTTATTTTTATATCTAAGATTTGAAAATATAATCAAGATTCTTCATAAGTTAGTCTACTTTAACCAAAAAAAAAATGTCTACTAAAAAGTTCAAACTAAATTTTTATAAGCGTTTGAAGTTAAAATGTTTAAAAAAAAAATGGATATTCCTTAGATTTCTTGTGAAGCGTTTTTTTTTTTATTTTGTTGTATTTCAAAAACCATTAACCATACTATATTACTAGGTATATTTAATTTACAAATTAAAAACAAAGATAACGATTATAGTTATTGTGTTATAATTTAAAAATACTATTCGTAGGTACTTAAAACGTTTTGATGTAGATTTATTATTATATTTTTATTTTCATACACACAATGACATTTTCAAGTAAAATTTTTTTGGTCAACAATAAATTTAACTATTGTTGTACTAATGCCTAATAGTAAAATAAATTACCTTAATCACCGCATGATATCATATCGATAATATAAATTTATAATGAATATATTTTATGGTAAATTATCAGCAGCCAGCAGGTTATGTCATTACAATAGTAAATACTATAAATAACTGAAGTACGATCATCATGAAATTTGTATATCAATGACCTAAATAAGTGATAAGTTTGATTCAAAGCGAATGAATAATTTCATTTTTTCACTCTCGTCGTCTCAAGCCAGCCAACATCTGTTGACTGACGATAGAGATATAGTAATCTTACAATATCGTCAGTCGGTCATTATTTATCAATATTTTATTGGTAGGTGTTACCATATCAAAGTCGTCTCGACCCAAATGGACGTCCATCGGTAATATTTGTTATATCTAGGGTGAAGTCTGAATCTGATTTATTTCAAGTATAATTTATCACGTTTACGACGCAAAAGTAGCTGTGTGCCAGACCGTAAATACTGCACAGGAGACCTAAGTCGTCGGAATCATAACTCTGTCAACGATCGGGCGAAAACGTATTACGAATTCTTCTATCACAAATCACAAAATATACTAGACGACACCTGATATCGTAATTTAGGAGGAGTGATTCTCGGGAGCTTGATCTCCAATTAACTTTGATATACATGTGTTATAATAGAACTTAAATAGGGATACATTAATTTATACAATAATGTATAATATTAATATTGTAGAATAGGTGTCTGGTATAGGCAATTTCATATAATAATGTATATTCAACAATTTATTAGTTTAAATTATCCTAAAAAGTAATTTTTTGTCAAATAAGGCAAACAAAAAATAAGCACAGTAATAATTAAATTAATATAACTATACTTAATATTTTTTCTAATTATGAAGCTTTGTTTTCAAGCATCGGAAAAAAAGGATTTTAATGTATTGCCATATTATTGTTATTTTCAAATTCTATATTTTGTAATAAAGTACTTATAAAATATTGTTTTGAAGTTTTTTTTTTAAATTTGTAATTTTTACTTAGCGTGTGATATATTTTTATCCAACAGATTTTTTTTTGTATCTGGTAGAACGTTACGGTTATGGCGGGTCTACACCAAGTGGCTTCTTGTATATAACCCAGTGGCGTACCGAAGGGGGGGTAGGGGTTTGACCCCCAAGTAAAATACAAATAATGATTTTTTTTATGGAATATTATGTTTAGGCTAGTATTATACTTTTAGTATTATATTTTACACTAATATTATGCATTTTGTCGGTCGGTTGCTTCCCGGTGGTATTAAAAGGTTCCGTATATCGGTCTAGTCTGGCCCCGATAACGCGTTAATAATTATTTTTGTCGAAAAATAATTACTGTCATTCCATGTTACATTTTATTACATGATTGTTTATGAGCAAAGTTCTAAGTTCATACTTAGATATACATATACGTGTGCGTGTAATGTGTATAATAGGTAATATTTTGTAATCGTAATATCGTTATTATCTACTTTGAATCATGCGATTTGACATAATGATAAATATTATATTATACCAACTAAACTAATCTACAAATAACCGATCAACGATTAGGTACTAGTAGATTACACTAATCAACGTGAATACTCGCTCTATTTTATTTTATTTTGAATTCTCGTTCTGTGTAGTGTGTTCAATATTTTTGTATTTATACAATTATTTAATATTTTAAACGTAATTATTTTTTTTATTATTTTTTTATTTATTAGCAATGCTAAATATTCATCGGGATATTGAAATCTCAACAGACGCTGTACTAGATGAATTATCAAAATCATCGAGACGAATTAATATTAAGTTATAACTTAATACGTTAGTGTTTTTTGACCATAAAATATACAATTTTTAAAAATTGTATTGTGTATGTCTTTAAATATAAAAATAATACAATTGTATAAACATTTTTTTTATATATATGTATATAAAATATGGTAACCCCCCCATTAAAGAATTCTGCGTACGCCACTGATAGAACCATGCCGCGCAGCAAATAGGTCCGCATGACATACTGGATTTTATTTCCGCAGTCGGCATTTTTGCATTACATTTTCATTGAATACAAGTCCCACACAGATCGCACAACCCGTGTGGTTTTCCTTTGATGTAGACCTCATTCCGTTCGTGACAAGCACCGAATTTCCACCCAGCAGCGTAAAACGAATTTGTGATATAATATAACTATTATGCCACTCAAAACACCTTCAAACGTCATCGAATGTGCAGTGTCATATTTGGACTCTCCACCGTTCAAAATATATTTTTATAACATTTCCTAAATTTCTATGACGACTATACACGGTATCACGGTGTATTATATTATTTAGAAAGTGACATTTTCTAGCTATATCTACAATAATCGTGTACCTATACTGGATTTCAGCGGTGCATTTGGAACTACTCATAAATAAACTTTATTCGGGTTTAACCTTACTCAAACAATATTATATACCTACGTCCTACACGAAAGTTATAATAACGATATTAATTATTGCTGTACCTCTTAATATACAACTCAAGTTAGATGAATAACTAAAATATCTGTTAGCCCGATATAATTGAATTATATTATATTCTTGCAGATGAATTGAACATGTTTAGGACTAAACAAATAACTGTAGTAGGTATTGACCATATCCTAAGCCTAACAATATGAACAGACCTATATAATACCTGTGGCTAAATCGCAATGTATTAACTGTAATTTCTCTAAAAACACTACGTGTAAAAACCCTCAATAAGGAAAAAAAACTCAAGTTAGAAAAGTTGTGATACCGAAAAAGCTATTTTTTTAATTCATTACTGTATAAACTATTCATAATTGTTTGTATTTGATGAATTGCGATAATTTAATACAAATAAATTAACTTAACTTGGCGGCTACTAATATATACAACTAATACTGGCATCAATATTTACACCCTAATTTTATATTTGTATAATATTATCATAACACTATTTAAGTACATACTATAAGTAACCAACAAAGCTAAGATAAGTTATTTGTATTAAATTATCACACTTCGTCAAATACAAACAATTTATTATAAACTATTTCTATACTAATGAATTTAAGAAACTATTTAGTCCCTTTTTTATATTACAACTTTTTTAACTTGAGTTTTTTTAGGTTTTATACACGTAGTGTTTTGTTGAGATATCACTCATTTTTTTTTATTTCATATTTAGATATAGTTAACCTTTTTTTTTTCTTTTTTTTTTTTTTAAATTGGTTGAAAAGACTGGATAATACATATACATATCAATAACAGGTAAACATATATACAACTTTATTAAATAACACATAAAGTGGACTAGGTATATTAATACGGTGATGAAATAAACACAGTATAGCGAGTAGTAACGCACGGATATCAAAGCAGAACTTCATACTATGGCGACAAAGATCAAATAAATGCATAGATGTACGCAACGAGCCGACTGGCGTTACCACTCACTACCGCACATTGTTTAATTAGCTATTGCAACCAAATAGCAGCGGAAATATGCATGAGCATGGGCCGAATTCATAGTACGGTGGGAAATATGGGCAGAGCGTACATACAACATAATATACCTACATAATTGTTAAATTTTAGAAACAAATAGCGTTTCGATTAATAACTACGCTAATAGTTTTGCATATTACTCGGGCTGTAATCCTCCGACCGACTTGACGTGTACTAAAGTATCATTCACATAGCATATTGATCAATCCGTGTAAATTTGAAGTCAATCAGTTCATTAGTTTAGGCTACAGAGAAGTCGGACCAATTTTCGTGAAATTACACGAGTTGGCCATGTCGTGTAATATACTGCCGTCTTGTCACGAGCTTTTTTATTTTTACTTAGCTCTGACTTTCTGAGCAGCGAACGTGGCGTGCGTAAATCATAATAATAATATTAAAATATATTTCGGTTCAATGTGGATCGATATAAAGCCAATTCATTATTGGTGAACATTATTTTACATGACACGTCATTATAACCCATTTGATTTCGGAGAAAAAGTTTATTATAATGTACTCGTGAAAATATATTATGCACTTGAAAATATTAACTCGTCCGCGAAATAAATAGCTACACACTATAATATAATATTATAATATAGCTTTAGGTAATGTGTCGGTTAAAATCTCGTTTTATTCCTAGACTGTGTAAACAATGTACACGCAAGTATAAAACACGTATAATAATCCTGCTCAAAGCAGATTTAATTAATCATGAACACATGCGGCAAGAAATCGCCGGACAAGTTCTCTTCTAAGATTCCAAATGTCCTTATCTTTTAACAAGTTAAGCGTTCAAGTTATTTATTATACTCACACTTGTGCCAGAAATACGATTATAGGTTGACTGGACTAAAACGTATATACTTACGTACATTATGATTCATTATGAGCGTATACTTACAAGTAGGTAAATGTATAATTATAATATTATATTATAATGTTAAATGGTACCCATTTTCATGTGCGAAATCAGAACGAATTAGTGCAATACATTCATCACTCCACTCAGGATCTAAAAACACTAAAATAATGTACTATGAGTTATGACATTTATTATATTTTATACGTTTTAATTTATGTTACATTATAATGTATATGAAATGCATATAATAATATATTATTTATTATATCGATCACTATTATCAATAAAAAAATAATATTTAAAATTACTGTTACACGGCGCTTTAGATATGCAATTATACAACACAAACTTATTGTCTTCAAAACCTTAATATATTAATTTATTGTAATATTATTCATATAGTTCAATTAATTTCAAAAATACATTATTATAACATTTGGATTTGGTACCTACATCAATACATTTGTATATTAGCTCAATAGTAAATACACAAGACCATATTGTAATAATTTGACTCAATACATTTTACACAAAAACACTGAAATTAATATTATTTAGATAAGATAAATAATTGAAAATTATAATATTCGTTGAGTAAGACATGGAAAATATTTTCATGTTTTACCATAATGTAATAATGTAGTTATTAGTTCTGTTTATTACACAAATTAAATTAATTGCACTCAAAAGGTGTTACTGTTATACAATATACAGATTATTTCGTCGCTATATTATCCTTAAGAGAGAAAGAATATTTTAAAAATCGAAACAGTATTTGTTTGGGATATGATCGGAAAAAAATAGAACAATTAAAAGCACTATGATAAATTGTTTCGTATATTTATGTAATTATGAAGGGCACGCCATTTTAATAAAAACTAAATATTGTTGTTGTCAACGCAGCAACCAATTAATTGTCATACAAATGTTATTCGCTGTTTAAATTTTATTTCCAAGCACAACAAATAATAATTTGTAAAAAGCAATAAGAATATACTAGTAATATTACAGTGTTTTTATATGTTTATTTTAATTACACTTAATATTTGTTTATTTTAAAACGATGAAATAATTCGAGAAAGATTGTAGAAATCGTGTTGTTTTTAGGATAATGTTGGCAATGTCCAATTATATAGTTCACTACAGATAATTGGGCAAGTTTTTCTAGGGAACACATATAGCATTACTCGAATTACACACATGCATAGTGAATAGATGTTTGTAGTAAGGGAATAATATACATAAAGTCTCCATTCGATTTCCCTTCCGCCCGGTAGATTCGTAGACATTTCCCCCTTTTCACGCGCGACCGGCTGCATTGTACGTTCCCCGAAAATATAAATCCGCCAAACGTCTGTGGGGATTCACGTTGGCCTTTTCGGGGTCAATAGCGACGGTGGTTTATTCAGTACTGATATAATAAACATCTTCTGTATAATACTACCTATGTAATATAATATACAAAGTAGATTTTCGAAACTCGCTCTCAGTGCTTCACCATAAATGTTTACTTTTTAAAATATATCTTAATATAATCACATTATGTTCTGTGGGTGAAACAGTTTTTTTTTTTTAATACATAAATCGAGCAGAAATTGATTTACCCATCGTGCTAAAATAAAAATAAAAATATTACGTTTTATAAAACGGTTAAATGAATAATAGCAGTAAGGCATTGGCATAACAAATCCCGATTGTGGATATTTACGTATTAGCATATTTCAAGTTGGTTGGATAGGTTAATTTATAATATAATTATTTATTTTTACATTGTATAATATTTTATTTTACGATTCGTTGGATTCTGCAGTTTTTTTTATAGAACTGGGCTTCTGATACTCTGCTCATGATGACAATATTTCAATATATTATTATGCAAAAAATAAAATGAACGGACTCTAAGATACTAGAACTGAAAATTCTATGTAAGCACGCATAATTCTTGGGATTATTCAAAAGTTGTAGAGAAAATGTTCTTTTTTCCCTAAGGGAATTAAACGCGTGGCCTTTTGCCAGATTTCCCGTAAAGTCTTACCGGATTTTCGCAACTTTTTAGACGAAAACAAATGGAAAATTCCAAAAATTTCATACTAAGAGAACCATCTGTGTTTTACAATATTCAATCTTTTGAGATACAGTAAAAAACTTTCGGAGAACTTTTTCTACAACAAACAACAACAAATATTGTTATTATAAGCATATTAATTTAAAACATAACCTCATTAGATATTATGTTGTATTTTAGCTCAGAATCTTTAAAAAGAGTGATATAAAATCTACTAAGCTTTAACTACTTACTATAATTATTAATAACTGACGAATGAGATATTCAGTTAAAGTGTGGATATTTATACATTAGTACATTTCTGGGAGGATTTTAAAATATGCTCTTTGTTTGAAGACATTCCTACAAGTCTTAAACTTAAAAAGAAAAAACATGCCTGAAAAGTAATTCAATTCACAAAATGAAAATCGAAATTACTTTATTTCCTACATAAAATACTTAAATTATAAAAAATATATTAAATAATAGTTGATTTAAATTATGTTTAAATATTCTTTTGTTAACTTTCTGTTGAAAACGAATTTGACAGAAGTTAAGTTGGGAAAATTGTCAAAACTATAATATATAGTAATATATGAAATATAGCAAACAATTTCTTATCACATAAAAATATTGGTTTATATTAATTATAAACATAACAACATATTAAGTTATAAATCATCTTATAACTGCAGCAATGTTGTATAGTGTTTAAGATAACAATTGTTCTATAATATAATATATAGAAATTGCAGCTGTAATTTGCATATTACTATAATTTGGTATAAGTTGCCATTCTTGAATTATTATTATTTCCATTCTGTTCAACTTGACAAACACGCAAGTTGTCTTTAAGTTTATTTTTAAAGTTATAAACGCATAAATTACGAACTAAAAATATTATAAAGGTAATCTCACAAACACCTGTCTCAAACATAATTTGTGATTCACCCGAGGATATTTTAATAATATTCCAAGTTAATATTCATTTGTTACCTTACTACCAGATGATTTTACAATTCAAATCCGTGACGGAACTTTGCATGTCTATCAGGCGTTAAATTTTGGAGGAGAAGAAAGTGTATATAGCACCTTTACTTTTTTATAAAATAGCTTTCTTTAAACTATTATTAGTCATTATTATTATTATTATTATTTATTATTTATTATCATAAAATTATCATCGTTTAAAAACATTGACCAACTGACAAGAGAAAATGTATAATAGGTATAACTGTAAAAATTACAACCACGGAACATTTAATAAAAGTCTTATTCGTTAAATCGTGTTATTAAGGAATCACAAAAATGTATGATTAGGTACCAGTAGAAATTAAAAAAAAAAAATAATGTGTAAAAATTTCATTCCTAATTGTTTGTATTTAAAATTAAATTGAAAAATTCCTTTCCGGTATAATTATTACACAACTTGAAAAAATTTAAAGATTTCGTGATTTGAATTGAAAATTTAATTTAAACATTTTATCCAAATTCGACTGATATTCAAAGCTATTTACGAAGAATGGCTGTTAATTTTATTTTCAACTTCAAATTTAAATTAGATTTTTATTTTTATTTAGCATATCTATGACAACATTTGATTAAAATGCGTAATGTTTAGTTATAAATTAATTGTTTAATATTTAACTATTTTTACGATGTGTAATACTGATAGTAAAGATAACATTTATTTTGATCAATAAACTTTTTTTAATATAACAATTTATTTATCGTGTGTTATAACGTATAACACTGTGACCAATTTATTGCGCCAAAAGTCAAAATTAAAACGACCAATTTACCGCACTCAAATTACGGTGATCAATTTACACGCACCCCTGCCTACTCTACATGCACAATATTATACTAGCAATATACTGCTTTAACTTACAACTACAATATTCATGATAATGATTTAATAATGCAAACATGTTGGCACCCACAATCGAAAACCTGATGTCCGAAACCCGTTGTCGATATGAATAATATAATACGAGTATAAATATATAATACAATGACACCTCCCCTAACTTACACATCCTTATAGTGGGAATCTCCCAATAGCAGACAAAATTGCAGCGACTAGGAGTGTCCGGTATTCAGAGGATTAACAGTATAATGTCTATATTATTCTAGAAATTCGCTTGCTCGAACCGGTGAGTGGTATTTAGTTGTATGTTCTAAACACCTTTTTTTACAAGAGATTTCATCAGTTTAATCGAGCGTTTATACATGCTCCACCACCATGCGCTAAATTTTTCAGAAAAGCGGAAAAGTGTAATGCATGTTCACAAAAAAAAACGCACAAGGATGCTTACACCATAATCATTGACATATTATGGCGCATTATTCCCGTTTAGTATAAAGTTGGGATAATTTTTCATCGGTTTGGACCAACGAATTTTAAAAATATAAATTATTGTCTTTTTTTATGCAAATACGCCATGGAATAATAGTAATAATAATAAGACAACACTGTCGTATGATAATCGTTTTAATTGTTCCTTTTTTCGCGGTCGTATATTCTGTGTATTCTGTAGGTATAATAATACGATTTGTGTGCCGTGGATCAAACACCGTTAAACGATAAAGATGTTATATACTACATGAAACCTATTAAGGTTTTAATTATAATGTTGTTTGAACATGTGTGGAATTATTTTCCCTTCAATTTTAAGTTCATATAAACAACTCGCGTACCGTTTGTGTTACGATATTTTTAATTAATACAATATTATTATTACTATCCGGTTGACGGTAAACAATATGTACTATGCAATATAGTGCATAATTAAACTCTATAGTCTGACCTGAAAATAATATTTTGTTCTATATTATTATTGTAAATAAATGTACGCATATGAACATAGATAATATATAGAACATATGGTAAAATATAACTCTACAAGTAGTACATTTTCATCGATGTTTTATATATTAATTTTCAGATAGCACTGTTAATTTTTAACCAAGCCAATCAAATATGTTTATTTTTAAATTGAAGTCTTAAAATATGTTTCAATAAAAATGTAATAGTTATATTATAAACTAATAAACACCGAATCGCAATATTTTTATATATATAGTAGGGATCCGTTAAGATAAAATTACATTCTTTTTTCGTTCAGACTAGTTTGGTGTTTCAGTAGAATCAAATTTTCAGCTGTTAAGATTTATAAAACCTAAAAATAACAACAGCGGGGCACCAACTATCTTGATTAATGGTGTTGAAAAGAGAAGAACCTTAGAAACTTAAAACGAGCTAGTGGATTCTTATATTTTCGCACAACACTTGACAGAATTTCCATGTAAATTATCTTCGGAGTTCAGGCACTAAATAAATCATCCACAACCATCATTATCTTCTCTAAAAATGTTCTAATGGTATTTTTGTTGTCAACTTAACCTTTTTAAGTTAGATCTAATGTTTTAAATAAACTGTAACCTGTAATTTATTTTGCTTGCGCGTACCAGCTATTACATTGGATTATAGGGTGAAAACTGTACTATCGCACCAGTCACCGCGCCAAGGAGCTGTACATCGTTTAGGCGTATTTACATCGTTCAGCAAATTTGACCTCAATGTACCTATATTATTAAGGCTAACCCCCCCCCCCCTAGTTGCGCCAATGTATACAACATGACAAATATCCTTAGAATACAAATTATAACTCAGCCAACTCAGGTATACCGATAATAAACGAGCCCACGCGATGTCCTATCTATTCGTTTTTTACTGAACGTTAAATTGTTGATAAATTAGACAACTATACAATCGTTTATAGTATGCTCGTTAATATTTTTGTTGTTCTCGAACAATTGATTTTCCATGATATTGAATATTAAATATTTGTATATATTAATATTAATTTTACTGTCGTTATTCAATGTGATCACATTTTTAAGTGTATGAAAATATAGTATCTTACTCAAATATTCTATTTTATGAGAGATAAATATTAAACAACATCATAATTTTTTATAACATTAAATAAAATATAAAACTGATAGAAAGTAGACAGTATACTATAGTTTTTAGATTCTGAGCATGTGGTGAATATATAATATTTATCTTACAATGATATATTGGTTGTTTTTTTTTGGTATATTTTGTTATGAAAATATTCTTTTTTACAATAGTTTGAAGTTTAAATTTTAATGAAATTGGACATTCAAACGTAAAATAACAATTTTTTCTCCGAGGCTTTGGCTGATTTTTGTTACGATGTCTTAATAAAACAAATTAATTATTGGAACTAAAAACCTTTTACCCTGTGCTTATATTACCATTATTTCTATACACTACGAATTTTTCAAAAATATTTAAACTCATTTTAAGCTATTTATTGCATTTATAAAGTTATAACATATAAGTTAATAATCATGATAAAATAATAATAATAATCAATAATTGAATAATATAATATATGGTGTAAGACTAAGAAAGACTTAGCTGCGTATCCTACCATAAATTACTAACATAAAAGTAAATTGAATAAAAGTTACACAAATAAATTATAAAATATATCCTTCACAATAGAAGTTGGCACACCATATCCATTTTTTGTAAATAGGCAAAGATTTATTGTTGTATTCAAATTAAATATATCAATTACAATTTACAGTGACCTACCTTACTTAATATCAAAGTACACTTAAACCTATAGATACTAAGTACAATATAATGACTTCCTCGGTTTTTTTTTCTTATGAGCACCCTTGGATTTGATAATATTATGGTTCAAAAATGACTAATTGGCTTATTAATAATCATGAATAGTTTGAGGTAGACGGTTTCAAATTTAAACAAAACTTCACGAGTTCATTCATCAAAATTGTCAAAAACTTTATTTATATATAATATTGCATATATTTAACTATGTTCATTTTTAAATTTTTGAGCAAACAAACTATAATCTACTTATGTCATCTTATTAGTTTTTTTCACAATTATAATGTCTGGCAATAGCATATTAATTTATAACATTTTAAGATTATTAAAAACGTTAGCATAACAAACTGTTGACGGCTTATCCTGAATTCGGAAACAGGTACGTTCTACTAATATTTTATCAGAGTGACGACTGTTGTAGAAACATATTATTTCGAAAAATGTTTATAACATAGGTACATGGGTATTATATAATGGTATACAAGGAAAATATAGGATTACCTGACTCCCAAAAGAATTCAATAATACAAAGAATGGATATACATATAACATAAAATAGTACTTTATTTGAATAAATGTTTAATTAGAATTCTTGTGCAAAAATTTTAAAGGCATACCGTTAAATCTATATTTTTATCTTTAAACGCATATAATCGTTGAATGAGGTATTAAGTTTGGTACTTATAAACAGATCAAAAAAATATTCCCTGAGCACACTCAAACACTTGAAGGTCAAGATCAAATTGCGGTTTCAATGAGTACAGAATCTGTAGTATATCTGATATTTTTAAAGACCTAAAGAACGAAAAACAGTAAAAGGTTTTAAAAAAGCTGAGGATTTGACTTGATGTGTAACCTTAAGAAAAATCCAATTAACTTCCACACATTGGATCACACTCATAATATATTCAATGCCAAACCAGGACCAATGTTCTGTGGAATACGAAATTCAAGGCACCTAGTTGATAACTGAAATATTAGGGTAGGAGACAGTAGTTATATACTTGAAATTCACATACTTGAAACTAGTGCAATTTAGATGATTTGAAGACGACATAACTTTGCATTTAAAAAAATTAAGCTATATTATGAAAAGTACGTTCCCCTAATATATTTAGACCAGCGTGAACTAGTTCTCAATCATAACTTGTACGGATCAGTCAAAATAATTTCTTCGTTAAAAAATACAAGAAATTTTAAACTATTAAAAACAGAAGGTGCACAGTTATTGAGTAAGTAATACAAAATGTAAAATGAGCGACCAAAATAGCTTTTTGTGATACACCAGACAGTTATCATAGACTTAGAACGATCCGATTTCACTCACTGACGACTGACAAATGGAAACCAAGTCGATCAAATAGTAATAAAATCCAAGAAATCATGGTTCATGTGGACTCCGTATGATAAAACTCTTTACAGTCATCAGTATATTTGACGTCAAATATGGACGTGACACCGAAAGGTATGAATTGCATATGTAATTTCTGAAAAGTAGATTTCAATACTGCACTTGGAAATCCGTGAAGTGAATTAAACAAAATATTGTGAATTGTGAGAATCTGATTTATAAATAAACTTGAAAGTATATTTTAATGGCCAAACAAATATTTGTGTTACTATGTTTGTTCAAAATGTATTGAGAAAATAAAAAAAAAATTTTAATTAATGATTGATATCAAAATAATAATTGTTTTATAATTTGTATAACACCTTTACAAATCGATTTAAATTTTAAAGAGTTATAAATAATATTGTCGATTGGTAGATAATTTCGTTTGTATAGTATTGTTTCACAGCTGAGCGTAACAACACATTAATAGTACGTGCAAACGATTATCGAGGCACGTAGGTAAAAACTAAAACCAAATTTATAAAAATGAAAAAGTGGTATTTTAAATCAAACAAAAATAAAAATTATTTTTAGAATCTAATATCAAACCAGAAAATATCAAATATATATAGTGCAATGGTACAAAAAACCACAAAATTTTAAAATCAGTTTATATTATTTTGAATTTAAATCAGAAAAAAATTATCAATATGATAATCAAAATCAAAATTGAAATTGAAAAAATTTTATTTCGATTTTAGGCCCTGTTAAATATACTATAACTAATAATGATTGGGTTTCTTTCCATTACACACAATGCGGTGTTTTAGTATTACATTTTCGTTCGTTTTAAAATCACGATCACGCACAGCAGCTGCTGTAATACATATCATTTCAAAAAAATCGTGTTTATAAAAGTCTTGTGATATTGCTTCGTGGACACTAAAAATTAACGAGTTCCAAATATATCACATATTATTTTTCCCATGTTCTAGACGTGTCAAAATGTTAGTACCGCCAGTTAAATTATTCTCCATGTAAATTCTAGCCTATGATATAAAATACTCTAACCGTGGTAAACATAAACTAAAGGTTATTATTGTTATAGTTAACATAAACTTAAGGTTATTACTTATTACATTGCCAGGTAGGTAAACATCATCCAGAACCAATTTTTATGGAAGATGAGGGATAAATCAACTCTATATTTTTAAAGGTGTTAATAGTAGCCATTGTGTGGTTATTTATCCCTTTACTTGAAATAATTTAAGGTACATTGTTTTCCAGGACATTTGAAGCAGAGTTGAATGTGATTTTCCAAGAATGTTGGAAATGATTTTCTGAAATATTTCAGAGTTACATTTAAAATGATTGTTCGATCATATGTAACACCTACATGATACTGTTTCGCTATTTTATTACACTATACCACGGACTAAGATATAATGGACTGGAAACGACATGGTTGGTGGGGTCGAGGGACGAGCACCAAAAGGTTCCTCGCATTAGGGATTCCTATAACTCAATCTTTTCGGTTTTACCGGTGGTTTTATTTGGCTTCACATTTTGTAACTTTGTCGGTGTTCTATACAGATGGCGTTGTAAACTCTGGGTCTCCATTGCGGCCCCCCCCCCTCCCGGAACTTGCCTCTTGTGCGTAAATTCGAGGCCACTGATAAGCTGTTCATTTCCAGTCCATTATATCTAAGTCCGTGCACTATATACTAAATATATGAAACCACGGTGATCTTTTTACTGTATTCAACTCTTTTATGAAATATATTTCATAGGTATCGTTTTTTATTTACTTAGTAATAATTGTATTTATTCATCAATATACCTATTACAACTACCTGAAGTATATTAGTATATTTACATATTGTGATAATGTTTCTGTTTTGAATAATGTAGCAGAATTGCATATATTTATACATGTATACACATACACACCCATTAATCTTTCTTTATTGTGTACGGCGGTGCACCCACCGGTTATCATTTATCAGTAATCACTGTTTTTGTTGTTCAGTGGTTGTGATTTCTATTTTTATCTCGAATCATATACTTATAAAACCGATATTTTAATGTACCTAACCCTTATCGAATTATGTCTTCGTCATAATGGGCCGTGCAGTCTTCCGAGAGTCTACCGTGACTCTATGTGAATAATAACAATATACTACATTGTATGGTTACACGTAGGTACTTTGTGCTCTCAAACGCAAGTTTGTAGAAATTATTCATATACAACGATTATTATACAATATGGTGTAGCTCACACGTTCCAATACTAAAAGTACACAAACGGCAAAGAACACGAACGGCATCAGTAACTTCTTGGATATTTAGGTCGCATGGGTACGTATACTATTCTCATATATATTGCATTCGGTTGTGAATTAAATTTATCAATTTACATTTGAGACGGCATTATATATAATATATATATTCATGGTATGTGATGCTATTTGGATTGGTTTTCGATAATCTTACTGTCTGCAGTTACTTCTTGAGATTATCATTAAACAAGTGCCGACAAGTTAACTGAAAACAATTCGGGACAACAATACGATTGTTGTGAAATCGTACAATGAATTTAAATTAAACACAATTTTAGATCTTGTTGTTTGTAGATGTTGTCAACAAAATAAGATACCGCGTTGGACTTATGAAATAATACAATATTATTGTGGAGATTTCACAATTTATATTTTATTCATTAAAACATCACAAATATAATACCTAGCTATGATCAATTAATTCTAAATATAAGTTATTATTTTACATTTTATTAATTTATCTACAATGGTATTAATACATTATTTTCAATATATTACTTAAGTGGAATTAATAATAAAGAACGTATTACTTACGTACGAATCTAGGGTAGGTACATACAAAGATAAGTATAGTCTAATAAATATTGGCAAATTTGCATGTATCATAAACATGGTTAGATTATGATACAAATATGAAATATGTTTACGATAAAAATGCAGAACTTTCAGTGCGGGCGGAGATCAAAAAAAAAAGTATTAGGAATATAACTATGGAAATCCAGTACTTAAGCGTGTTCATTGCATTTTGTAGCTGTGTTTAACGATAATGACGTGAAAATATTTGTGTAGGTATACCTAATATGTAATAATGTCATAATTATTAACCACAGCGTAAGGTCTTAGAATTTTTGACACAATTTTAGAAACAAAAACATTATCTGACTCCTAGACTATTTTATAAACTAACCATGTTCATATAAATATATAAGTGAAATTACAAATGTCTCAAATATACAAGTATTTTCAAATGTCTTTAATTTAAGAGCTTTGATTGTATGTATTTCTAAAAACCTATGTTGGGAGCTGGTGTGACGTCTCGCCGTCCCCCCCCCCCTCTACGGGTTTTTGATATATCTGAGCCCTTTTAGTCATATGAATTCTGTACCACTGTTTACAAAATTGTACAAACAGCACATAAAAAGAAAAAATTGTAAAATTTCAATATTTTTGAAAATGAGGGGGTGGCTGGTGTGACGTACGTAATTACTTGTTTTGAAATAGAAAAATAAACTAACGTATAATCGTTTATTTTTATATTATAATAAATATATTTATAATATATTAATTATTAATTGAAAGTCTTCATTTAATGTATTCAATTGAAAACTGAATATCTGTCTTCAATATGAGTAAACATATTGCATTTGTATAGGTATTTGTTGTTTACATTTGTTTCGCTTTACACAATATTATTATCATATTTGGTTTTATACAATTTAATAAAACACAAGTATATTAAATGAAGTTTAATAAAAAATCATCAATATATTTCTAAACATAAATTACTGCTCGAACTATAGGTATGAATATGTTAGCGGCAATGTGTATAATATATTTAATATATAAAATGCCTAGGAATTCTATATAATACCTGGTGGTTTTGAAAAAAGTGTATAGTAAATTTTTTTTACACACATTTCCTAAATATTTTGTATAATAACTAGACATTTCATAAAATGACAAACAACAAATTGGCAATCTGTAGAATAGTGATATAACCCAAATAAATAGATTTCCTTCTATCATATTTAAGACAATTATTAATTTTATAAGCGCACAAAAAAATATTTCTTACAAAGTAGGTATCATTAATATTACAGAATATAATGCGTAAAAAAAAAAAATGAATTTGTAAATTGTATGGGTAGTACTAACATGCAGTTATTAATATACTATTATATTGTTCTATAAGGAATAAATACAATGTATTTTTTTTAATTTATTTTAAATTTCGTTAAGACAAAATAAATGTTACTAAAAGTATTCTATTATTAGAAAAAAAAATTATATTATTATGTTTAAGCTTATAAAAAGTTGTTAAATTTATTTATTACAACACTGTAAATTAGGATGGCATTTTTAATTGCAATGAATTTTATTTTTTAAACACTTACATCTGTTATTTTTACATCTTGTTAAACATGAACATTTAATAAAGCCTTGTCCAGATCCAGTTGCTTCTTGAGTGGCAATAGATTGTAAACTCAATTCTTTTTCGTGGTTTACTTCCTCTAAAGTCACAAAATTTTGTTGACAGACTGTAAATTGGGATCCGGCATAAAGTTGTTTCAGAACACCTAGTGAAAACAAATACAAAAAATTCAAATTAATAATTAAAAATTTACGAAATTATCAACCAAACAATAGGGACCTACCTGTTTTATTTCCTAAACGATAAAATCCATTTTCTGTAACTTCCAGAACACATGCCAAAACATTATGAGCTTCTCCTCGTCCTCGATCAACATCTGAAATTGGTACTCTTACTGTGTTTCCAACAAGTGCCGGAGGGAATTTTTTATTTGATCTAGTTTTCATGTTTATAGCCTGTAATTCCAAATTGCTTCTTTCAAATGTGCTTCTTTTCGCTGGTTTTCGGTTTTTTTAGTTCTGATACAAAGCTTACACAGCAAGTCTTTCTCTACAGATATTCTCTACGATTTTTAAATTGGGCCAATAAATTTTCAAGTTAGAAACAATTTGATTGGAAAATTCTCGACCGTTGTCGGATTGTAATATAGAAGGTGCTCCAAGTAAAGTGAAAATATCAATTAAATTATAAGTCACTTCTTCTGCAGTTTTTGTCTTTAATGGTTTTATGACGACAAATTTAGTTAAATGGTCCTGATAAATCACTATAAATTTAAAAAAGTTTATTAGCATTTGATTGGAAATCAATCAAATCAACTTGACAGCGACTATTAAATTCACTAGAAATAATGGGTTTCACTAATAATCCTTTTCTAATTTTTTTGTGTTTTAATTGACACAGTTCACATACTGATAAATAAGGATCTACTTCGAAGTGCGTAATATTTTTAAACTTACTATTAAGCTCATACAACATTCTGTCTCGTCCTCCATGTCCTAACGATTGGTGAGCATCATGTAACACATCAAAAACGTCACTTTCTATTGCATAATATAAAATATTGTTGTCATTATTTTTAACAGGATAAATTAGTTTACTATTATTATTAACGACCAAAATATCATATTTTTTAAGTAACCAATAGTCACGCGGCTTTTTTTTTTTTGTTTTCGATTTAGCACTATCAACAATCAACATCTTTAATTAATTGATAATATGGCTCATCAGTTAAAAACACACTATTTTTCAAGTCAATGCGTGACGCTTCATTAACTCTGCGTTAAAACGAACTTTCATTTCACGCACTCGACTCTCCATGCACGACATTTTGTCAAAGACTGAAATGTAAATAATAAAATAGTATAAGAGTATATGACTACGGTAACAAAATTATCGCGTTATCTGTCGGCAGTTGGAATTCTACTTTATAGACTACAGATTACAGATTACTAATGGATTTATATTAGGTGAAGGTACATTGTCAATTATCAATAGGTACTGATTATATGGATTTAATATATTACCTATACATTGTTTGGCATTTCATATAATGCTTAGGTAATTTAAACAATTTTAGAGATTGCCGGCTGTATTTGGTGTTATATAGAATTCCTAGACATTTTATAAAATACCAATATTATACACATTGCCGCTAACAAATATAATGAAAAATTCATAACAATTTCCCCCTTTTTTATTATTATTTTTTTTCAAACCCCAATTTAATTTGTTTCCCAGTAGGTACAGGCACTTATTCCAAACTAAACTTTTCAATTTAAAAATCAAACACATTCCGAAATATAATAAATAAAGAATTCTAACAACTTGAATATGGAAAGAAAGCTGAGGAAGTCGATCGTACATCAGGTTTCGACTGTGCGCCTCGTCGACACGAATGAGAATGTCACCACAATGAATGTATTAAATTTTAAATCAATGATAAATCATTGCATTAGAAAAACGATCGAGTGGAGAGGTGTATCACCTATGTTTCTAAGAATATTTTATAATTTATCTGTATTACTAATATTATAGTAGGTATATAGTGTGTTGAACTATTTTCTTTTCCAAGAAATTATTACTATCACAATCTATCGAAAAGTGTTTTTTCAGTATGATATGTATGTTGGTATCGTCCATGAGTTCTCACAAAAGGCCGTCATTAGTATAATAGTAAAATATTTATTATAAAATAGTTCAAGTTTTGGTTGTGGTAACAACATTATTATTTATTTATTCATGTGTATACATCAATATTAAGGTCATATAAGCGTTGTCTATGTCAAAATGAATACATACATTGGTAGCTTAAAGTGTCTGGTATAAAATTAAGAGAATAATAATTGATACAAGTAGTATATTATTGATCTTTAGAAACTGGAGACGAGCTCAATATCCCAAAAAATCTCGTTAAACTTCTTGCAGCTTGTGCCAAGAACTAAAATCACCACTCTGTTCATCACATATTTTCTCCATTTAACAGATCTGTGTTATAATATTTAATCTAAAAATTAACTAGGTGGATACTGTATATAATATTGATATTACACACCTCCTTCGGATCTATTAACGATCAACAAAGTATCGAATTTGAATGGGAATCAAATTAATCCAGCAGTAGAACAAGGAAAGCTGAGAAATATTTTTTTTTTTTTTTTTTTTTAGCTTAAAATGATAGTCGCGCCATGCCAGCCGTCCGAGTAGCATCGCTATTTTGTCGCTCCGCGTACTTTATCTTATTCCGCACGTTTAACTCATTCGTTTTTCTTCGTTTAAAAACGAAAATCGTCCCAAACTAAACACGCCTTCTTGCGTCTGTTTATTTCTTCTGCCGGATCAGTGGATCAACGAAAATCTCAATTCTGGTGACAAATTTAATTATACCTAATTCGGGTGGCAGTGCGTCGTACGTCCGCCCGTTCGTTATATAAACGGCCTTATCGGCGTAATTAAATTACAGACCGCAGGTCGTTATCTTCACCGGCGTTGACTATGCCGACGCAATCAAAGTCCACGTCCACTAATAAAAACAACAGCTCATTACGCACACCCGTCCAGAATAATAATATATCACGGCCGTCAACTTTGAACGTAACAAAATCCAATAATAAATTACCAGATAAACCAGCTCTATGGCAAACCAAACAAGGCAAGCGCCTATCTTCGCCTGGCCATTCGCCTACATCCAAAGAGCCAAAAATCTCAAATGAAACTAAATCTGCCTTTACCTCGCCAAACCGCTTTGAGCCACTAAATGACACGGAAATTGATGACAACAACGAAATGAACCACGAGCCTACAAATGACACACCTCCTCCTCCACCACCAATATTCATATCCTCACCACTGGATTTCAATGAGTTCGCAAAATCAATCGCTCTACTTGTTGGCGAAAATGAATTCGAATTCAAATCTACTACGAAACATTTAAAACTTACTCTTACCTCAATCAGCTCCTATCGTCAAATAATCCACTTACTAAATGAAAGTAAAATTGAATACTTTACCTACCAAGCTAAAGAAGACAAACCATACCGTGTCGCTATCAGAAACCTTCATCCAACAACCGATACAAACTTTATCAAAGATGAACTGTCTCAACTCGGATTTTCGGTAAGAAACATCACAAACATTAAGTCCAAAATAACCAAGACAGCCCTCCCCATATTTTTCGTTGATTTGAACCCAGACCCTAGTAATGTAAATATATTTAACCTGTCTTCACTATGCTACACAAAAATAAAAATCGAGGAGCCCCACACTCGCAGGGACCTACCTCAATGCCACAGGTGCCAGGCCTATGGTCACACCAAGACCTACTGTAATCGAGAGCCTAGGTGCGTCCGCTGCGGTGCTTGCCACCTCTCGGACCTCTGCGAAAAACCCAAAGACACTCCAGCAACTTGCGCACTATGTGGGGAAGCTCATCCTGCTAACTACAAAGGATGTACCAAGCACAAACTGCTACAAAGATCAAGAAACTCCAAATTCAACGACCTCAACCAAAGGAAGGACCATCATCACTCAAGAAATCCCACACAAGATAGAAACTCTCCTGACGCCACGGCCCATACTTCTCTAGACAATGTAAACCAGACCTCAACCAGTCCTACCATCCGACAGTTCTCGTACGCCGACTCAGTCAAAGGTAACTCTAAAAAAAACAATCACTTCTCAGACCTCAATCCGCCTCCCGAAACGTCCATCTCCAAACATTTATCATCATTTATCAATGAGCTCCAGTCACTCATAACCCCTCTTTTAACTCTCCTTACCTCACTCATTAATAAACTTATCACTAATAATGATACCCAATACTAGCCTTTGTCCCGTCCTGTCAATACTATCATGGAACGCAAACGGTCTGCATAATCATAAAAACGAATTTCAATTAACACTCGAGGAAAAAAATATAGACGTCGCGTTAATTTCCGAGACCCACTTCACTCCAAAATCTTTTGTAACAATACCTGGATACCAAGTTTACCACGCTTGCCATCCTGACGGTACAGCTCATGCTGGATCCGCTATTTATATAAAAAACAACTTATCCCATCACCCACTAACCCCCTACTCTGAAAACTATCTTCAAGCCACTAATATATCAATCAACCTCGAAATCCATAACTCAATTACTATATCTTCCATATACTGTCCCCCAGGTGCAAAAATAACTACTGAAAATTTTAAAAACTACTTTTCCAGCCTAGGGCAACAATTTATAGCAGGAGGTGACCTCAACTCTAAACACCCCACCTGGGGAAATAGATCAGCTTGTACGAGAGGTCGTACTCTCAATTATGTCTTAACTACAAAAAATTACTCAGTACTATCCCCCCCGGGTCCTACCTACTGGCCCTCTCATAGAAATAGACTACCCGATATCCTCGACATATTCATCGCAAAAATCCCAAACCACCTAAGTACAAATGTAACAAACCTAGACGATCTCTCATCTGATCACACCCCGATTTTTATGGAGCTCGGCGCCATGCCTATTAAATTAACTAGACCATCTCTCACCCCTGGCAGATCCAATTGGACTAAATTTAGAAACATAGTCTCTGACAAAATCAGCCTTAAACTCTCCTTAAAAACTACTATTGAAATAGACCAAGCCGTTCAATTTTTAACCACCACAATCCAAGATGCTGCCATGGCCTCCTCAGAATACAACCTCCATCCCCCAAAAAACTCGAAAATCCCTCCTCACATCCAAAGTTTAATAGCCGAAAAGCGTAGAGCTAGAGCTCAATGGCAACGATTCAAATACCCTATAGACAAAGCCAGACTTAATTACTTAAAAAACAAGCTAACCAGAGCTTTCCAAAATCACAAAAATGAAAGTTACCATTCCTACATTCAAAACCTCTCAACCAAAGATTCGTCACTGTGGAAGGCTACAAAAAAATTATTAAATCACAAGCAGCCACCTCCCCCAATTCGCAATGCCGACAATACATGGGCCACCTCAGACACTGAAAAAGCAAACGTTTTTGCATCCCACCTCGCTAATGTTTTCAAGCCACATGACATTTGTCCAAACCAAACTCAACTCACACGTATTGAGCAATCACTAAATTCCCCCCTTCCTATGGCTCTCCCTGCTAAGCACACTAGCCCAGGCGAAGTTATGCACATTATAAAAAAACTTCCAACTAGAAAAGCCCCAGGCCACGACTTGATCAGTAACTTCATAGTCAAAAATCTCCCTAATAAAGCTGTCCTCTTTCTCACCCTCGTATTCAACTCATTACTTCGCCTATCTTACTTCCCTAGTATCTGGAAACATTCAAATATAATTCTTATCTCTAAGCCCGACAAGCCACCGCAACTTCCCACCTCTTATAGACCAATAAGCCTCCTTCCCACTTTCTCAAAAATGTTTGAAAAAATACTTCTGAAAAGACTTCTCCCACTGTCAGAAAAAGCTAACATCATTCCACACCACCAATTTGGGTTCAGGGCTAAACACTCGACCACCCACCAACTCCTTCGTACTGTCGACTTAATATCTGCTAGTATGGAATCCAAGCTCTACTGTGCTGCCGTCCTGCTAGACGTGGCCCAAGCCTTCGACAGAGTGTGGCATGATGGCCTACTCTATAAACTTAAAAAATTTCTCACTGCTCCATATTACCTTATAATTAAGTCTTATCTTGAAAATCGAACCTTCTCAGTTAGAGTGAACAACAGCTACTCGGTTAACTTTCCTATCTTGGCTGGCGTCCCTCAAGGAAGCGACATAGCGCCTTTCCTTTACACCATATTTACGCATGACACTCCGAAAACTTTGCTTACATCATTAGGCACATACGCCGACGATACAATAATCCTGGCCTCAAATGACAACCCTCAAACTGTGTCTGTTAGGTTACAAAATCATCTAAACATGATCCAGATCTGGTCAAAAAAATGGAAAATAAAAATAAATGACTCCAAATCTTCCTTTATTACTTTTTCACTAAGACCTAGAGACTGCCCTCCAGTTTCATTCAATAATAACTTAATTCCAACAACCCCTGTAGTCAAATACCTGGGCCTAACGTTTGATAAGCGACTCACCTGGGCTCAACACCTCAAAAACAAAAGGAAATCTGTAAATTCTAGACTTCACTTGCTCCGTCCACTTCTCCGCTCCAAACTAAGCATCAGCAATAAATTGTTAATCTATAAAGCTATTTTAAGACCTGTATGGGCATACGGCATCCAGATATGGGGCTCCGCGAAACCCTCAAACCTGCGAACTATACAAGCCTTCCAATCAATATGTCTCCGTCAAATCGTCTCTGCCCCTTGGTATATGAAAAACGCCAATCTTCACAAAGACTTAAACGTTCCCACACTTTCTCAGCTAACCAAATCCCACTTCCTCTCATTCCATTCTAAGCTAAATCACCATACTAATCCATTAATTAAACGTCTGTCTTCTTGTACAATTCCCGATAATCCTAGAAGAAGATTGAAACGATCTTGGCCTAGAGATTTCCTTGCTTGACCTGTCGGGTGGTACTACTGAGTACCTTCCCTCTCATGTTACATCAACGCTATTCTCCAACATAAAAAAATTACTTATTGTATAAAATATTTGTATAGATTGTAATTATTCTTTTAATAAAATAAAATAAAAAAAAAAAGCTTAAAATGATACTCAAATTTCAAACGACGTTTAATATTATAGCTATCGTTCGTTTTTCTTTTAATGAAACACGCAACAACAAAAGCGTGACTTTGATTTAAATAGAAGTACCGTTACCGTTATTAAAACCGTTATTGTTATTTTGTAAACGAAAAGTCAAATTTATTGTTTTTGCAGTTTGACAAAAATAAAACCTACATGAATGTGTATACAGCTGAAAAACTAAGAGACAAAAACAAACAAACGGTTGGTTCTGGGTAGTCAAAAGACGTGTGACTCGCAAATTTCTCTCTAGAAAGCGTTTCAGCTGCAGATAGGTTGCGTACGTTAAATTTTGCTTTATCTGATCGTATACATTAAATCTGAGGTCGAGCACTTTTTTACCCTCGAGGGCTATAATTTTAGTTATTTTCTGTCGAAGGCCACTTCAAAATAAACATAATATTAAAAAATACAATTTGTATGTGAAATACTGAAAGTATTTATTATTACCGAATATCATGATTCGTTATAGCGATTGGATGTCTTCATTCAATACTTTTGAACAAAATATAAGGTGATTGAATGTTAAAAATATAATATTTCTAACGACGAATTGTTCAAGGTAAAATGTATAACGCGTGGACACTGCAAGCCTGCAACGTCTACATCGAGGGTGAAATTAGACCATTGAATAAAATAAGACGTGTTATCATGAGTACCTATTATTAGGGCTAGAGCTGTGGCAGGAAGCAGTGTAATAATATAGCAACTATAAATTAATTGTGTGGAGATGTATAGTAGTATTCGTCGATGATTTGCGATTCTACACGAATTTACTTTGCGTCGTTATTGTCAATAAATTAGAAAACGTCTAATATAAAGGCAAATACAATTTTATTTTGAGAAACCTATTTTAAACCTTAGTAACTTTTGGATGTTTACATTTCCGTCTCTGACTATTAATAAAAGGGATATTTTTTCAAACTGTTTGTACCTATATATAATCACTGCTGTACCAAAACAACCATTATTTTTAATTTTGTGCTTATTATTACTGTGATATTAATAATTTCCAAAATACATGGACAAACACGTCCTGGATTATAATCCATGGATTACACCTGTAATCTGGATAATATTTATAGGATCTAAAAAAAATAATAATATTATACTTACTGTTTTTTTCACTACGTTGAAATTATTTATTGTAGTTAATGTGTTTTATTTAAATTATTTATACTTAAATAGAATTTGATAGAACTGTGTTACTTTTGGGTTTAACAATTAAAATATAGGCGTTAATCATGCGATGAAAGATTGTATCAATATATTGTGTGAAACCATGTGTTCTTATATATAAGTATTTAACTTAGATGATAAAGAGTGCTGACACAGAATCGGATCGCTGTCAACTTCAATGGAATGCGAATAATCGTCGGTATATTATATCGATTTAGAAATTAATACAAAAATATTCATCATATTTTATTTTAATTTTTTTAAGCACCCAAACACCTCTCTAACCCTCCAAAAAAAATGTTTCTAATAATTAAACATAATATTATTTTATTTATTGTCGTATATCATATACTACGACGTTAATTATTAAACAGAAAAATAATAATAATAATTTTTTTTTTTTGGAAACATCCGAAATTGTTTTATTGTTTATCTTATTACTTACATTGGCAATCAAAACAGTTCGTGTTACATAATTTCCATTAGAGATGTATGCGTTTAAAACATAACACCATGATGACGCGTGACTTAAATATTATAGTTGAGTATTATATTATTATGTATAAAATAATTATAGTCTAGCTGCTGTAAAAGCATAATATCGAGATACAGCGTATAATATCATCACCTCAACGTGATTAACCGTATTGTGTTAAAATAATATCAATCAGGACGAGCTTTGTGCGTTACGTAATTACGAAAATTGTATACTGAGTAGAGGTGTACATCCACCGTGAATTCAATATCCGATTACAGTATTATTATGTTATACATATTTCGAAACCAACAGAGGTATTCAAACAAAGTTTTGCAATTATTAAATGATTTCAGTTAATTAAGGTACTATTAATTTATTTTATAATAAGCAGTTTATAAGACACTGGTGTACAGTAATATTTAATAGTGATTTATCATATCAATAAAGCGTTTATTATAACAAACGTCACCGAGTGGTTAACCCAACGTAACCGATTAATGATTACTAAATATCATACTTTAGAAATTTATTTTAAATAGGTCATTTAAATACTCTTGAATAAAAAAGGAGTTAAATTTAAATATACATTTCAAAAATATTTCAAATACTCAGACATCTATGCTAAACCCTTCCACATCAGATATAGTCTAGGTTAGTTTTTTTGTTCTTAGTTTTTAAAGTATAATTTAATGTGTTTAAAAATATATTTTTCCCCCGACAACTACCAAGCAACCTGTTAAAATCATCTTCAACTGCCGAAAACTATCACCACTACACGTGTTCACGTATATTCTCTTTTTAAATCTTTCAACATCTCCTTCAATATTCAAAATATATGTCACACCTAACAAAAATATATAATATTTCCCACGCTATCATTCTTGATAAGTTATAAGTTATAACCGTACTGAATATTACATAATTTAATATTGATTTTGTGTATAATTTATATTTTCTGCATTAATATTGTAGTTTTAGATTCTGAGCGAAGCGATGAATGTATTGGTTTTACAATGATGTGTGTTTTTTTTTTTATTTTTGTGTCTGTCATCACGTTTTAGGACAGAAAAAATGCTTCGATTTTCTTCAATAGTACCTTTTCTGATAGGAAAGTGAATCTAGTTGGTACTTTGGGGGTCAAAAGTCAAAATTTCCCAGTAGTTTTCATGAGCGCCTGGAAAAACAAATGAAAAATTATGGGAAAAACGGGAATTTTTACGGAAAACCAATTTTCGACAAAATCGATTTTGGTTTTTGGTATAACTCCAAAAGAAATGACCGTAGAGACATGAAATTTTGACCGAATGTTTATATAAGCATTTTCTACACAACATATCATTTTCAAAATATTCTGACTTATTTTGAGCTGTTAACGGACATTTTCAGTTTCCAATTTTTTTAGTTTTTTTTTCTATAAATGTCAATAAAATTTTATTTGTTGGGTAAAAATCTTGAAAATTTAATAGTAGGCTTCTAATATATAGTTTCAAAGGCAGATGAAAAATATTAAAAATCTGTAGTCACAATTTTTTTTTATAGGTAATCAAAGTTCAAATTTTTACAAAATACGTAAAAATGACGAAAATGTGCAATTTATTTTGAGTTAGAAATTCATAAAAATTTTTCTTCTTAAATCTAAGATTTGAAAATGTAATACAAGATTCCTCATAAGTTTGCCTAATTTTATCAATAAAAAAAAGTTTAAAAGCAAGTCATAATAAATTTTTATGAGCATTTTAAGTTCAAATTTGTACAAGATTAGATATTCACTCGATTTCTCATGTAGCGATTTTCTTATTTTGTTGCAATTCAAAAACAAATAACTGTAGATGCATGAAAATTTCACTGAATGTTTATATAAGCTATTTCTATACACCATTCAATTTTGAAAATATTTTGATTTGTTTTGAGCTGTTTACAGACATTTTAGTTTTCAATTTTTTTAGTTTTTTTTTTTATAATTGTCAATAAAATTTTATTTGGTGGGCCAAAAAGTCTGAAAATTTAATACAAGCTTTCTTATATATTGTTACAACATCAGTTGAAAAATTTTAAAAATACATAGGCACGATTTTTTTTTATAAGCATTTAAAGTTCGAATTTTGACAAAATTTGTCAAAATCTCGAAAATTATAAATCATTGTAATTAAAAAATTATAAAATGTTCAGTTTTTATAACTAAGTGTTGAAAATTTAAAACAAAAATTCTCATAAATAAATCATACTGTAACCAAAAAATCTAAAAAATATATCAACATATTTATTTTTTACAGACATTTTAATTTCAAATTTAGACAAAATTTCATATTTAAACCAAGAATAATGATTTTAGTTATTTTGATATAATTTAAAAATATTATTTGTTGGTATATGAAACTTTTAGAATATATTGTTATATTTTATATACACGCAATGGCATTTTAAAATATAATTTTTTTGAGAAAAATGAATTTAACCAACTATAGTAAATACTAATGCCTATAATACTAAAATTAATTACTTTATTCACAATAATATCATCAAATACATTTAGACTTAGTAAGATATTATAGACTGACTGACCGTCTTCGCTCAGAATCGTTTTTCTTATTCAATGATATTATATCATTGGATAAAAATCTAACACAATCCATTACAGTCACTCACTTGTAACCTACTGTACAGCAGAGCGACATACACTTACCCGCCCTTTTTGTTAATTTAAATTCAATATTTTAACTGACAAAACTAATTGTAAAACAAAGTATAAATATAAACAAAATGTGTGTGTTTTTTTTATAGGACGAAAAATGGACAAACAAATCTTCGTAAAAATTAGCATTAAAGTATAGTTTGGCTTTTTTTGTTTTTTGTTATTGTTCTGTATTTTTTAATACGCAACTAAAAGATGATTATTTTAAATATAAATTACAAAAACTATTTAAATACTTAACAAGTACAATCACCCGATACTTTTAAAGTTTACGTGGCAAACTTCAAAGTCCACAGAAGTTGGTTGAAAGTCCGAGACGAAATCCGATACTGCCACCGTTTTACGGATCACAGCGAAACGGCTCCTAGCGTTACTGCATTTGAAACTTTATACTATCAACTTAACCATACAAGTTTATCCGATAACCACTATAGACTATACCGTGTATATGCAATTACCTATCTAAAATTCACTGTGAAGAGTGGCGCGGGTTCATCGATGCCGTGATTTAAAATTCATAAAAGCTAACTTTCTGGGTCAAAACACTAAGCAATGACTGTTTGACGTGACAATAATCCGACGCGTAGCAGAATTCAACCGCCAGACGTGATATTTATAGGCACAACGAAAAATATTGATTATTTTATCTCTAAATCCCTATAAACTTGACGTAATTTCCTCAGAGAATGTATGATAATAATTAGAGCTCTCGAATTTGAACGTGAATTAACATTCACGTGATCACGTGTTTTTTGTTCACGTGTAATTAATTAGTAAATCACGGATATTTATTTCACGTGTGCTTGAAACAATATTTACTGAATTCATTAAATTGTAATAATATATTTAAAAAGATATGTTGATAATTTCCGTAAAAACCAAAAACTAAAAGAATTCCTACATACTATTCTAAAAATAATAACTTAACCTAATAACAAAATTCACGGACTCATGTGAAGTTAAATTCACGGATTCACGTGTATTTAAATTCATAAATTCACGTGATTGCGTACGTGAATTTTTTTTTTTTTTTTATTGATCTATTATTTACAACCCGGCATCATAGGCCATTAGTTACAGTTTTTTTTTGTGGATACTTTTGTTACATAATTACATTTACATTATATTTGGTCTATTAAATTAATTGATTTTAAAAAATTAAGTATTTTCTTCTTTTGAGCGGGATCAGGACCGAGTAGTGAATCTAGCGTTGAAATAGTGGCATCTAATAATAATATGGTGTGTTTGAAAATATTAAATTGTTTTCAAATAGACGTTTGGTTATTGTAATGACTTAAAGTTATGTGTGGAAAAAGGAAATATTTGATTCCAATGGGAAAACAGTTGTCGGGCGACACATAAATTTACCAAGTGGTGTCATCCGGATACGCGAACAGCCGATATTTGTATACGGTTTGTGCACACCCGTTACCGAGTATTGTGTGACGATGAGCGTGTTATAGTGTAAATAGATCTTCTCAAACGATCCTATCCCATTCGTCAGGTTTTTTCGCGGGTTTATTTTTTTCGTATTCGACCGTTTACCCCCGACGGTGGAGTGTACGTATGACTCCCTGACCCCCGGGTCAAATTATCTAACCGTTCAAATCACTTGCAGAATCCATGGTCAGTAATGATTACCGTTATATTATTACCACGCAAACACCGTATAATATAATACGACACCGCCCACACAGCCCGAGCACAATCGTTAACCCGAGGTGTCGACCCGCGACGAGGATATAGATGAGAACGCATTACGCGAGCTACAGTGAACAATATCGTCGGTTTTCCTACACCTCTAACACGCGTAATTGTATGATATTATTATGGTGTTATGCGTGAACCGTTTCGCGAGTGCTGCCGAATGGTACACAACCATAGGTTAATTGTTTTCGTCTCGACTGCAGTATATTATAATTAACTTGATAACTCAACTCGTTTGAGACGATGGTGTGCGCGCGTGTTGTCTCCGTCTTGTTAACGCATAACGCAGCAAATTTTCGTGTTAAAAGAACAATCCATTTTCCTCTGCTGTTTTTAACACTATTGCAGTGAATTAACTCAATTGGTATCAAATCTAATAGAAAGAATTATTCCCCAAAACCCCAAGAAGGCTTTTTAGGATATTGCAGTTTGGAAACACATAGTTAGGGCACATAAAAATTGTAGGTATTTTTTTTTATAATTTAGTTGACAAATAACGGAATGCACAAGCAAACTAATAAATTAGTTTAATAATTCACTTGGACTTAAAGAACCAATAAAGAGCCACTTAATAATTTTTAAGAGACCATGATATTATTTAACATTCGATTCATTAAATGTTTATTCAACCAGGAAATAAACATCTAATTATTTCCCAAACTATTATACAGTGTTCGTAGTCCACTTAGATAAATGCTTAAGAACATTCCAGCCAGACAAATCCTGTTTTCACACTACAAATTGCTGTTAGATAGAGTCATCTTCAAAAAACATTGGTTAATTATTATTGTAATTTTTTTTAACTGAGTTTAGTTAATACCTCTTTTACTGTATTAGATAAATATATTGTTTAACAACAACATCAACTTATAAATTGTATTCTCTAAAGTTGACTTAACTTTACTAATCAAGTTGGTATAATATTATCCTCAAGATCTGAATTATATATTAGAATCAAATAACATTTTTAAATTGTGTTTGCACTATTCTATTTCGTAAAGTTTCGTCGATCGTATGGAACTCAACGGTTTATGCCTCAGACAGGTGCGGTTTTTTTAAATTTTCCACTTCCCCATTGAATTTATGTGGCGTTATCATTGTTCTGAATAAAAGGGCACGCGCGTTAAGACACAGCTGTCACTCGCCACGCTGATTTATAAGATTATTTGGACCTTGGTATAGTCACTGAAAAAACTTTAAACCTGGAGTAAGTCTGATTTAAACTTCTTAAGGCAACAGCGGAAATTCGTATACATATATTTTTAAGGCATAAGTGGTGGTGCGGGATATAGGAATTATAATTCCATTACTTTCGTGGATGTTTCTTCTGTTCGCCTCTGACATTCACGAAGGGGCACATGTGATTTAGTAGGTGACGGTGATTACAGAACAGATTTTATGTGCGATTTACGGGTATCTGGCCAAAAGCAGTGTACGCTCTTTCAGTAATACGGTTTTAGGTATGACGAGAAATAGAAAAGGATTCGTATTCATCGATGGTTTTAATTTCTTTTGTTCGGAAATGACTTTGTAGATTGTGACCCTGTGATACGATATATTTATAGACTTATCATTGTTTTTGTTTCGATTTTTATACCTTTTCCTAAAAACTTTTTTTAACGAGGTATTTTAAAAAGTTTACACAGCTCTTTGAAATATAGATCATAAACATAATAGTAACGGTACATGAGTCAAGAACTCGTTCTTTAAATATAGTTTTTCTGAGAATAAGTAAATACTATAGTATTATTATTTCCCCTATAGCTGCAGACTAGCCAAGTTAGAACTGAGAATTAATTTCCGAAGTCAATGATTTATTTTTGTTGTATCATGCCTGGTTTATTAATACTCACATAGCATACCTACTCTTGTAGAGAAATTTGACGTAAGTTTTTCTGGCACGCATAATTTATCATTTCTACCTTTGTTGTTCTGTTAAGAAATTTCATTTTTTTTTGTACCCAATTTCTATCCATTTGTTCTCTCTTAAAAAAAAATTGTACAACTCTTGTTTGAACTTAAAACAAAATTTTGTATTCTGGTGTTCTATAATGAAATCGTCAAAAATAAAGTTGGTCAGATGAATAAATAATTACTTATTGGTGACAGGACAACTCACTTAAACACTTTCTCATGGCAATACTGTATACAAAATACACTTACGTATACATTTAAATTATTTTAATTTAAAATCCAAAGTTAAACTTATTAAAACCGTTTGTTGCTTGATCACTCTGACGTTTATGTTGTTTTGATAATATAAATGTTCAATGATACATGACGACAATATATTATGATACGCAATGACGCGGATATAATATGTATGCGGGTAATATGCGTTCAATTCTGATTGCGGGCATATTAATAAATAGTCTATATTTATGTACTGTAGCCGAAATAATTGGAAAATATTCAAACATCGCAATTGTTTTAAAACTTAATAAAAATTCCAGATTTTTATCACAATATTACAGTATTATACATTGAAAAAAAATAGGATTCTTCGTTATTCTTTCATTGAAGTACGTATAAATAGAAATTGCTCAACTGTGTAGATTGATAAAGTTAGCATTGTGATCTTTCATAATATACGTTTTACCGGGAAAAATACGTATAATCTACCATTTAAACGAGCAACATTATAGTTGACCTATTTTCATGCAATTTATTATCATTAAACGCTTTATTAATTTTACATTTCGGTGATAGTATAATAATATGTGTTACGCAATGCGTAAATATTGTTATGTGGATACTCGATATATATAAAAAAAACTACAAACCACAGCCCTAACGGTATTAAATAATACATTGTTCTCGTCAATTTGTACAAAGCAATAGTTAATAATTCACATGATTAAATTTGATTTATATTAAAAATAATTAATGAAAATAATAAAACTGTTGTAAACATATTTTATTTTTTAATTCATACGACTCTAGTCGTCAAGTACAAAAAAGTTAATAAAAATAAAAATTCTTTTTATCAAACAGTGTATTAATTTAAACTACACACATAGAACGTTAATTTAAAATAGTAATATATTAAATATATATGAAAATGGTTGTAACAATAATAATAAATTATCAGTAACCTACCAATGTATAGGATGATGCGAATTGCCAATATTTTTTTTTTTCATTAACGAGCACCCGTCCTTTTTATTTAATTTATATTGGTTTCTGTGTACATTTTTTTGGCAAACGTTTTTATTTATATGTTCAATAATATGTTATAATAACATAACTTATCTGCTATTTTAAGTTCTGTAATAAAAATAAATAACACAAACTAATGAAATCAATTTAGGTATCTAAAGGGATTTAATAAAATTTGATTGTTGTTCAGTCATGAGGCTAATGTACCTAAATTGCCTATACATATCGCCGTGTTAAAAATGTTGTATGAAAAAGTACAAGAGAATCGTCATATTATTTGTTATCAATAAATTAAGATTTACTCTATTGCTACACATAATATACTTAATGTGCATTACAGAATTAAAAATCTATGGGTACCTGTATATATTTTGTTTTTCAATCGATACAGCTTTATACACTATAATATTACAGAAACAATATTTAATAGTAGTAACCCACTAAATTAGCTACAGGTATAATAATATTGCATCCAATATTAACCATTATAATATTATGAAATCAACGATGTTCGGGCAAAAGAAAATAAGTATAAATCACTATTATTCGGTAGGTAAAGAAAAAAAGCCAATCACATTTCTGTATTGATTGTAATAGTTTTTTCATCTTACAGATAACTTATTATAAGAAGGCATACGCAAATCAAATATTATAATACGAACTTACAACTTTTTTTTTCTTTTAAAGGATGGTATAAAAATCGAAAAATTGCAAAGTTGATTTATTCTCTTTTATCCACTTTATGGAAGCACCGTAAAATATAATAATATGTACGTTTTTACATGCGCTTTATTTACTTAACTTTTCCAATGTATACATAATATTCATTATTCTATGATTATATATTATTATTTTTGTACTTGCTTGGATCTCCCGTGTTAGTTTATATTTGTTTAAAACTGATAACGAATGGATATAATCCAATAAATACGAAAAGTTATCCTTTTAAATCTAGAAAATAAAATATATAATAGCACTGTATAATAAGCTACTTTTTTAAATATAAAATTCTTAAACAATAGTATCATAAAAAATATATCATTTCGATTAAGACACTCAACTAAAATCAAATGCATAATTTAAATTATTGTTAAAATGATCAAATAGCGGTATCTTGTACAATGTATACAACATTATTTGATTTATTTTTATTTTTATTATTGGTCTAGAGTTCGGCAACTATTGTCATAAGCTTTGTGCTAGGGGTTACGGTTGTAACGGTTAGTAGGGTTGGAACGGTTGGTATGGTTGGTATGGTTGGTATGGTTGGTTGGCAACACGTGTGCGCGTGGCAAGGTTTTTGTCAGTGTGTTGAGACCAGATAATTAAAAATTATCTAGATATAGATAAAAGATTGTTGCTCTAATATTATTTTGATTAAGATAAGATAACATGTATTTTAATTATCTCAGATAAGATAAAATACAAACAAAATTTATCAAGATAAAAAAAAGATGAAAATTTAAATATTATATTTAAATCCGAGGATTTAGTCATGAACCGTTTCATTTTTATAATTTAATTTAATGACTAAAATATTGACGGTTATCACAAATGAAAATACGTAGCAATATGAATAAAGGTAGATTTTTTAATATTGTATACACACATCCAGAAAGCGACAATGACAAATCGTATAGACTATAATAGATCTGATTACTGATTAGTGATTAGTATTTAGTACCGACTTCTAGCAAACCACAATCAATTATGATAAATGATAATATTACTAATGGTTTTTTCCGCACATAGTATAAAATATCCAGTTCCCGCATATAACGTGATATTATTGTCATTGGCATAATAATTTAATTTTGGTCTATTTATAGAATGGAACTACATTTTTTCCTATTATAAGCTTGATAGTTCTATATTATGACGTTCGTAGATTATATTTGTTGATCCTGTTTTTATTATATTTTACATTTATAAAATGGACTCCATAGACCATAATATTAATTTGCATGCAAACAGGGCGCTCAAAAAAAAAAAAATTTCGGTTTACATATATTATCTAGATAATTACTAAAATTTTTTTATCTTAGATAACCCTTAGATACCTATCCACATTTCATCTAGATAAGATAAAAGATAAATAAATATTATCTAGATGAAATATGTAGATACATTTATCTAGATAAGTCTCAACACTGTTAAATGTCACTATATAGAGCCGGGTGGTCACCCATCCGAGAACTAGAAGCAGCGGCCGTTGCTTACTCTCGATCACGTTGCGTGATTGATTTCAGCCATTGTGCTGAGCCGAGCCACTGTTTTATTTTAATATAGTAATATTCAATATTGCATAATAACGTATGAATCATATGAGTTGGTCGTACCTAACTTCCAATGTAGAATAAATAAAACTGGAAAAAAAACGTACTGATGATTATGATATTATAATGTATATATATAATTCTGAAAGGTATTGTATAACTTTAATAATTTGTATAATATTATTAAGTAAATCATAATGGTGTGTGTTGAACGTGAAACAGAGATTGTTTTGTTTTATATATGTATTATAATATACTATGAACTAGTTAAGGCTTTAATTAGTGGATTTTATAGTGAATAAAAATAACTTTGTTTTCAAAAGCACCGGCATTTTACAAATTATAAAATATTTTAATACGAACTAAGATTTTTTTTCTCATAAACACATATTAATTATTATACACCTAATCAGACACGAATTCACCCACTAACTCGTCTTCGGATGATGTTAATATTTTTAAACTCTCATATGAAAATACATAAGAGCTTGTATAATATTATAATGTCCGGTGTTTTTTTTAATTTTATTTTAGGGGTTCGCGATGAACTCGTCATCGGCCGGCAATGATACGGCCAAAGGTTCCACCAACGCCACTACAACCGGTCCACACGATTTGTT
Organism: Nasonovia ribisnigri; assembly: GCA_027563435.1. Taxonomy (NCBI): domain Eukaryota; kingdom Metazoa; phylum Arthropoda; class Insecta; order Hemiptera; family Aphididae; genus Nasonovia; species Nasonovia ribisnigri. Next base: position 168,146 of record JANEHU010000794.1, read on the forward strand.
CAGAGACAGACACCTCACCGACTACTTGTTGATAGTGCTATTCTGTCTTGTCATATTGACGACGGTGGTAAGTGAAACGGATGAAAATATTTACGTATAACGTTGTTTTTGTTGTTGTGGCATGCTTTATTCTATTGATCTACTCTGCTGCGCAAATACCAAATACCTACATTATGATATATTTTTATAATGGTTGTGACGTTTGCACACAAGATAGTAAAACTATTTAAATATTCTTCAAGTGTTCGTCGCCATTGGGTTATAATTTACCAAAGTTTCCAGATTTCATCTGAATAAATGTGCGTATCTTTTTTACTTTCTGAATTCGGTCGAGTTGAAACGTATTAATTTAAAGTTTGTTCAGTAAAATAACTATAGTTAAATTGTGTATAATATGTATTATTGTATTTTATTATGTTTATATTAGTCGATAAAGACTATTCAAATCACACCACGAATGTTGTTCTCTTTTAACTTATTATTGAAATGATAATTACTATCGTGCTTCGTAAAAGTTCCGAGGGGTTTCCGAATTATCCGTATCGTGAGTGGCTCAATATACACGTCCATAAGATATTTCCAACTATGAATGGAGCTCGCACATCGATTTAATTCTAGTTCTCAAATTGTATTGCCAATTACTTCGCAAAAAATACACTAAAGTTGCACAAATCGCAGTAGCTCCAGTACATGTCAGTACTTTTAAAAATAACCAAAAAATATAGTTAATTATAAATTATTTATACCTAATCATTTTTATTTAATTTAATGTTTTACTTCTCAAAAAATATACCACATTAGTACGAATCACCGTGCAGTATTCGTCAGAGGTCAGTACTTCTCAAAATAACCAGAAAATATATAAATATTTTAAAAAAAATTAGAATTTTTACGCAAAACTAGAATTTGAGCTAGCTTAAAACTAGTGTCACCCGCAAACAATTAAGCTTAGAATCTACTTAGATACTTGTAATAATTTTCACCAAATATTTGTATTTGCATTTTCATACATGATATAATAATTTTTAGATAATGTTGACTCTTTTTTAGTTATTTATGCTTCAAAATTTTTTATATTCAATTTAATTTAGTGTTTTTTCTATAAATATCAATAAAAATGTTTTTGCAGGATCAAAAGGCATGAAATTATATTACAAGGTTCCTCATTTGAAGTTTATACTGACTGATACTGTAAACAAAAATGTAAATATAAAATCGGTTTTCTAATTTTTTTATAGACCATGGAAGTTTAGGCAAAATTCAATATTTATACATAGAATCATGACTTAAGTTATTTTGTTGTAATACAAAAATATCTATCGTGATGATTTGAAATAAAGCATATTATAGATGATTAATTTTATTGTATTACTATTTACTGCAAATAGTTAAATAAATTATAACAATCAATAGCACAATATTTTTTATGATAATAAACTGACAAGACCTAACCATTTTTCATAACTTACCACACCCATCTTAGTGACCTACTCAATGACAAAATACACTTTACTCTTACTGTACTGTAGATGGTTACCTACTTTCTCCCTTTTTTTGAAATCCGTCCAAAATACAAAATATACAAAAACTCTATGGAATCTAGCCAGATTGAAAATAAATAAATAGGTTTTTTATTCTGTGTTTTACTAAACATATTTTGTTATAAGTGCGTAAAATATTACAATATTTATAAATATTTTAACTCGCTCTTCAAAATTAGAATATTGAAAAAATTACCATAAAAAAACGTACAAAGTTGTTACATTTAAATTTAAAAAAATAAGTTACGTGTGTAAAGTTACATTTATTTAGATTTTTTCTTTAACTTTTGAGTTACCCGACGACAAGATATAATATTTTAACTATTGATTTTTATAACCCATTAGGAATGACTTATCATTAATCAATACTTCGTTATAAAAGCAAATAATTGTATTATTATTTTTGTGACACCGTCACGAAACGGTAAACAACTTTTTGAAAGAATAAAGAATTAATTGGCAATGTTGTGAATCCCAATGGCCTATGTCGCCGAGGGTAATTTTGTTAATAACAAAAAAAATTTGTTTTACCACTCAAACGAACTAGACCTAAATCAACCTTTATTTGCAGAAAAAAGTTGACTAATTAAAACTAAATCGTGATCATATATTATACTATGTTTCTCCTCTTGGTTTTTAAATGTATGATATGTGCAATCATAACTGAACATTTTTTTTTCTTTTGTTTTCTTTTTAGTTATTTTTGAATGTTTGATTTTTAAACCCAACCATATAAAGTCTACGACAAAGAGGTAATGAATAATATGACGGGAAAAAGGTTAATTCTTTATTTTGAAGTTAAGTTAGATGCACCATGAAACCTGTTAAATCCTCAACTTCCAATAAGTTTTTAACGAGAATTTATTTCAAGAATTGATATCAAACACATTGAAATGGGACATGCTAAAATGATTACGTAACGAGACAAGGTAATAGAAGGAATGTAAATTTAAAGAAAAGCACGTTATATGTGCTCGTGAAAATCTGTGACCGGAAAAACTATCAAATACACACACAATCGCTTATAAATATCGTGCTGAAAATCATGATGCAGCTCATCTCATATTCACGTCAATGAATAACCTCGACCGGTGTACGTTTAAAATGACGTTTAGAAAACCTGCTCCATATTCTAATTTGACCAAAAGTTTTGGAACACAATATCCATAAAACCGTATAAAAATTTTACATAAGCTGTAACTCTAATTTTATTTACTTTCAAAAATTAATAATTCACAACTAAAATAAATCAACGATATAATATACCTATATTTTTCGGAAAAATTACTGTAAATAATAATATTTAACTAAAACACTGAATACAACAATTTAAATCGCCACCCTTGACAACAGCCAGGTCCCGTTTTATTTTTAAATATCGATTCTGCATAATTTTTCAATTAAATTTCGTTAATATTTGATTGTCTTTTAGCACGAACAAACATGAAGCGCGTGTTATGGAATTAAATAAAATTACCAAAATCTCAAACATTTTTCACATGATATAGGTAGCTTATAATACTTATTAACATTGATTTAACTAGGAAAAAAGTTCTACGACTAAATATTTCGAGTTTGCGAATCAGGCATTGAGCGGCAGCACACAACTCTCTGTAAATCTCTGTAAATCGCGTTTATTCGATATAACGAAACGGTTCCATAAAAAATATCAAAAATATGTTCTAATAACAGCAAGAGACCGTTGAAAACAATAAAATTCTATGTACAATTGGGCAGCCTGCAGCCCTCTAGTTATCATTTATTACGCACATTCGCTCAGCTAACAGTCGTCGCACGTGAAAGCTCAAAATAGCCAATATGATAATGATGGTTATTGATGACGTAATGAACAGTTAACCAACATGATTGATGCGAATATATCGCCAAATCGTGTTATTTAACCCTGCACTGTATAATGTGGACATTGGATTACATGCTGATTTTATTTTTATAAAAAAAAACGATTTTTTTCATATATAAATAATGTAATTATTAATGCGTGTTGACGTATTGTAGACATTAAATGTCAATTTTTTTAAACATACCAAATTCCATATTGATATCAACATTATCACAACAACCGTGGTTACAATAATATTTATCATTATATGTTTTATTTTATTACCTAACTATTTTATCAACTGATCAGTACCTATGTGTTTATCCCACGATTGTAAGGAACTTAGAATTAGATTTTAATAATTAAGGTCTTTATTATTGTGGTTTATACTTAATTATATTTTCTTCAAAATATACTAAACAAACTTGAATTGAAAAAAAAATATTTATTTATTGAAAATCATTATATTGTGTATCAATAAATTGATTAAAATCATAATCATTCAAAATTATATAATTCCTTTTGTGTAATTTACGTTTGCGTTAACACCATCGGTAATATTTAGTTGTCGTAATAACTTTATCATGTTGTTACTACGGTGACAAAAAAAATACGTAACTAATATTATAGTTATGTAATATAATAAATTAAAATATAATATTATTATTATAACATGCATAAAAACATAGTATCTATAACACTCGTCGGTCATAAACGTATTATTTCTTTCGATTTCTCTCTCTGTAATTGAACGCAACGATTTCTATAATATTCTAAATTGCATATCTTATACTCCAGTCATGATGAATGATATATTCCACGAAGAAAAGAAGTATTCGATTATTATCCAATTTCACTCGTGCTCTTTAAAATTTAAACTAAAAGTGGTAGGATGTTACCTTAAATATTTCCTTAGGAACATTTCGTATTGCCGAGGGACTACGGTGGTACAGCTATGAGTTTCAGGAAAATGTATACAGTTTTAAATTAGTTTCCAAGAAGATTTTTTCGACTTTAACATTTTTATCACATTTCCCCACACTAATAGTAAACTAAAATAACTAGAAAGAAAATTCGACGTAGGTATTGCTCGTCAGAGGGATATAGGTGGACTTTAATGAAACCTCCTGGAACTCGGTTCAATTAGTAACCCGTATATATGTCGACATATCACAAAGAATGAGCTTAGAAGTTGATAATAATTTATTTTAATTTTTCAAACATAAAATCTCTCTCATGTCGTTTACCCAACCATCAATAACACGCTATTACCAATTTCAGACTTTTCTCCATTGACCTCGGAAAGTCCAAGGATACACGAGATAAAACCTCAAACGACTATACATTTTGCGATTTTTTTGTTGAAAGCGAAATGGTTAATGATTTGACATACATAATACATACCTAATATATAATAGTGAATAGTGATAGCCCATGATATAGAATAAACGATGCTACTTATTTTTAAACGAAAAGCTTTTCATTATCATTAAAAACGGGGTACTTATTTATTTTACAATTCTTATATTTTTTTTTATACAAGATAATAATTAAATTAGATAACCTTTTTTTTATATACTTTAAATTACATGGTACATTTTACAGTATTATTATACGATAAAAAAAATAATATATTTAATTACACAAGGAGAGCGGTGGAAATCAGTGGGAGAATTCTCAAGACGAATAATTAAATAGCTTAATAGTTTGATAAAAATATCGAATTCTGTTTAACTCTAAGAGTATTTGATTCCGTTTTTATTATGATTTTTTTCACGATTTTCCTCAAAATGTCTATGAAACTTTAAAATTATCTTCACTCGAATAGTTTCAATATGTCCAATTTTCGACCCACGGAGATACTGAATAAAACTGGAATCCTTTTGTTTTGCTCTTTGAACAGTTTACTAAAAAACAAAAATCAAACATCATCAAAGGTAGTAAATTCAATAATCCGGACTGAATTTAAAATTATTTGTATTATAAATTCCGATATTTATTCGCTGTTAAATTAAACTTTTTATTTGCTTATTTAATCTAACTGGGACTTAGGATTTGTATAATATTTGTACAGCAAAGTATCCCAGTGCGTTATGAAACTTTTAATATAATCAATATAATTGCATGGATTAATAATTGCAATTTGCATATCATGGACAGGTAATAACGTAGTACTTATAGTAGCCAGTAGGTACTATCAAAAATAACAACTAACCTATATTGTTAAGTAATAATTCAATAATACTTTTCGAAAAAAAACAACGAATTCATAAATTATAAATAATATACATAAATAAAATTATAACAACCGATAACCCTCATACCTATTATTATTTTTTGATAACTGAAAAACCATTTGTAGGAATTTTGATTTAGAATTATCAACATTTTCAAAAAAAGTAATCTGATTAATAATGTACAAGAAATAGGTGATTCTTAATTAAAAAATAAAGTTTGTATCGCCGCGAGACCCTCTATGAATTAAATTAAAATCTTAAATATTTGAAAATATGGTCTATTATCATTCCATACCGACTTAAAGGTTTCAAATATCATATTTAAAAATGTTGTTTTTAATTTCATTTTTGCTAAGGTATTGCTAAAATGTCGCATATATGGAATAACCTGGAATGTCAGATTCCAGGTGTTTTTTCTGATTTAAATTTGAAATAATATATTGATTTTATAATGGTATGATTTTTATTTTTGCTGCACAATACCTAATTTAATTAGACTTTGAACATCTTTTTATTTACATTTATAAAATATAAATTGTACATATTTTACGATTTTAATTTAGATTTCTAACTACGAGAAACCTATTGTTATTTGCTCGGCGCGTAACAGGCCTAAGAAAACCAATTATTATAAAAACAAAAATAGGTATTATCTACCTCAAATATATATCATTTTTGACCTATTGGATGTTGTTAAATAATTTTAAACTTAAATACATTTTTTAAATTTTAAATCGATTTGTATAATATTATAAAAATGATAAAACGAGTTTTATTTATTGTTATACATTATCGATTTAAATATTTGATTTTTATATCACTTTAGATTTCTTAAATGATTTTTAACGACATTTAATGATATTTAAAACTGATTTTGAAATAAATTTCAAGCCCTCATATTTAATTTTCAAAGCGGAAAAATTCAGAGTATGCGTACCTACTTGCTGAATAATTCTGTGCTGCTGCGTATTTCCATATTTTTATTTAAACAAATCGTCGGTTTGCAGTAAGTTAAAATAAGTGTGTTGACGTTATGGGAAAAAAATACTCTGCACTTGACTTCAACGGCAGCTTGAGATAGAGCATGATAAATTCACGTTCAAAATGGTCAAGACTTGTAGTTAAGAGGTCACGTACTTGATTACCCTTTTTCTTATCCGGAGACTCGTGGTAAATAAAATACACTAGCCAACTATACTTTATTTTGTCGCGTGTATAATGTTTGGTATATACTCACAGTGACGCAGCTTCTGCCGAGAAAAACTTTACCACTTTAGTTTCCTGTAATTTTATTAGCAAACAATAAGATGACAATAGTGAAAAAATAATAATAAAAAACTCACTGCAAATATTACTCATTGTGAAAATGTTTTCCTCTGTCCGTATATAATTCACGTGGTGGATATGTTCACGTCGATTTTATATGGTGTATTGTATAACGGTGTACAGTACGACGGAAAAACTAACTTGACGAGAATTGTATGATATATATTAAAATTACATTGGCTGTATATTTGCGAGAACGGTGCTGTTTTTATTACGTTTATATTCGGTACGCAAAAAATAAGAGATTTGTTACAAATCGCGTAAGACAATATTATACTGGTTACACTCTAGTATATAAACCGTGCGGTTTCCAGAAAAAAATAACAAAACGAAAAATTATTGTTATTAAATATTAATTCAAATCAATTAACTAACTAATTCAGGGGTGGTCACGCGTATAGTATAGTCTTAAGTCGAAAAAAAAAATATAAAATAGGCGTTCTTAATGATTTTATTTTTATTCGATACATAAATGTAAGATGAATAAAACTCATATAGGTAGGTTATACGTGTGTAACGATGTAGCTTTAAACTTTGTGCTTACGACGGTGAGATTTAATTAAAAACACAGCGACCGTATACCGGAAACGCGGTTCGTCAAGACCATCGTGCTGCTGCTGCAGGAACTCTCTGGTTCGATCGACTATAAATCGATCCACTTCGCCTTTTTCCTTCCATTCTCCATAATAATAATTAACGGTTCATTAAACTATATATTTTTAACCGTAGTTTGGCCGCAGCAGAATGCTACCCGCTGCCGCCGTGTTTATTATCAGCTTGCTATACCCGACTTCTATTTCGGATGCCTCCCGCCGGAGCTATCCACCCTATCCTCGGCCCGTTACTTTGATTGCGAAGATCAGGCACGAATATATCGTGTCTAGTGGTTTGTACGCAGACAAGATAAACGGTTTACAAGTGACGTTTTTGTTTGGAAGGTTTAAAGTTACCAAGATTATTTATAAGCCGGACTAGTGGTATAGGACCCATAAATTTCACGTCGGATTACGTTGCGATGAGAATACGGATCTCCCGTCGTTTTTCCAGAAATATGTTTCCCCGCGATCGAAACTACGTATTATATAATAGTAATAATAATATTATGATGATGATGATGATGATGTGGAGAGATTGAAAACTGGACGAGTAAAGGCCATTAGGTTATAGCCTATTGTAGGTGAATGAACAGCCGTGAAATGCTAAAAAACCGTTTTTTGACATTGCATGTTCGCAAACACACTACGCGTTGTCGACATAACTATTATTATATTATTATTATAATGATTGTGGCGAGTGTGCCTGATAAGTAATAACTAATAACTTATGTATTCGTACCTTTACAATATTATACTCGTTTTGGGGCAAAAAAAGTGACTCAAACTCGGAACTCTTCAGAAGAGACAAATTTGATGTACCTAAGTAAATTTCTAATATTATATACCTACTAATATTTAATGATAAATATTCAAAACTATTCAATTTAAAAATATATTTGAAATACAGTCTAACTTCTTGTACATTATAATTAAATACTAAAATAAAATGAAATAAAATTTGAATATAATATGATCCGATGTCATGTGTTGAATAGTAGTAGTATAGAATAGTAATATAGAATTCAAAATTGAAAATTGAACTATTTTTATAGTATTTTTTTATATGATTAGAATAATATCGTGTGATATTTTTAAATGAATTCAGGTCCAATCCACATCACATTTTGGGCACTTGTAATAAATGTTTTCAGGGTCTTCACATAGATTCCAATATTATACAACCCATTACATGTGATACGAGTGTCCCATACACGATTTTTACTTAATATACATTATTTATATCATAAAATATATTTTATGATATGACAAGTATTCCTATCAAAATTTTAAAATCTACAAATTGATTTCCCTAGTCAATTGGTCCCTAAAATAGCCGGGCCCCGTACTCCAGGTCCAACTCCCCTCTCTCTTGAGGGGGCCCTGCGTATATTTTTAACTATTGTTTTTTTTTTTTGGGGGGGGAATGGCGCAGTAGTCACACAGTTGACTACGACTCACATAGTCATCGGTTCGATTCATAGCAAAGTGTAAAAAATTTGTGTGATTCTACGTGATCACTATTTCCCCATACTATCGTCCGATTGCGTCACCCGGTTCCCAACTAGGTCCCACTCCACCGGGAGTGATGACCGCATATGCCTCTTCTTGGAGAAGGGGGGTAGTATCATGCATATAGTAATATATATATAGATAAATAGATCACGTGATCTCCCTACTACCCACTTGTGATAAGCATTGACAAAGACCTTGTGGTCGTTTCAATGTTCAAATACAGAAAAAAAAATTTATTGTTTTCAAAATAATAAATACTATGCAAATATCACTACTATCTATATAAAACTTCTATGTTCAGTATGATTTTTTAGTTTTTTTTTATATTACAACATCGACCCAACGAGTAAAAGCCCCAGATTTTTTGATATTTATCTAACTTGAATTACTAATAGGTATATTAATATAGTTTATATATTTATAATATAACATGTAAAGTGATAAATTCAAGCATCTAAATTACTTCAAACACTTTTAACATCATTGAAAAACATTGAAAAACATACGTTTTGACAAAAACTGTATTTTATAATAATATTTATCGTTATTTTCTAAGTTTTTAATTTTTTAATAACAGCAACATTTTAATTTCATATTCTGAAGCAGTATCTTGGAGTACTTCAAATCATAAAAAACGAATATTTATACTTAATTTATAAAGTACCTTATGGTTCTGTTTAGTTTTAAAGTTGATATTATTTAGAAGAGTAGTGGGCCAACATAATATTGCACGGTATCCCTGTGCCACTTTACCGCAATACTCGTGTATGATACTTATATGTTATAACCCCATTTGACCACTAGTTCGAAATTCAATATATGAACGTCTCAATCGCATTATTGATGCATACATCTATCGGTTCTGTCACAATTACAGAAACCCAAGGTGCTTGTCGGGACATATGTATTCGTCTCGTGTGTGTGTGTGTATTGAAAAATATTTTGGCGGTACGAGATATTATATTTATATTATAATATAATCTCGCGAGTAAGAAATTCATTAAACGTGACGACAATAACCGAAGGCCGATCGACTTGGACACTGACGGATTGCTGGAGCTATAGAGTACAAAAAGGCGGTCGATGAAAGTGAAAAAAGGCCGCACCGTCGATGACAGAGGCGATAAATTTATGGTGGATGTATATATCCACAACCGGAAATATTCGCGAACGATCGGTTCCGGTGAAATATCAGAGGGACGGCAAAGATGTCATATTTCACGTGGGCGGGAAAAATTGAATCCCATCCCATTTCGAAATAATAATACAGACGACCGCCGAGGACGGACTCATATTACGCATTTTTCAAAACGCAGAGCGATCGTCGTCGTCAGCCACAGTCGTACACTGTGCATCATAAAATTAAATAATATATTATTCGTATTATCGTGTCTATAAAATCGTAGTAGGACCAAAAAACGAGTACACGGTAGTGATTACAATAATAACTCAAAATCACTGGACAAAAGAAAAAAATAAATCAAAATTCGTGTAACGCGTGCGGTGGTGCATATCTGCATTAGGAGCTGTGACTTTTTAATAGTATCTATACGAAACACGTGATTTAAGACTTCTGCGGACGTACGAAAGAATATCCGGGCGATTACAATAGGCTTAGGTATAACAGAAGACGACCTTCAGCTTACGTGAATACAATAACATGACATTGTTCGTGAAAATAATACTTCGATAAGCGCTTTACAAGACGGTAAAATAAAATACAGTATGATTGTGTAGTGGTTATACTTATGGCGCACTACTTATTCATACTTAAAGTTCTTGATTCTTTTCTGATTCTTATTTCGTTTTCATATTGTTATAAAATGTATTTAAACTCTGAGAGTTACAAACGCGGAGTTGACTAAAGTCTTGATTTACACAGTTATTGTAGTGTTTTTTACTATGTACCTACTATTATAATATAAAATTATAACTATAAGGAGATATTACATTATATTTAAGGTAATCATTATAAACACCACATAAAAATATAAGTACATATTATACAAAGTTACGTAACCATAACATTTTAGATAATTGCATTGTAATATTGGATGCATAAATGTTTGCGTTTAGTGAATTATAGAGTCTATTTTAATAATAATGTACTGAATGATGTAAAAATAATATATAATATTATGCGCTGTGTTCTAAAAATTAGATTTTTTTAGTAATACGTATTATTTAATGTTTAAAAAATTACGAATTATCCAAAAACTATCGACACAATAAGATATAACGACATTTCGTGCACGCATATCTAGAATGTCTAGAAATGGTTTACGTGTTTCATTGAGCTGGAAAAGACCATTAGCGCAGAACCTTATTATTATATGTAGGTATATCGAAGTAAACTCGTCCATCCGTTTTATTTATTTATATATTATTATATATTTTCACCGTTACGTCATATGACTTATGGTTAATTTTTTTTAATGCGGTCGTTTCTATTTAAATTCGCTTCGTTAGTCGCGAATAACAGATGATATACGCCTTTGAAAATTATGATAACGAGACGAATGTAAACCAAAATAATGCATTTCGTACCACCGTATTTATGAATTAATTTTTTTTTTAACTCGTGATTACAATAAATATTTTCTAGATAACTATAAGTATATTAAGGTCTTGAGGGTTAACATTATTATGACGCGCTACAGCCGCTGTAAAACAATATGTTTCCGCTGAATTCTGAAATAATCGCAGTTTTGCGTAAAACTGATTTGTGACCATTTATTCGAATCATCTTCATTCGTTTATTTTTCACTCACTACAAGCCCGTTATTTCGAGAAGAGCTGTCAACAACGAACGAGTAAAAAATGAATGCGTTATAATAGTAATATGCAATATAAAATCTGTAGGTGCTACATAGGTTACGGTACAGAATAGTATATGAGTAACATAAAGACAATTTAGATTAATTTATTTCTATTAGTTATATTATTAGTTTTCTTTATAATATAATATTATCAAAACAAAAACCCTCCGTCTAACTCCGTGTACAAATTAGCTAAGTAAAAAAAAGAAGAAAAAAAATCAAAAAAAAAATCATTGTATAACCAAAACATTTTTCGCTTCATATAGAATTTATAAAACCAGTAATTTCAAAACACTATAAAGATGTGATATCATAAATAAATGCTAAGTAAACTGAATTTAAGTATATTTAGTCTGTTTCGATAATTTATTTACTTGGCGAGGAAATTTTAGTATTAATATAGAGTATACAGTGTTATTATTGGTTGTAGAGTATTATTTTGATTAGTATAGAAATGTTCACTGTAATATTTTTAATTTATAATGTCTTATTGTCTAATTATTCATCCAGCGCCACGGTTCTTATATTGTATCGTATGAAGTAAAAAATTTCCTCGCCAAGTAAATAAATTATCGAAACAGACTAAATATACTTAAATTCAGTTTACTTAGCATTTATTTATGATATCACATCTTTATAGTGTTTTGAAATTACTGGTTTTATAAATTCTATATGAAGCGAAAAATGTTTTGGTTATACAATGATTTTTTTTTTGATTTTTTTTCTTCTTTTTTTTACTTAGCTAATTTGTACACGGAGTTAGACGGAGGGTTTTTGTTTTGATATCACCAATTTTTGTCATTTATACCTCAATACATTTTTATTAATTTTGCTTCTCGAGGATTAGCATATAAATGTCTTTGCCACCTCTAGGCCATCTTTCTTTATTAGAAGTGAGATCATTACATCTGAACCAAAGGTTTGATTTTTTTATTAAACTTGTATAATGACCATGATGTAATGATTCCCCGTGATGACAAATCGCAGAACATATTCTATACATTTTTATACACATGGTAAATTATTGGAATTGACAAAGTTAAGAAGAATATCCCATTGGTTATTAATTATGGGTTTTCTTAAATTATTAATTTCAACTACATCTCTTCGAAAGCATAATTTGTGACATGACATGCATACATTAATAGGTTATCTATTACTCGAATGTTAAACTTAATAAACGACTGGGAATGAGTAGCAATTATATTATTTTCATTGGTATACGTAAAAGTACCTACATTGAAAACTGACCCTGTTAATTTTAGTCGATCCCTAATCTCTATCAATTTATTGAAATCTGAAGTATATATTGCATGATCAATGTGTGTAACTAAGTTTTGAGCTCTCTGCATTTTATACAATATGTTAGTTATACTTCTTATACTTGGGAAATGGGTACCTAGACTTTTTAGAAATAATAGATTTGATGTACATGTATAGTTGTAATGACATGCTAAATTATGACCAAGTTTCAAACTATTACGCGTTTCACTTATACACGTATCAATATATGAAATTTTGTTTTTGAAAACTTTTATTTTTGAGGATAAAATATCATTTATTATTTTTAATGCCCGATGAATAACATAATTATAGTTTAAATTACATACATCAACATTACACCGCCATGAAATATTAGAAGCTTTATGATTAATAGGCTCGAAAAGATTCATAATTTGACCTACTTCATTTATTTCTAAATTTATTTTATAATTGTTCGGCAACGGATTATAAACAGGGTCAGCAAAGAATGGTTCTGTATGTTTAGTATGTTGCGATGGTCCTAGTATTAAACACAAGAAACTGAAATCTATATTCTCGTTTTTAGGAATAAGAATATTATGTTTAATATTTTTATTTATAACTTTCTTTAAATATGAGAAAGAATTAATGTATAATTGTACGTTATTTTTTCTGGCCATCATGGAAGATTTGAGAATGTCGTCACATTGTATTCTTGCAATACCTAAAGGCAATTTGACAGTGTTCATAAGTCGATTTGTCCATTTTTCAATGTGTCCATGAAATGGAAACACTACCTTTGCCTTGACTTTTTTAGGTCGTCGAAACAGTAGTTTTTTAGGTGACTTTATTTTATCACAAGTTTTGTTAATAATAGGAAGTTTCTTTTTTTTATTCAATAAGTACATTTCTTTATTTTGAATTCTCTTTTTGTATATTTTAGTAGGCATATTTATAAATTACTATAAGTTTAAAGTAATAAAATATTAACCCACAACTCAAAGTTAGAGAAGCGAAAATGCACAATGTTTTGCAACAATATATATAATTTGCAAGTCCAGTGTGTCGTACTAAATAATTTAATACGGACTATTTTAACAGCAATGATTGCCAATAATAATGCGTAGTACGTAGTAATAGGTACTAAACGGTTTATAAATTATTGGTTGAGGTGCGAACACAGTTTAAAACGGAATATACCGGACAAGTCCAGCGTGAGCCGTACGCGCAGTGCGAATACTGCGAACACTAATTACGAACTATATAATTACGTAACTTTATAGCTTGTATTTTTACGAACACTATTTACTTTAATGCGTAATTAATTAATTACCAATAACGACACGTAAAATAAAAAGCATGTACAGACTAGACAATACGCTATGAGCAGCAATGCAAAGAACGTTACGTGCAAGTCTACTGCAGGCTGACGACGATAACGAAATGAAACGTAAAATATTAACATGAAGTAGTAATAATGAAATGCGACGTAGCCATAGATAATACACGTAATAGTGTGAGGCCGTAGTGGGAGACCGGGAGGGGAGACCGTGAGTGGGGGCCGGTCGGCACGACAACGCGAGAAGCGGCCGCCGTGATTCCAGATTTCAATATAATTTTTCATTAAAAATGTTTCACGTTTCCTTTAATAACTTAATTTCTAACTGTACGATTTTTATGATTTTTACAAAAGGATCATCTGCATGATTTTCCTCATGTTTTGCAATTTACTAGGTATAAATTGATTCAGTAGATAATTAATTATATCATCTGATTAAAAACACCGAAATTTACACGGTTTTAATGGGAAACTCCTGCTTCGAGATAATATACACTGTCGTGCCGCCGCTTTTATTTTTTTTACTTAGCTCGCGCCACGACCGTGGCGCTGGATCATGGATTTTTTATTATTAGTTATGTGTATTGATTGAGATCTCTATAAAATATTTTCTGTTACGATTGTTTTTTTTTTTTTTACTTTGACAATTTATCTAAGCACAAACGGGTTTTCAACTCATTTTTAGATTTAACGTGATCGTTGGTTATTTTATTTTTAGATTCTGAACAGAACAATAAATGTACTAAATATAGGTTTCATATTAATGTGTGTATTTTGCTTAAAAAAAAAAAGGTTTAGTTTCATTTTTAAGAGTGGTTTGTAGAAAAAAAAAGGACGGGGGTCCAAAGTAGAAAATTTCCATCTAAGTTTCAAAAAACGGGGTAAAGCAGATACGTCTCTACTGTACACTTATAGGTGTACAGTGTATCTTGTCATTGAATAAGTTATTAATATATTATATAATACGTTGAATTTGAATTCAATGATAAATCAGCGCACACGAAAAACGACGCAGATCAAAGACCGTCTGTCACCCTTTATTACTTATTAATATATTTAATATTTTCATGGTATCTTTTTAATATTGTTATTAAAGTAATTTATTTTAATTTAAATAGTACTGTAGGTTGGATTAATTGTTGCCGAAAACATTGAATTTATTATATTTTGAATATTATTTAATGATTGTTGAGTACTCCTATTAGAGCTTAACATCTTTGAAAATTGGGTCAAGAGTGTAGTCCTAATATTTAATACAGATAAATGTATCACTTTGTTCATCACTAGGTTTAGATCTCAATTAAAATTTAATTGCTCTTTCAACGATACCTTACTCCGTTGGGTGACCTACTTCAAAGACCTAGGAGTCCACTACACCTCTACCTTTAATTTTGAACAGCATATCAATGCTACAGTTGGTGAAGTTCTCAATTTGATTTTATCAAGCGTAATATCCTAAAACGTTTACGTCTGTTAAATGCCTTCACACATCTATCACAATGGTGAAGTCAATGACATCACTCATCAGCTACTATACAGCAGAGTGACATCTCTGGATTTTTACAAAACCGATGTAACCACGGTACGTTTGACTGCAATGCATCATGATTCTACAGTAAAGGCACCGAAAGTTGGTTTTAACTATGACAATATCAATGTCATGGGTAAATAAATTGGCGATTTTAAACTCCAACAGAATACTGGTTAGATGAAAAGATAATTAAAAGGTTTAATGTTAACTCCGCCAGTTTAATTTTCTTACCTGTAATGGGAATATGTAAACTCCTCTATAGTTTTATTTTCTTACTGCACACATTGCTACATGCCTTCTCACAAGAAATACGTGGACATCCATTGCGATGACATACGTCGAAATTGATAAAGTGTTCAAGGTCAGATCGATTCATTTATTAATATTCAAAAATTATTTTATTTTCATAATATTTGAAAAGAGTATTTCCAATGATGATATCAGCAGTAAACTAAAGTATACTTTGACAAACATAATCATCCGTAGTGTTCTTCCAAATAAATAATCGTTGGATAATTGTTACTTCAGGGTGGGTACTTGAGATATAAAAATAATTGTGACATTGCCACATCGGCGCATCTGCTCTCCGGTAATTATATTATAACGATATAATTGTTATCATTACCTACCTATTATATTGTTATAAGATCGCAGTCATTCGTGGATTATCACTATATCAAGCAAACGTTTACCTGTCGGTTCTGCGGTGAGGATTAATGATTTTCTCGGTGTATAGTACTATTATTTGCCAGCGGGCGACGACCATAACCTCCCTCGAACACCACACTCACACGCAGGTCCTACCCGATCACCACAATAAACGTTTACCTAAGTGCGTAAAAAAATAGCGTGCAGCTTAATATTACCTACGTTCGCTGTATATCGTCCAAATTATTCCTCTCCTCCAACCCATGTGGTTAAATCGTATAATCTAGAGACGGCGAGATAGTAATTTCTGCAGTTACGCAGGCAGGTTATTGCCCCCCGAAAGAGGGTGGAAAAATTTCGATGCCACGAATATCCACCGAACAAGTATATCGTAATACACGTGCAAAAAGGTAACATCAAGGGTGTTAGGTAAAATCGCTTTCTTTTTTTTTCACATAATTTTCTCAAAATATTATCCAGCTTACGAATGTGAAATAAAAATTGTATGACTCCATTCAAAAAAGTAAAAACCTTAAAATACTTAAAAGTACATTTTGAGAATATCAATAAGTATATTAACCTTTTAAAGTATCAGCTGACAGCTTGTATAAAGAATATATTATTTTAATAATATGTTTGCGGTAACGTCTGAATATGAGGCTATGAGCCAAGAGCTGATGATGATAGAATGAACTTCGTAACAACAATCATCTATGATACAATATTAAAATATTTTCTTTTTATCTTTTGACTATTTTTATTATTAATGTTCTGAAGAATACTGGTAGGTAGAGAACTAAATGAAACTTTTATTATTATCTATTGAGGTGACGATCCGTTTATAATTACGTACTTGTGCAAAAGGCAAACACAACGGGTTTTCAAAATGAAAAAAAAAACTCAGACTTGTTATTGTATAACATTAATTCGCATCGCAGGGCTTATATTTCTTATTTTTTGTTCACAGATTGGCAACACGTTAATTATATTCGCCGTGTTTACAACCAGGCGACTTCGGACAGTAACGAATTACTTCGTGATGTCATTGGCCGTTGCCGATTGGCTTGTGGGAACGTTCGTCATGCCAATAGCCGTCGTCTACCATGTTACAGGTAAGCTCAAAGTGGTATGGCACGAGGGTGCAGTGATGCTTTCTGTTGACATTAATTTACTGTTAAATAATCGTCAGGCGAATGGACGTTTGGACGTTTGATATGTGACATTTGGGTTTCGCTGGACGTGTGCCTTTGTACTGCGTCGATACTCAGCCTTTGCGCCATATCAATCGACAGATATTTTGCCATCACCAAACCTTTGCGGTACTCAAAAAAGCGGAGGTCCAAAAGGCTCGCGTCGCTCATGATACTGGTCGTATGGTTGGTTTCATTGGTCATAACATGTGCTCCGCTTTTTGGATGGTTCGTATACATTATACTATTATTGCATAACTTTATGAGGTACAGGCGTACAGAGGGTGTTTCTGGATAAATTTATAATATTTAAAGAAAACAACATTCAAATGTATCAATCGTCCAATCCTCTACAGATGCACAGTGTATATTATTATACTTATTACTTTGGAACATTTATTAACATGGGTGAAGAACCACCGAAATAAAAAAAAAATAAAATTTTCAAAATCACAATAGTATATTAACTACCCTATACTTTGTTTTAATTGAAATCATTATATATTTTCTAATTTGTGAACTTGTAAATATTTATATACTTGCAACACACTGTGGTACCTATATATATTTCGATCTTGAATAATATTAAAATAATATGTTTATAACCTATATTGTTAAATGTGAATTATAAATACATCGTACTCACAATAACGAGCAATAACTTTGCAGAGCACACTGCAAAAAAAGAATAATTGTGTGTACTTGAGTACTTAACAATGTTAAATACACATACAGCTATAAAACTTAAAATATAAAAATATAATAACTACAAGTTATCCTTATTTATAAATGTGTAAACTTTTAACTATGTAGTTTTTTCTGAATTTCATAATTTTAGATTCTGAGCGGAGCGATGAATGTATTGGTTTTACAATGATGTGTTTTTTTTTTTTTTTATTTTTGTGTCTGTCATCACGTTTTGGGACAGTAAAAGTGCTTAGATTTTCTTCAATAGTACCTTTTCTGATAGGAAAGTGAATCTAGTTGGTACTTTGGGGGGTCAAAAGTAAACATTTTCCAGTAGTTTTCAAAAGTACCGTGAAAAACAAATGGAAAATTAAGGAAAAAACGGGAATTTTACGCAACATTGATTTTCGATAAAATCGATTTTGGTTTTTAGTGTAAGTCTAAAAAAAATGACGGTAAATACATGAAATTTTTACTGAATGTTTATATAAGCAGTTTCTATATACCATACCGTTTTCAAAATATTTTGACTTATTTTGAGCTGTTTACAGACATTTTAAATTTCCAATCTTTTTGGTTTTTTTTAAAATCAATAACATTTTATTTATTCGTTAAAAATTCTTGAAAATTTAATAGAATGCTCCTAATATATTGTTTCAAAGGCACATGAAAAATATTAAAAATCTGTAGTCACAATTTTTTTTTTTAAGCATTTAAAGTTGAAATTTTGACAAATTACGTAAAAATGACGAAAATTTACAAATTATTTGGAGTTAGAAATTCATAAAAAATTTTCTTTTTAAATCTAAGGTTTTAAATTTTAACACAAGATTTAACGTAAGTTTTTCTACTTTTATCAAAAATAAAATATCTAAAAGCAATTAAAAATAATTTTTATGAGTGTTTTAAGTTCATAATTTTACAACATAGGATATTCACTCGATTTCTCATGTAGCGTTTTTCTTATTTGGTTGTAATTCAAAAACGAATAATTGTAGATGCATGAAAATTTCACTAAATGTTTATATTCTCATTTTCTATACACCATTCAATTTTGAAAATATTTTGATTTGTTTTGAGCTGTTTACAGACATTTTTAGTTTTCAATTTTTTTAGTTTTTTTTTTTATAATTGTCAATAAAATTTTATTTGGTGGGCCAAAAAAGTCTGAAAATTTAATACAAGCTTTTTATATATTGTTACAATATCAGTTGAAAAATTTTAAAAATACATAGGCACGATTTTTTTTATAAGCATTTAAAGTTCGAATTTTGACAAAATTTGTCAAAATCTCGAAAATTATAAATCATTGTAATTAAAAAATTATAAAATGTTCAGTTTTATAACTAAGTGTTGAAAATTTAAAACAAAAATTCTCATAAATAAATCATACTGTAACCAAAAAATCTAAAAAATATATCAACAATTTATTTTTTACAGACATTTTAATTTCAAATTTAGACAAAATTTCATATTTAAACCAAGAATAATGATTTTTAGTTATTTTGATATAATTTAAAAATATTATTTGTTGGTATATGAAACTTTTAGAATATATTGTTATATTTTATATACACGCAATGGCATTTTAAAATATAATTTTTTTGAGAAAAATGAATTTAACCAACTATAGTAAATACTAATGCCTATAATACTAAAATTAATTACTTTATTCACAATAATATCATCAAATACATTTAGACTTAGTAAGATATTATAGACTGACTGACCGTCTTCCCTCAGAATCGTTTTTCTTATTCAATGATATTATATCATTGGATTAAATTATTAAAATCTAACACAATCCATTACAGTGACTCACTTGTAACCTACTGTACAGCAGAGCGACATACACTTACCCGCCCTTTTTTAATTATTAGTTTTAGGTTATTATAATACTAGGCAAAAGAAATATATTTTTCCAAAAATTATTAATTTCTAATTCCATTTTTTTTTTCATCGGCTGAAATCTTTAGTTTTAACTAAGTATATTTTATATTCTGAAATACAGTGCCCACTTACATAAAGAATCAAAAATAACAATATAAAAGTCCTTATAATATACAATCATCAACATTTCAGCGGAATAAAGCTTTAAAAGAACGTGGTACCCGCATGTGTTGTCTCCGTTTTACAAGTATGTACCTACAATAACACATTTTACTCTCAGCAGATCACGTTTAGATCTATTAATTTAAAAATGAGAGTGAATTGACATCTTATAAAATTTAAAGATGAGATTATTATCCGGAGAATCTAGTGGGCGTTTTAATATATTTTAATTTTTAAGCAAGTTAGTACAAACAATTTTAAATTTTTAAAATACTCATAACTCGCTTCAAAATGAAATTATAATAAAAATTCAATGAGATTGTCTTGGTCAATTTAATCTAATTTTTAAACTAACGGAGATAAACGTGATCTGCTGAGCGTTAAATCTATTATGTTACGCACTTGTAAGACGGACACAGCACATGCGGGTGCTTTAATGCAATGAATTTACAATTAATGATACAACAAAATATCTGACCTAATCTAACGTATATTATGTTTTATTACATTTATTATTTATAGCATCGATAAAAATAATAAATTAAAATAGGTTATGATACTCGGTAAAAAAAAAGTTTTCATACCGAAATTGAACGCTCAATATATTTTGCTTTATTATTTTGTATAGGTACGACGAAAATCGACACGCCAACAACAGCTGTACCTATAACCAAAACAAGGTGTACGTAGTGTTCTCGGCAATGGGCTCATTTTTCCTGCCACTGGTAGTCGTCGTCTACGTGTATTTAAAAATATCCTGCGTAATCGCGGAACGGCACAACAAACTCGAAGCCCTCAATGGACAAAAGTTGAAGGTAAAAGCAATATAGATTATTAAATGTACAGTACAGTATAAGTAGTAGGATGTACTAAAATTGTGTGTGCGTTTTAAGGTAAAAACCTTAACATCCAATATTAGAGTGTAGAATATTATAATTTTGAACCCCACGTGTACGTAACAGCATTATGATTTATAATAGGTACTCGCATCATATTCATTATTATATAGCGACTTTTATGTTTATTTTTATGTTCCAATATTTGAAACTAACATGTACAATGTATGAATAGTTACGGATAATCACCGTATAATAACGGACGGACCGAGTATAGAGCAGGTCATTTTATTCAAAATAATAAAACAATAATATTATTCTGTTCATCTATCTAAAATGTACCAATACGCCAATACCTATTGTGGAATACCGTTAATCGAGAAAAAGCTTACTTAATAATGAATAAAGAACATATGATAGGTATACAATTCGCATGGAAAACAATCGATAATATAATTGAACCGTTATGATTCATGTGTGACACCCAATCGCCATTCTCTGCAGTCAATATATATGTCAAACACTTCAAACATATTACAAACCGCGAGTGGGTGAAACAAAGAGAATATACAATATCGGCACAATAACGAGTAAAACCTTATACCTACAGTGTAAATGTACTAACATTTGTCAGATTTTTGTCGGGTAATCTACGAAGCGGTTTTATCCGATTCCGTGTTAGACACCCTCTGATCCGGACTAAAGCGGTATCTTCGCATTCTATTGAGTAAATTATATGTATATAATAAGGAAAAACGAAGCTTGAAGACCGAAAACAATTCGCAGGGGAAAATACACGCAAAGTAAAAGTTTATAAAATATATATATCTATTCATTAAATCTAATTGACGATTTCTGTCGCTGTAATGATCTGCGGGTTTCCCATACGCACAGCTTTTCCACAACAGTAAATCGAAAAAAAAAACGACTTATCATCAATAAGCACACGCTCGTGACGTTTTGATTAAAGTTCAAACGTGACGGTAACAAACACGTGCGCAATACCCAAGGCAGTCGGTACGATAGGTAATAAAAATAATATTATGTCAAACCTCAGCATCAGTTTGAACGAAACGATCGAGAATATGTTTTGAATAGAAGCGACGACGACGTTTCATCGTACACACGTGTTATGTGTTATTGTGAAAAGTTACCTACCGCTATTATTATATTATATTATTATTTTTCTAATATCGCGTACACCATTATTAGGAATGTAAACCGTAGATAATAATCGCAACACAATAATATGACGCATAACACACGGACTCTAGCCCGCTTTTTCAGAGAGCGAGAAATTACGTTGATTTTATTGAAACTAGTCGAACACGGAGAAAGGTCTCAGGACAGCTGACTAGGGAACACCGGATGTCAATACTGTAGTCGCACTCGCTTCATAATTCAGTGAAACTTTCATATTAGTATATTATTACTAAGTCTCATGAGCAAAAAAAAAATTTGTAGATATGGTACTATAGAGAAATTCGTTGTTAAAATCAAATAAATTTGATTTTCAAAAATATTTTGTTAAATGGAAATTGGTTATATTACGAAAGTTTTACCGCTATTTCCGTCTACGATGTGTGGAATATGGAGAAACTATTATTCGAGAGATTATAATACTATAAATCGTTGTGCTTGAGAAAACAATTCTGTGCGAGGAGCTATTGGGTTTAAATAATATTAGTAAATAAGTCGTGATATTATTGTGTAGGTATACCTACAGTGTTCTATCGCAGTTCCAACTCTTAACTATGTAGAGGGGACATCCTCTTATATTGTTGTCTGTATAATAGTATGTTTAGTACTCGGTTAGAACATAGAACTGATAAAAAAAGAAACCATAAACGACCGTTGTTAGTATTCAATGAATACGTGCGATGTATGTTCAAATATGGTTCATGATATAGGTACCTATCCGAGCTGCTATACAAATGCGTTTGTTTCCCGCAAAATAAATTATAGATTAAATGTAATATTTTGTATGTTCGAAGCTGCAGTTCTCGTATGATTAGCTGCAAGTGACTATTATATTGTTTTTGTAATATCGCGTACACCATTATTCGGAATAAAAACCGTGCACAATAATCGCAACACTTTATGACGTATAATATACGAAATCCTGTCCCCCTTTTCAGCTATTGAGAAATTACGTTGTTTTCGTTGAATACGTTCAGTCGAACGCTGAGAAGGGAGAACGATCTGGAGACAGCTGGACGCCGGGCCAGGGAACACCGGATGTAGCCGTACTCATAATAATCTCCTTCTTTGACGTGTGGAATATGGAATTCAAAGGATTAAATAATATCATTTATTATCACGGTTTATTACCGTTGAGTTCGAGAAAAACGATTTTGTGCTAGGAACAATAGGTTTTAATATTATTATTTATTAGTATGCGTTACGACATTGTGCAGGTACCTACCTGTCCTAAGTACCTATTATATAGTGTTTTACGTGGTATCTTATATTTTAACAGTCGACCAAGGACAATCGCTTATAATATTATTACTATCTATGCAATAGTATGTTCAGTACTCGGTTACAACAGATATCGCAAAAAAAAAAATATACAGACACAAACGATCGTTGTGATTACTCAATTAGTACATGCAGTATATGTTCAAATGATTCATAATATTATATCCATGAAGGGATTTTTATTATAGTACCTAGAAATGCGTATTTGTTTCCCGCAAAACCCACAAAATAAATTAGAATACCTACATGCCATTTTTTGTTTGTTCGAAGTTGTTCTCGTAAAAGTCGCTGCAAAACTGTATATTATGGTTATTATTATATTAATTTTGAAAAAAAAACCATCTGCTGTCTCGTGGACGCAAGTTACACGATTCATTAAACCTCTACATAGTTCTATTTGGAGTAGGTTTATACGTCGTGATAAAAGGTGAATAATAAAATAAAAAAAACTTTCCAACTGATACAGTATAATAGCCGTATAAATATTCATAAATGTAGTTGCAATAATATGATGATATAATTCCGAGAAAAATTATGCAAAAACCGATGTTGCGTTTAATTTGTAAATATACCAAGTTTTGTTGAGACTTTGTATGTAACGAGCCAACGGGCAACGAGTTAACAAGTTTAATTTGTATAAATATATAATATTGCGTATAGCTGAAACCATGACTATATATATGCTCTGTAAGTGCATTTACGACCGACGATAAATCATTAACGTCCGCACGCACATCGCGCAGTTAACAATATTTCTACAATTCAAAACCGACAGCGATGAACATTAGTAGTATTATGAGAATCTGTTACAAAATTTAGGGATGTTAAAAACTTAAAACAAAAAGATAATATTATACATATAAGATTAATATTTTCTTTAATCAGGAATTTACCACAAACAAATCAAAACAATAGTGGCGTGTTGCTCTAAACATCAAGAAACAATAGTCAATGTTCATTATTCATTAAAATGTAAATTTCTAAACTAGGCATTACATTTTCTATTATGATAATATATTTTCCTTATTACAATTAATTAATTTATAATAACTTGCTTATCACTATTATTGTTACTACTAACCACCTTATAACCACACAACCACGCAGAGCCCGATAAAATACAATTTAAAGAATTGTATATTCTGTACATACATTTATACATTCAAATCTCAAAAGTTTTAAAATATTTTATTGTTCGGTCTTGTTTAAAAATGTGACGTTACCAAAGTTTATTTCACCGCTTTTTCTATTTATATTAATTTTCATAAATAACCAGTATTGGAGAGTTAATCATAATAATATATAATACGATAACATAGGAATAATGTTGCAATCATTTTATAATGTTCTATTATTTAACGAAATCTAAATATTTCAATACGATCTACATTCTAACAGCTGATCCACCGTTTACTCATATTTTTTCGATTATAAATTATATAAATATAATATTATAAATGTACACATAATATAATATATTCCATATACCTACTTATATTAAATTTTTTGGCACACAAGCGATAGATATACAATTATCGGTTTTATGATGATGCACAGTGAGCCATTTTTTAAAAACATGGCAATATTTAAATTTGAAAATTTATTTAAAATTTTTTTTGCCAATATTTTATTTATTAAAGTCAAGATTTAGAGGCAATAACGGTTCGTGGATATATGTCTATATATCATTACTTTTGTTGCCATAGTGCATTAACTCTACACTGCATGACATTTTTTTTTTTCTAAAAAAATTATATGTTATAAAGTTCCATTCAATAATTATAGGAAAAATCATAAAAAAAAAAAAAAAATATTTTTTCCCGGTAGTACTTAGGATTTAATTGTATAATGCATATATGCACTTGCATGCAGTTACGATACCTAATCGAAACCCGGTTAAATTACCTACCTTGTATGTCAAATCTGATGCGTTAGTTAAACTATTATTTAGTACCGACGACATTAAGTCAGTCTGTCAACAATTAATATCAAATTGGTAAATGGTATATTTACTTTACATCATTTTTTTTTTACTTAAGGAATAATACATATATACTTACAATTTATTTTAAAAGCTATTATATTATATTATTATATGTGATGTCGGTGTTAAACTGTGTTCCAAGAATATAATCATCTGGAAATTTGTATGTTTTGGACCCCATTTTATACTGCTAATCTGACCTAAACCAACAACTTTCATCATAAATACACTGCAAATGTATTATTTGAATAATCAAATAACATAATGGATTATTTAATAAATCCACAATCTAAGCGAAGAATTATTAAATAAAAAATGTTAAATTTAAGAAACACTAACATACTCAAATACCATCAAATATTAGAATAAATAATTCAATAGAAATCAAACAATGGCTGGCGTCTCGCAATGACGCAATGCCTTAGTCTCTGTAATAGTGAAATACTAACGATATCATATGGGCAATCCGATAAAACTAAAGTTATGATCAAAACAAATATTAGCTCACACAATGTTACACAGTATGATTTTAATTAACGTTACCAGCATGTGCATAAACTTGAGGGAAAGCCACAAACTTGTATAGCTCCAGGTAAATGAAAATAAGAAGAAGCTGTATTATTCTACTATCTGGTATACCAACAATTGTTACTTAGAAAATCGGAAAGTATATATTATATGCATTGTAAGAGCACTACATATATCAGGCTATAAAATTGTTCTTGCCCTGTTAATAATTAAAATACTTTGGTTGATGAACATTGGGAAACGTAATTTATATGTAAAAAACTACCTATTAATTCTTCCGCCAAGACTGTTCCGATCGGCTTTATTTTTACGGCAAATACCCACGATGGGGTTTTAACTAAAACCACAACATTCAGACTTTGTGGACTTTTATTAGCCAGGTTCATCGTATCCTGCGATCATTGATCATGAATCGGTAAAATGATAAACCGAAGATTTTGACGTTGATAATAATATAATACCCTCTGAGTAAACTAAATATGTCATTCCTATGTTATTATTTATGATAATGCAGTTCGTCAATTAACATTTGAAGTATAGCTAGCGATGTTTTTATACAAAACTATAGAAATTCGTTTAAATTGCAAATTAACTTGACTTCACGATATTTCGATAAGCTCAGGAGAAGTTTCTGATAAAGGTGTCTGGTACAATTCCTATGCTAAATCAAAGATAAATAATATACATTGACCTAACCGATATAAAAGTTCAGTTATATTTGGTAATGGATGACCTTAATTTAAAAGTCCCTCTATGCCGCAATTAAATGACAGAAAATCGTCTATCAATATAATTTCTCTTGAAGCCGAATACATTTAATACAGTTTTTAATAGGTTGTATTAATCCACATAAAAATTTTTAAATTACTTTTATAAATAAATGGAATTGAATGATGGTGGTTTACTAACTTTGCACTTAAATCACGTGTTTAAAACGGACACGGTTCGCTGCGGTACGTCGGCGGCGGCACAGGTGATCAGCGCCCACCGTGCCAACAGACATGCGCGAACGAGACGAGTTTTCGTCTATCGAGTGGGTTACTCTTATTCTGAATAGAGTATAGGCCCAAATGCCCAATGTATATGCGGTCTCTGCAGAATATTACGATGGCATTTTATGGTCATGACACAAGTCCCCGCGACCCCGCTCCAACTACCTATCCCATAATATTTTTTAGTCCATTTCTCGGATTCTTGATCCATTTTTTGGCACGTGCTGAACGTGGTTTATAATATATAAAATAGATATATTTTTATTTGTCGTCTTGGTCGTTGTTATTCTCATCACACTAACTGACTGTTGACTTCATTATTAGATACATATGAGTTGGAACGCCGGATTTAATTGCGTCACGAGTTCATGATTGTTCCCTATTTAATAGTTTTTACATCATATTATTATACTGCAATTAAAAATATTGTAATTTTAAGTGCATTCATAAAATGTAGATTTTACGAACATGAGGAATATTTTAAACTTAAAAATATTAAAACGAAAAATTCGATAGTAAAAATACAATTGATACACACGTGTTTAGCACACTTAAATACTAAAAAAAAATCTGAAATGTCTGTGTAGTTATCAGCTCGTTAGTATTTTTTATCCGTAACAATAATAAACATATTATTATTATTATTATTCTATAAGTACAGAAATAATGACGTCAATCGTTACTGTATAAAGCTTTTATTGAACAACATTGGCAAATACCATATTATAACAATATACAAAAATCGTGTTACAGTGATATATGATGGCCCTTGACATTGCTTTTTTGATGTACTACTGATAGAATACCGACTCATCAACTAAAGCAAATTAATATATACACAAAAAAAATTACACATAATGATAATATGAAATAGTATGTGATTTAAAAATATTTGAGTGTATGCGCTTCTACATACGAACGCAATAAATACACAAAACATATTAAAATATATAATACATCGTTGTACGTTTTGTGAATTTGTGATGGACGCGCTTCTAAAACATAAAATATTGAAAAAATACTTTTTCACTTGTATGACTCGTCCGACCGAGTTGCAATAATATATTCATAAAATAACATTTTTTTTCTTTCTTGTCGTTCACCCTACTTATATATCAGACGAAATTTTACGAAAACATAATAACTACAATGTCTTTATAAGAACAACTGATATATTATATCCATAGAGGTATTTGCTAAGTCATGGGGATCCGGTAAGTATGAACTAATATACCAATCATGGTACATTGGTACCATTATACCAATATCTTATATAATCCAGACCAGAATCGATTTTTATTTGTTGTTTGAAATCGTCCGTCCAAACACATCTTCGCCATGTCGTAATAACTCGTATTTTGTGCGAAAACTTTGAAATCCTTTGTACAGCTGTCATTACCGACGATAATTTTAACCTAGTGCCAGAAAACTCGTTTTGTCCGAATTTCGTCATGAAAATAACGTAAGCACAACTGAATGATACGTCAGCGACATAATAATCAACATAATATTATCATAATCTAATAACTAATAATATAAGTACTAATTACCTATAGTAATTGTATGTGTTTTTCGTAACCGAAACAGAAAGCATTGAATGTAAAACCAGAATTTATTTGTTTTCAGAACTTAGTAGAACCTTGAACAGTAAAGTTATTCTGATGTTTACATTAGTTTATATGTTTCCGAAAAGAGACTGATTAAAAAACAAATAGTGCTACAATATTGAATTTTATAATTTGGCCAATATAACGGAAGTCTTTGAATTGAATCGAAACTTTTGCAAACTATAAATATGTCAACAACAATGAATTTTGAAAAAAAACTACTAACTACAACAGAATTAATTCCACTTTTGCCTTCGCGATATTGGTGTATTTTTAAGTATAACGTGATAACTGATCTTATGATCATAAATTAATTTAGTTTTTTATGATTAAAAAACGCATTGGCATTGAACATTTAATGATTTAACTTTTAAAAAATTTCAAGTTTTCAACCCACATTCACACATTTTAACTTAATTTTTATCGAGTATAATTGTTCTGGGTTAATCGACCAAAAACCATAATACCGACTAGACAATAGGTTGACAATGATATATGTATATAGTCATTTAAATTTACTTTTAATTTATTTTCTTAGGTTGATAACTCTAGGATTATTAAGTTGATTTAAATGCAAGAGACAAAATTTTCCGAACTTGACGCCGACATTTTTATTATTTCCATACTCGGTGGATAGAATTAGGCCTTGTAATTTTATAGATCATCAGGTACCTATATTAAGTCCATCAATTGAATTTGGTTCTATATGGTGGTGAGTAATACGTGTTCGCTTTAATTTCTTTCAGTGTGTCAGGGCCGTAGCTGGAACAAATTTTCGGGGGGGTTAAATCAAATAATATTTTCATTTTAAGTAATTAAAAAAAACACTTAAACACTTATTTAAAAAAAAATCACATTTTACTATGTTAATGTATTATAGTTATTTTAAAGTAAATTTATATTATATACATATAAAAATATTTTATAGCACAAAATCTATCTGTCGGTTTTTTTCTTTGGCGTAAGTCGTTCTTGGCCCGATGAGTTGCGTAAATAGTTTTTTAATCTTTTCATGGTTGAAAATGGTTTAAAATGACAATTGACAATACGATCGATAAGACGGTATTTTATTGTTCGATAGTATATTAAGTATTTATAGACGTTTCGTCTGTCGACAAAACGTCTTTAATCTTGTATGACTTATTTAAGTATAATATAATATAATAATATTATTATTATATTACCTATATTATAGAAATCGCCATCAAACATAGTTATAATATTATTAGGTACCCAAATGGCCTCATGGTAAATTATTATAATTAAGTTACTTATATAAATTTAATTTATTAGTTGTAAAATATTTCGGGGGGGGGGGGTTTGAACCCCTAAAACCCCCCCTCATATACGGCCTTGAGTGTGCTTCATAACTGAGAAGATAAGGTTTTATATTCTCTGGAACGTTGGATTGCGTATAGGTTGAATAATTTGTGACAGTTTATTTGTTCTAGACCGGGCTGTATCTTAAAATTATTAAGTTAAACTCAAATTACTAAATACATTTAAAAAATAATTATTTCATTAAAATGTAAATATAAATAAAAATAATTAAATTTGTTATTTGCCTTTTAATATAGAATTTGCAATAGAAACTGCAGCTCGAGTACTAGACTAGTTTCTGAAACATAATAATTTTGATCATTGTCAGTCCTTAAATTATGTCTTCACCTATATTAGAATTGTGGACGCACGTTCTTTGCATTCATAAAGAACTTTTTTTCACCATTCCAATGTAGAGATTATCTCTATTTTTATCTTTAACCATTAAATATCCTTTGACAACTAATTTTTCTTTTAACATTAATACAATATTCCTCTATTTTACCTAAATTATATAAAATTCGCAAAGAGACTGTGTATATCTTTGACGACTCAACTAATTTTACACGGTTGGAAAAGGGTACCGTGTCAATTGAGAGCTCGTTGTTGCGAGATAAAATGTTTCAATTAGATAAAAACACTTAACGTACCTAGATGGCTTATCCACTTTATGACCAATTTATTTCAATAACGTTCTAATCTTCCATAATTTCAGCGTAAACCGCATTATTTTAGATTCTGAGCGGAGCGATGAATGTATTGATTTTACAATGATGTGTGTTTTTTTTTTAATTTTTTTTTTATTTTTGTGTCTGTCATCACCTTTTAGGACAGTAAAATTGCTTCGATTTTCTTCAATAGTACCTTTTCTGATAGGAAAGTGAATCTAGTTAGTACTTTGGGGGGTCAAAAGTTAAAATTCCCAGTAGTTTTCATGAGCGCCGTGAAAAACAAATTAACTAACCTACGGAAAACCAATTTTCGACAAAATCGATTTTGGTTTTTGGTATCACTCTAAAAGAAATGACCGTAGAGACATGAAATTTTGACCGAATGTTTATATACGCATTTTCTACACACCATAGCATTTTCAAAATATTCTGACTTATTTTGAGCTGTTAACGGACATTTTCAGTTTCCAATTTTTTTAGTTTTTTTTCCTATAAATGTCAATAAAATTTTATTTGTTGGGTAAAAAATCTTGAAAATTTAATAGTAGGCTTCTAATATATAGTTTCAAAGCAGATGAAAAATATTAAAAATCTGTAGTCACAATTTTTTTTTATAGGTAATCAAAGTTCAAATTTTTACAAAATACGTAAAAATGACGAAAATGTGCAATTTATTTTGAGTTAGAAATTCATAAAAATTTTTCTTTTTAAATCTAAGGTTTGAAAATTTGATACAAGAATCCTTAAGTGTTTGCCTAATTTTATCAATGAAAAAATGTTTATAAGCAAGTCAACATAAATTTTTATGAGCATTTTAAGTTCAAATTTGTACAAGATTAGATATTCACTCGATTTCTCATGTAGCGATTTTCTTATTTTGTTGCAATTCAAAAACAAATAACTGTAGATGCATGAAAATTTCACTGAATGTTTATATAAGCATTTTCTATACACAATCTAATTTTTAATATATTTTGACTGTTTTTCAGCTTTTTACGGACGATTTCAATTTTCAATTTTTTTAGTGTATTTTTCTATTAATGTCAATAAAATTTTATGTGTTGGGCCAAAAATAATGAAAATTTAATACAAGGTTCCTGATATATTGTTACAATAGCAGTTGAAAAATATTAAAAATACGTAGGCACACATTTTTTTTATAAGCATTTAAAGTTCGAATTTTGACAAAATTCATCAAAATCTCGAAAATTATCAATCATTGTAATTAAACAATTATAAAATGGTCAGTTTTTATAACTAAGGATTGAAAATTTAAAACAAAGATTCTAATAAATAGTACATACCATAGACTAAAGTTAATAGGTCTATGGTACATACTGTAAACAAAAAATCTAAAAAATATTAAACACAGTTATTTTTTACAGACATTTTAAGTTTAAATTTGGACGAAATTACATATTAAAATCAATTTTAACGAGTAAAAGTATATATTATAATATTTTTCTAGTATCACTGATAATTTAAGGTTAATAATTAAATAATATGAATAATATTAATTCAACTTAGCAGTCTGTAAAATAACAATATCAATATAGGTAATTTAAAATATCCTAGACTGACATACCGTCTCCGCTCATAATCGGTTTTCGTATACAATGATATTATATCATTGAATTCAAATTTAATACCATCCATTACACAGTGATCTACTTGTAGCCTACTGTACAGCGGAGCGACATCCACTTGCCCCCTTTTTTATCTTTATTTCATTAAATAAAAGATACTTGTGCCAATTTACAAAATGTTCATCAATATTTACTTCCCTGTGACATAAGTTCCTAGTTAAATCATAATTCACTAGCCATTATTATTTATTATGAAACAATTTTTATTATTATACAATATTATAAAAAAAAATGAATTATTAACATAGTCAAATAGTCAATAATATACATTATGCGCAGATTTTTAAAATAAGAATATAAATTAAAAGTGAAACTAAATTACTACATGTTATGTTATAGTCTTATCGGATTTTGATTTTCTGTCGATTGCCTACCTTCATTATAATACACTGATACAAGCACACAACTGCTGAGAATGCTGTACAGTAAAAATATTATTTTTTCTCTAATTAGTCTTATTTAGGAAAAATAATATTGATTACAAGATACAATTTAAAGAGGCCAACAACTAACGGCGTAATTTTCCAATAGAAAAAAAATTGATTATCAGAACGAGGTGAAACATTAAGCGTCAATGATATACATATATACAGTAGATGCGTTGGAATTACAAAAATATTTATAATTTTGAATCGTTTAGTGGATGGTGAAAAAAGTTTCTTAATAATTATCAAATTATCATTTATCATATTATATTAATACCGAATTAAAAGTCGACCGCAACTTGTATTAATAGTTATAAACAATTCAATCAAAAACAACACTATTATTTTGTAAATAATCTTTGAACGTCAGATATAATAATATCGGGTATAAACTGAATAATTATTGTACTTGATTTTACATTTTTAAATAAACAATCTAAAGCTAAGGTAGAAGTTAAATGATAATATTAGAAGAAAATAGTTTTAGTAAACTTTTTATTCAAGTTATGATATTTAATAATTATAATGGAACGGAGAATAAACCTAAAAAAAAAATTTTAACGGTTAGGTATTACTTTCAAAAAGTTTTTTCGTAATCTATTATTTTTGTACAAAGAAAACTTACGAAGACAACCTAGATAACAAACAAATTATTAATTCAAAGTACAAATAATGGTCGGTATTATTACTAAACTTATTTACGGTATTCTTGATATTTTTAATATACTATAAGAAGAATCGTTCAACATAACAAAACTTGAACATAACGAAGAAAAAATCTAGTTGGATATATAAACATGGTATTTCTTTACTCATCTCAATGCAGATAACACATAGAGTGAATAATCATTCATTTGTACTCAACTATATATCTATATCATCATATTATAAGTCAACTTCTTTTAAACCTGTGTAATATGTCATGTAATGCATAGTTTTTTAAAAGTAATCGAATTGAAAATGACTAGTATTTGGTTAAGCGAAATATAAATTATTAAAATTTTTGTATCGACAGTAAAAACAAGTAATTACGTCATCGTATAAATTTGAAAATCTACATTTTCCAAAATATTAATCCTCACAACTAAAAGTCAAATTAGGTAAGTGATTTTTAAAACTTTTGAATCACCAATAGAACAGCTTCAGTGAAATTATAGGACTATAATATACGACTTGTGTGTATATAACTCTGTACCAAATGTTTTGGTTCAATTAAAATTATAACACTACCTATAAGGAGAAGAAACAGTTATTTCTACAAGTTATTGTGTTATCGTTATCAAGTCAAAGGCTCGAATTATACGATTGTATTTCGTGATAAGAACTGCAATTATTGTCGATTATAATATATGATCGCATATAATATTATATATATGTTAACCGCGACAACGTCATGGGAAATAGTGATATTTTGATAATTTTTTTTATTTATAATATGAAAACATAGTTCTGATTCTGATTTTAAAAACTTTAATTTTAGAAAAGTGTTATAAACGTCTGATAATATCACAAATGTGTTGTGTATTTTTAAATGTATTTTTCTGGCGTTATTTAAATTGAATTCAACAATAATAATATTGGAGTGGTATTGGACTGAATAAAGTTGTTCTTTTTTAGATAAAAAAAAAATATCAAAATCCAACTATTCTACGGTTGTTTTTTATGCAAATTCGTTTTTGATCGTTGAATTCTATTTTCTCGTACGGCCTATTGTATGGCATGAAACTAGAAATTGACATTTGAGCTGTCGACCCTTAGAAAATAACCGATTCCTATACACTTAACGATTATAATATAATGTTATGTGTTGTATATTATAGAAAGTGATAGTAAATGATTATAGAATTATCAGTATATCGTGCATAATATGTAACAACTGTGACTTATCAAAACGTTATAGGATTTATTATTTTGTCGTTGTATAGATGATTGTCAACCTCTGATATTATTACGTACCTATTACGGTTATATATTGATTACGTATTATATTTACCTTTATTACATGTGCTACTGAGGTTTTATGGCATTTATCCGGGCTAATATTTACCAATTCTTCAGTAACGTTTATGTATGCGTTTTTTTTTGAAGATGAAAAAAAAAATGATAAGATTAAAAGCTAGAAACACACTAAGCTAAATGTATAAAGTAATAACAATTTATTGGCTATCCAGATAATATTACATTAGTGCACATTAATAAATACAATATAACGGCCAAACTCAGCGCTGAGGAATGAAAACGTCCTATATATCGGCGAAGTCCGGATACTAAAAAAAAAAATTTATAAAGTTTTTATAATACATATTATATATTAATATTATATAGGTAGATACATAACGGTCGTACGTATGTCGTATAACTGTAAATGGCGGGATACGTTTTGTGTGAAATAACTTTTCGGCGACATCGTGATGTGGGGACGACGTTCGATTCGTACACCCATTGTGCGACGGCCCAGTTTTATTTTTATTATGTTATGCGTACGGACATAATATTATATTACGAGCATTCCCACACAGTAGATTATCGTTAAAATATATCACCGTCGTATGTTGTAAGTATTATGTGTGTGTGTGTGTGTGTGTGTCGCGGTCGTCATCAATAAAGTTAAGTCAAACGCAAGTCTCGATCACGAACGTGGTTCTGAAACGTTTAACTGTTTAAGATTATACGGTGGGTCGATGGTGTGTAAGGTTGCAGGTGTATAAAATATTATATATTGATTTGATTGGTTTTTTTTAATGGAAAGCAAAAATAACGATTTTTACTAAAATATTAACGCACTTGCGTTCTTCTACTAACAGTTAATTAGCTAACGAAAATAAACATGAACGGATATCAATATAATATTATAGTTCAATATGGATATAAAAAAGTTATGTCATATATTTTTTTTTGAATACGCGTGTAGCGTGTTTGTATTTAGTTGGAACGTTTAAACTCGACTATAAAAAAAACACCTGTAAATAATATTTAGACTTAATGAATAGAAAATAAAGTTTATAATATGGATTTGAATGATGCAACTGGTCAAACTAGATGAATAGCATCTGAAGGCAATGTAGATGAATTTGGCACTCAAATGAAAGTAAGTTTCTAAGAATAAGTAGAACTCATTTAGATGGTTATTTTTACAACTTGTAAAATAAGTTTTGTATAGTTAATTAAGATACATTAAATCCATAAATGTATGAAATATTGGAGAGAATTATTCAGAAAGTTAATAGAAATTTTACTCATTTGAACCTGGATACTTAAATGTACCTTAGGAGGTAGTGAGGTACTGTTGATGGACGGTTTTCCCCCCTCAAGATATTCAAGACATTCAATCATTACTATTCACTGTTATAAAATTTACTTATTGTACAAAATGTATAGATTGTAAATATGCTTAAAAAAAAAAAAAAAAAATGTACCTATTGAGTGTATAGAATAAATATGACATGTAAAATATTTAAGTATAGGTACACATCTTGTTTGAAATGTCTTTCGTAATTATACATTTTCAGAATATCATTGTTTACATAGTAAATGATGGATTAATTAAAATAATTTAATAATATAAATACATAAATATAAATTTCTAATTTTTTTTTTAAACGAATCTAGCTGAAAAACAAAAAAATTGAAAAGTAATATCTGCACTAATTAGTAAAAAAATTGCATTCTTAAATAAGGTTTCACGCTGTTATTTATATTTGCAGTACCATGGAACCGCTTAGCATCAATTATATTAAGGATTTAAATAAGAAAAAAAAATTAAATTAAAAATCATACAAATTATTTAAGGTTAGAAATTAACGTACGTAACGTGGTGTTATTAATTGTTCGTTAATATCATCGGATAATAAAAAGAAAAAATCAAAATTCGTAAAAATTGACATATTATATTAAAAAATTAAAACAAAACTTTTTTTTTATTCTCCAATGTTGCCCTTACGTAGGTATCTACATACATCATCCAATGTAACTTTTTTTATCAGTCTGTATAATGTATATATATATATATTGATATAGATATTTATAATCTTTTTATCCTAATTTTTTACTTAAATATTTTGTCTTATTATGATATAGTAAAATATAGTCATAACTATTACTATACATATAATTATTATACTTACTTGTCAGCCTCCGCTGAAACAAAACTTTGGGTACACCCCTGAAGTGAATCAAAAAGAAGGTTACAATATTATAGAAACCTTCATGGATTTGAAAGAAGTATCGATGTCAAATTTAAAGTAAATCGGTTTCACGGTTTACAAGATCCTGTGTTACAACTCAAAACGATATTAATATTGTTATTTACATAATAATAATAAATATATACCCTGTATGTACGCGCTACTATCTTCCGCGGCTATATGTAGCGAAAACAAATAATTATTTATAATTTATTATATTATTTTGGGACTAAAAATATATAATAGTGTAAATCGTGCTTTGCTAGTTTGCTTTGTATTATTTTCTACAAAAATCAACATTAACATCTCAATAAAATATTTTTTAGGGTTTTTTTTTTTTACTTTTGTTTGTATTAGTTTTAACTCAAATATCTTTGTGTCTGCATCTTGCATTTATTGTTTCGATGGCATCACATTTCATTTCTCGACGTGATATCAGATAGGTATACCAATACCTACGATTAGTTTTAACTAGGTAACGCACAAGACCGTAAAATCAAAGTAATGTACACGTAGGTATAGACGGATTTCTTTTATAGCCTTAGTTTGTATAGGTACATAAAACGATACAAGACTATCATCGTTTCATTTTGATTAAATACATTATCTTTAGTGTTCAACTTTTGAACAGGATAAACCATGATTCTCTCGAGTCCAAGTAGGTATATACCTACGTTGTTTACGGTAATTTACGGTCTTAACGTTTCCAACTATTAGAGCCGTTGTTGATAACACACCTCGTATAGGTATACAACCGACGACGAAATTGTGGAGGAGTTTACATTATAATCAAAGAGTAAGTTGAAGTTCGTGTTATAAGATCTATCGTTTCTTTATTTTGCATAATATGTTTTCAAGTGCCCGGCTGAATTATTATACCAGAGGTCGTAGACGAGATTCTATATAAGTCATACATTATGCGTGATATCGTTTCATTTTAATAACACAATAATGACTTATTTTTCTTATACCCAATTTGTTTACTTTTGAGAACTCCAAATATAGCTGATTGATGTATAAATTGCCATTAGCCAGAGACTTAACAACGGTGCTATCGCACGGAGACAAGGTCTAAACTCTTCAGTTTTGCATACGGATATCGCGTGTGACGATATATTATACAAATATTTGAACCATACATATAGGTAAACTATTGTAATAACATATTATATATGTTATTGTCAACTTCAGAGTTATTTCCACGTCTTCGATTTGGTGTTTAAAATTTCACCAATGCACGAAACAACTTTGAAAATTCGTATATGAATATTTAAAACAATATTATTCATTTTTACTAGTTTTCGATTAATTTTATTATATTTAGCTTCAAGCTATAATCTGCATAAAACAATCAAAACATATTTGTTTACTACCTATTGATTTCTGATTTAGTGTTTTTGTTATAATAAAATTATTCACTGTTCAACAGGTGGACTGCCTAGAGTGGTGGGTAGGCGATCCCCACCAAGGCCTAGCGAAAATTTGGGCCGATAACTTATAAATATTTTATTATTTGTCCAAAATCGGATCGAATTTTCTGTTTGCCCGGGTAAAGTTTGAATTCTCAGTCCACCCCTGATGTTATGAGAAACGGAAAACTTTTTTGTTTTGTGTATGGGGAGGCCAACGCCAAAGTGTGTTTTTAACAATTATCATGATGATTCTTGATCAGCGCTCGATGACAATAATAATTGTGAACGACTTAACAGGAACAGAGCTATTTGGCATGTACGCTTATTCAGAAGAAATAGCATAATAATTCATAACCTCCATCGGCGATTTATCGACTATCCGGAAACCGGAAAACGGTATACAGTTTATTTGGGTCAAAGTTCTTATATTTGCCTAGTAAAATAAATTATATATAATATTATGGCTCCGGTAATTATCAGTGAAAGTCGACGATTTCAGCATGTGCGATATTTGGACGGTAAACGGGTTGATAAAAATAACGACTTTCATACGTTTGTAAGTGTAAAGTTATAAGTTTATAATTATTATGGGACATAAGTTAGTTACAACCGATGCGCAAATCAATCAGTTAAATGATAGAATTCTACACCGGAAAATACCAAAATACATTATTATTATTTATAACATATGATTCGTCATAATAATAATAATAATAATATGATATTCTTTCATAATAATATCATAAATTCAATGACTTATATTATAACTGCAGTTACCGTATTAGTTATTTGAATATTAAGAATCACTATTAACATTAAATTATTCATACTCGAAATAAATAAGAAACAAATGCTGCGAGCATTTTAAGCATTTTAAACAGCGAAATCCTTTTAACAGAACAATACATAAATTTAGTTTTAATTAATTGATTATCGTTTTCAAAAATAATTCAATAAACCGGTTATAAAATGGTAGATGCACTGTATGTCTAGTTTTATTAATTTGCCATAATAGATGTTAATAATTTCTAAACTGAATTGTAATTTTAATACTGAAAATAATTTTTCAAGTTGAGGTTTTAACTATAGTATTATACTTTATAATGATTACTAAATTGCAATCAGAAGTTGCAAGGTTAACTTCTTTAAATTCAATAACTATAATTGCATGTACAATAGTACAATTCTAATATCCTCTAAAGTACAATTTAATCTAAGTATTTTAATGACCTATACCGGTGTCTATAATTTACATTCATAAAATTAATTTTAAATATTATGTTCAGTACACCAAAACTTTTTTCATAATAATATTATTCTGGTGACAACACGAACATCTGGTATGATCTCCATCGTAGCAAAAAATATTAGATTCAATAATAATATATTTATAATAATCACATCATGTGTTGATAAAGTAGATATAATAATAGTGAATGCATATCAAAAATTAATTAAAATACAATTTATTTATTATTCTATTTCTGTGAATTAAACTTAGCTCATAAATATATAATATTATATCACTACTCTCAGAGTAACCTAAAGTTTTGTAAAAATGTACGTGTAATTTTTATTTTCCTCCACGTTTAATAAGGCAGAGTAATATAATGTTATATTGTTATATTCTACACCATATTATAATCTTATGTTATATTTGTCATTCGTGCAACATTTAACATATTGTGCAAAATTATAGGTCAGTGGTTCTCAACCTAGGATACATGAGATGATCTCAAGGGGTCCCGAAAAAAATTGGGTAATGGCGGAAAATGTTGAATTTGGTTTATTTAAAATGATTCGTTTCGAAAATATGGAATACATGTTAATAAAAATGAAAGCTTATGTTACACAAATAACAATTTTTCCATCAACTTATCTTATAGATACCTTATTGGTATGGATTAATCGAGTATAGAATGTAGATTATAGAATACTAGAGTATATAAGAGTAGTTATGTAAAATAGTTTAAAAAATATAAAGAGGGGTACAATCTAGAAAAATAATAAGCTAAGGGATACAGAAGGAAAATAAGGTTGGAAACCGCTTTTATAGGCAATGAAATTACATTCGTTCCGATCTTCGATCACGATCGATCATTCAAATTTCAAATACGTTTATCGCTGCCAAATCTTTTAATCTCTGATTTTCAATAGATTTTCACCTATACCTTATTTTCTACGTATAAGCACGCCAGATTCGTGTTTGAGATTTTAAAAACCAATTTGTCTTAATTATTTATTCAGTAAATTTGAAACGTTTTCGATATAATTATTACATGATTACAAAGTATAATTGCGTTAAGCCGGCGCCACAAATTCTTTAAAGCCACATAAATGATGTCCTATCAAATAAATTATTACGTTATGTGTTTTAAGTTTTTAACCCAGAAATGACTTTAACATTATTAAATCATATTAATGAATTCGCGGAAAACGCAGTCGGGGTATTTTTGTTTCGTTATTCGTGTGTGAGACGAAGATAACAAAATGTAATGTTTTGACAAACACTTATAATGCAATTTCGACGCAAAACATAACTATTTGGTGTGATTTCCATCTCGATAAAATATAGATTGCTTCAATAACAGAAGTTTGGAGTACATATTAATTTATTTTCCATTTCTATATAATATTATACTCACTGTCATTATCGAACACTTATTCATTGTAGATCGGTGACACAAGTACACATTAAAAATATTTGTGTTTGCAATTTGTATGCTTATAGTATATATAGAAACGTTATTAGATTTATCGGCAGTTTAATATTATTGTGTGCCTAATAATAATTTAATATTACCCATGTATATTACATATATTATTAAAATCGCAAAATCGAAAAATTAATGTAATAATATTATGATTTGGATACGCTATAAAAATGCTCATATAGTACCCTAATTAATCTTCGTTATGTATCCTAATTTCCTATCCAACACGCGCAGTGTAATCTGAAATTTTTATTTTATTTTTAATATGATAACATTATAGGTGTTGTGTTTACCTATAAACCTACTGTAATCGTTATGCGATATAGAAGTGCAATTTTATAAATTAGAGCAAAACACATTTTTGTTGATTTTTCAGATATCCCGTTACAGTCACGAATCGATGGAAAGACCGTCGGTGGAAATGGATGAAATCGTTCGCGTCAGGTAAATAGAACGCGGTTGACGGACGGAAACGGAAACTTGCCCATTTCAATATATTATTATAACCACATTATGACATATTTTAATATTATCGTGTACAATTGTTGCATAATATCGTTAATTTTATCCGACAACTGTAGCTATAATGTCAGTTTGCGCAGAGGTGACGATTGCCGGGTTTCGCTGAAGCGCGAGAACAAAACGGCACAGACGCTGTCCATCGTTGTCGGTGGATTCATCGCCTGCTGGCTGCTGTTCTTCATCGTGTACCTGATCACGCCATTTTTACCGGCGACGGCTATACCGGAGGACATGATGAAGTGGCTCACGTGGCTGGGTGAGCGCAATGATATAATATCACGTAGTTTTGTGGTCGTGACCGCGGGTTAGGTAACACTACGAAGCTGCAGCGCAGGTCACGGAATCGGTATTAATATATAATATCTAGGAGGATAAAGCAGGGAGCAGTTTCCGCGGGTGGCAAGCTTTTATGGTTGTTTACAGTTTTAGAACTTTTATAGGTCTTAGAAAATCATTATTTCTAAAAAAAAAAATGTATACTTGAAATTTTCTATTAAGACCATTATATTTTGTTTTAGTATTATAACTTCCACTTCTATAAGAAACATATTACAGTTTAATCCAGTAGTAAGAGCACGATTTTTTTTCAGATTGGGTTGTGCTAATAATAAATTTATCCTGAATTACAGAGGAGGGGTGCATTTTGTAGAAATAAATTTACAATTTATATGAAGGAAGACATTTCGGAAGAGTTATGAACCCTTAACCGCTCCTCACGTCCCACCACAGTGTGCACCCGCACTGGATGAATCCATTTCCGTCAACGGCTTATTTAGCAGTTTATGTCCTTATTTTGGTTTTTAACTTATGCATAATATTATAATGTAACTACCTATATACAGGTGCATAGATGCAAAACAATACAACATTATCATTATTATGCTCTACGGTGCTGGGTTTCGATTCTTATATCGTTATCAGTGGTTATTCTTTTGTCGTGTCGATTTAGTTAGTGTATGATTATCATTAGTCACACATAGCACGGAAGTACTCTACTTAAAAACTCAGCTAATGTGAATACGTATTACTATTTATTACGATGTTATATGATTTACTAAAAAAAACTGTTTACGAATAAAGCAGATAGTTATTATATAGGTGATCTCCATTTTTTTTTTCGATTAATAATATATTTTATTAACGGACAATAGATCATCAACACGAGCAATTAAACATTCGTTATGTAATATGATCGAACCTGGATTATTATATTGTAGATTGACAAGAAAAATATATAAAAACAATATTATAATAGTAATATAATAAAAAAGAAATAGAGAATATAAATACATGAATATGATTTTCACGAACTTATAAAAATAATGTTTCAATAAGTTTTTAAAAAAAGCTTACTGAGCAACAAAAATAGTTGATAGTCTAAATGCGAAATTAGTTCAAAAATAATACGGCGACGCTTTCCAACATTAATCATATTACGTTATTAAATAATCGCCTAAAAACAAACAAAACTACATAATTCTACATTATTCTAAATGTAAGAATCGAATAAGTACCTACGTGTTGCACAATCAATGATATATTATTAAAAGTTACTTCGTATTTAAAATTTTAAAATGCGTTTGGAATATTCAAAATGTTATTCTTAGAACCCAATATTAATTACGTCAAAATGATTAAATGAACGTTTTTACGTTTGGGTAAAACGTTATTTATCCTTGCGTTTGATACCATTAGTTCGTTAGTTTAATTCGTTCGTCATCGCCGTTTAGCAATCAACTATTGGAAGTGTTGTAGAATGTTTTATTACAAGATTTTGTAAATAAATATACAATATATGGTGCTTCAGTGCCTCTTAAACATAGTTTTGTTTAATGTTAGGATTTAAGTGCTTCACCGTGCCCAAATTCTAAATACGACCCCGACTGAAATATAAAAGGTGGTAATGGACCAACACAGCAATTATATTAGAGGATATTAATTCATAAGCTATATTAAGTATGCAATTACAATATTATTTCATTATATTTTTACAGGACCGGTATTTTTACGACTAAAAATGTATCCGTTTCATGAAGTTTTTAATTAATAACAACTTTACTATATGTACTCGGATTTCAGACATGATAATATAATAAAGTTTGTTAGTATTTTATTAAAAATTTAATTTTAAGTTATATCTTAATTTATTCTATTGTTATTTTTCGATTGCTATTAAACT
Organism: Nasonovia ribisnigri; assembly: GCA_027563435.1. Classification (NCBI taxonomy): domain Eukaryota; kingdom Metazoa; phylum Arthropoda; class Insecta; order Hemiptera; family Aphididae; genus Nasonovia; species Nasonovia ribisnigri. The sequence goes on from JANEHU010000794.1 coordinate 212,207, forward strand.
AATTCTTATTTTTCTTTAAAATTTTTTTAAATAGGTACTTATTGAATTAAAATATTATATTAATAGCTATAAGACGGCGTGTTGTATAGGCAATCTTTTAACGACTAGTTCAAGTACTCGCACGAGTATGTGACGTAATGTAATTAATGTTCCGACGTAGTTGGTCATTATTCTACAGTCAATCGAACAACAGTATTGATTTTAAGTTTAAAATTGTACATTTTTGAACGTCACTACAGTAAGTTATTGTGGTACTAAATAAACAACTCACACCGTTTTATGCAATATAGTTTTCATAACTATAATATGTATACAGTGACGCGTGACTTATATATTAAAGTATGTAAGTTGCAAACTGTTATTTATTTTTTACATAATTTCTCATGAAATCAATAGCATAAACTAATTTCTTAAAAATATAAGCTTCTGCCCATATATTTTTCACCTACTTTTGTAAAAACATATCAGGAGCCTTGTATTAAATTGTCAGGCTTTTTGAACCAACGAATACAATTTTACTGACGTTTATAGAAAAAAAACTTAAAAACTGTAAACAAAATATATCCGTAACAGCTCAGAACGAGTCAAAATATTTTTAAAATTTGTTCAAGTATTTAAAATGCTAGTATAAACAACCGGTGGAAATTTCTTGAATATGTGGACATTTGTTTTAGAATTACACCAAAAACCAAAACCTATTTTGTCGAAAACCTGTTTTGCGTAAAAATTCTCGTTTTTCTTTAATTTTATAAATATAAATTTTATATTATAAGTTAAAAACTAAAAAAAAAAAACATCATTGTAAAATCAATACATTCATCGCTCCGCTCAGAATCTAAAATGAGTGGAATTTAAAAACTGCAATATTAGTATAAGGAGTAACACGAATCTAGTGAATTTAAAAACTATATTAATGAATTCACAACATTTTCTCATATTAGTTTATGACGTAGACGCGTAATTTAAATAACAATTTAATTTCAAAATTGACAGCATAAAAAAATTCTTTCTGTTTTATACACGTAATATATTACACAGAATTATTAATCAATATTTTATTAAACAAAAAATCAGCACTTTTAGATTGACACTTAATAATATTATTCATATACTAATATTGTGTTTATGTTTTTATTATAAAAATTAATTCTTCTTTATTATATTGTACGCTTGAAGACGATTTATTGTTCGCGACTATTATACAGTTATTACATGGCGCCAATTCCCTACGCATAGTAAATAATTGGAAGACCGTGTTATCAATTATTTCTTAACAATAATTAACATTTCAAACAAATCACTGAATAATGCGCTATGTTGGTGTGCTATCATTATTATTATATTATTAGCTATAATACCAAACCGTACAATTTTTATGTACACGTGGCCCAGAGTTCAAAAATTCCAAATATGGAACTAATATTCTCTTAATTTCGGATTAATATTAGAAGGTCGTCTTGTATTAACTGACCTCAGATTTTAACTGAAAAGCCACAATTTCGAATAATATAATAGAGTAGGTAGGTTACTTGATATACGTAAGTACACGTGAAACACACTAATTACGCAAATTACATTGGCGGTGGACATAGAAACAACAAAGAGATGGCGGAAGCAATATAAATTTCAAACGGTCCTATTTCAAAGCAGCGTGTAATAATAATAATAATAATAATAATAATATACATATACATATCAGCTATCTCCTTTTTGACCTCTATCATAATTTATAATATAGCGTTTAAATCTTCCTGAAACAATTACAGATAACGCACTGTTGTCGTATAGTAGTTATACATATTATTATAGCCTATAGGTACACGCAAAGAATCTCAAACGTTTTGTAAACGCGAACAAACTCCAAAAAAAATTATTTTTATTCTCGTACACATCCGATTACCCTGACGATGATAATTTATTTTTGTTTTTATTTTTTTTGTAGAAAATACTTGATTTTTTTATTTTTTTTTTTTTGCGCGCGCCATTAAGTTATTATATACATATCTACATTATAGTCTAGTTATTTATTATTAAAAACGAAATATAATATAATAAGTGTTTTAATTTTTCGCGCCACATGTTGGACAAATAACCAACTACCAAGGGTGCTCACTGCTCATCCCCATTTTATCATTTTTATCCATTAATAATAGTATGTATTCATTTAAATTCTTATTTTTAGAATTCATAAGTGCCTATCTATACTTCAAGTCCATAGACAGTATTTTCCAAATAATTAGATATCACTCTCAATAATAAGGCAATACAAACTTGCATTTCTTAAAATCATTACCGCACTACATTGCTGTGAATTGTTAAGCTGTAGACAATTCTCAAGAAAATACTTAACTATTTAAAACGAAATTTGAACGAGTGGCTTATAAACGTTTTCTGAGAACCTATAATAATATTATATACGATGAGTGTACTAGACTAAAATAATATACATTATATATATTTTGTGTAAAGTTATAAACATAATCAAAGAAGTCTGCAAGACCATTCTTCTTACATGACATCAAAAAGCTGATTTCAATATATTGAAAAACTTATACATATTTATCATATTGCATACTACAAAATATATATTAATGTTTTTGAATGATAAAATACGGTCGTGGTTAGGTTACTTGTTTCATGATCACGACGCGTATAATACACATAGTCACTCATAATTTCATTCGACGCAGACGATATTATTTTATTTTATTGACGATTCCTGGACAATACGAATGCGACCGTTGATGACAATAGTGATGACAGTATTTATAATATCATAAATTCGTAATAATATTATATTATGCAACTGTTGCACTGTGGTCATATCGCTAGCCACGAAATTTCGCGAACATTGTGCCGCAATATAATAATATAATATAATTCGTCGGCCGCGGTCGGAGCTGCGCCGTTCACAGTTATATAAAACAATTAATTCCAGTGCATTGCCATTAAATCCTAATGATTTTATTGTGTTATTAATATACGTCCGATTAAATATGACATCGAAATTTGAATAATTCCGAGAATTAACCGTATTGTACACGAAATAATATAGGTATAATAATTGCACATTTATACCTGCCCGATTCATTTTTTGCCCCGCATAAGACAACTTGGACGGAATAAGGGCCGTCCGTTTTTGTTTCGTATTCTTAGCGAATATTGTACAAATGCCACCGTCGTGTTTCGATGGAGATGAAATGTGTTTGTCTTTTTAGCATACTATGAGAGGCCGAAACAACTACAGTAGTCATAAACAAGCTGCTAAAATATATATTCCGCATTCCATCGTGGTTCACGCTGGTATATACTCGGCAGTCGTGTGGTACAATATAATATCTATATATATGTAATTTTTTTTTTTATGCATGTTATGTATGTATTTTTTGTGCAAAACATTTTATATTTTATGACGAGAGGCATAAATATTTATCTTGCTTATATATTTTATACGGTTTATTTTTTCATTTATTTTTTCAACCAAAAATGTTTTTCTCGCAATTTTCGCGGGCAATAGCTGATGCATTCTGGGGAGGAAAACGCTCACGTAAATAAACCTCAGCACACACAATTGTCAGTGTTCTATCTTCTCCATGAAAATAATTATTTTGTTCTACGCCATAATATTCTACAATTCACTGCTGTCGACGAGCTATACGCAAAACACGGTTATCGTTTCTTTTACATTTCGTATTATATTTAGTTAAACGGTTTGATCATTTACACGTATTACAATCTTTCGATTTGTATTCGTTTCTAGAACGCCAGCCACAGCGTGGTACCTATATTTTTTTTTAACTCGTCACGGCCGTCGAAAACAATCGACAAACATGAATACATATTATAATGTAATATGAAGAAAAAACAACTGTCGAAAAAAATATTTTTTTAACATAACAAAAAAATAAAATGAAAACAATATCGGCTTCTTCCCCCTGAGTATTCACGATTTGATTACAAATCGATGTGTCAGCTATTCTATATACAGAAACATGTACATCTAAAACTGTGTACAATATCTACTTTTATGAAAATGGAATAAAACTGATGTGAATACGAAAGCTACCAGGGAAATATACAAAACCAAACAGCAGCATAGGCCTAGAACATTATTATATCGACCGTCACTGCAGGCCATCAGGCTGTGTATATTCTAGTTTATTGGATGCATATATCCAGTCAAAGTAAATAACGCAGCGGTTTGATGTAAAACCAAGTATAATATTGAATCATACAATAATAATATGATCCTATTTCCATTCGTATAAATATAATACATATTTGTACATGTAACAGTGTTCCGCGTAATTTGTTTTTTTTTTTTATCCTTATTAGAGCGGAAATTTTATGACAGTCATAAAAATTGTTATAAATTAGCACATAGCTAATATCGATGAGGTCATCAAATTAAAGCACTGATAATATAACAATCCAAATATAACAATGTACTTGTGCAGTAAATTCTAAAAAAATCATTAAATTTTAAATTACAAAGATAAAATACATATTTTATATACTTACACCTTTATTTAAATAACAAAAATACAACTTTTATAAGCAAATAATATAATATTGTTGTCAATATTGACGGTACATATTACTATAAACTATTAAAATTAAAATATGCTCAAATCACAATACTTTATAGAAATATATTTGTATTAATGTAGTTATACCTATATATGACCAAACCATCAAATATGCAAAATAAAATTGCATTAGTGTAGCGTAATCAAAATAATACTGATAGAACTTAATTTCTTCTACAAAGTAACGAAAAATAATACAAATTTACTACTTTTAAGATTAAAATTAAAATATTATTTAAACCATAGAACGGAAGGTGGACCGCAATATTGTAAAGTATTTCAGTAGTATTGGAATAACAGGTTGGTGTTTACATTGATTAATATAGTTTGATACTCCTCGTTTGCGAAAAAAAGGAAGAACAATTTAAAATGTTCGTCGCAATAACTCGTGAACTTGGTCTCTGGTGTTAATCGACCGAAACGAAACAAATACTGTGGGTACCTACGTCATATATCATTAAATTTAAACATTTTTACGAAATTGGAAATAAATATAAGTATACCCGGTACTCACTACATATTATAATATAACAATATAACAAAATATAATATATTACATTTATTTTGTATACCGACCCTATTATTATATTTCACGTCATACATTGGCGATTATTAATGATTTATGTTTATGTACATACCCAACAGTTAATCCGTTGGGTATGTAGGAGGTGTATTTAGTTAAGGATCGTGTAGTTTATAGTTAGAGAGGATAAAAACTAAAATCAACAATTTTCAGTGTGGCGTGCACTTAAAACCGACGATTTATATAAGATACATATCTGCAAATATCCATTCGACAAAATAACTATTTACATTTTACAATAAAAATCTAATAGTATTGTATCACAATATTATCAGCTGGCTTACCAATTTCAGCACCAAATGTATATATTATTATAGGACCGACGCTTGACGTTAAAATAATTTAAAATACGCGTGTCGTGAATATTAATTATTTTATTAAGACTAAGTACAATAATTATTAACTACCATACCTAGTAGAACTCATTTGTATGTGATAACAAATAAATACTCCTCAAGACAGATGACGTCACATGTGCTAATACGTGTGATAGCCCAAATACCTAAGCTTTGGTTTAAGAAAACATTCTTCCGCTCAAGTGTCCCAAATATCAAATAATAATAATAATATACCTATTGACGAAAATCGTAATAATATTCATATTAATATATGATAACATAATACAGCAAAGCAACCAAATAAAATGTTAAAAATTACCAAATGTCCAATATAAACACTACCCACAACCTTTGGCTCTAAGCCGATCGTCCCATACCTTCTAAAACCTTCTCTCTAAAGTTATACCTACTCTAAAAACTGATGCAATCTCATCAAAGTACAGACACTTTTAAGGTACACCCACAGCCAATACGTATACTTTTATTATTGATAAAGATTAAACAACATTATTTTTAACCTACGTACATTAACTTAGTAGTTAAGTATATAAATTATAGTAATCACTAATCAGAAAAATAATCCCCAAAGCTAATATTTATATATTATAATTATTGTACATCTTAAATTACTCATATTTTGCTTTAAAATTAAAATATAATAAAAAGTCTATGATATTGCCTAGATAACAATCTTATTTTTTAATTTTATAAGAGGTCAATTCAGTCTAATTTTTAAACTAACGTGATCTGCTGAGAGTAACATTTTTATTTTTACATTTAAAATGACGTAAACATTTATATATTATAATAGTATAATACTATGTAATTGTATTCGTGGACACACAGTTTATTATTTACCGTTTCCACTTCATCAAATGGCCAACTTTTCATGAATAGATCGATTTCGTATATGAGTAGTTATTCTGTTTCCGATCAAATTTTATATTTTTTTATTATTATTAATTATTATTTTTGACAGCAGTATCCAACAGTGATGTATATAGTTATATATAGTTTTGGGGATTTTTTCCCTAGATTCATAAATTACCACTTCTTAAATATTTAGTAATAATAAATGTTGAAAATTTTACAATTTTCTGATTAGATTTATCTTTTGGAAAAATGCATATAACATACATGAAATTGCTACGGTTTTTGCTCTGCATCGTGTGCTTGATGTATTCTAGGTGGATTTTTAAAAATGTTTCGGGTTTTGACTTTGGGCAGTTGATCACTATGGTATTATGTTTTATTATTAGAGTTATATTGCATAATATTACAATATGTACCACGTCATAATGGTGCTGGTGCTTCACTGATGAGATAGACGTGAATTAGGTGGGTGTGACCTATATTCTTGTTCAAATGATAATCACTTCCTCTATACACAACCATATATTTATGTAGTGAGCTAACGTCTCGCTATTGTTATATAATATCAATATGCTCTATTCATATTATAATATATACCTACCAACCGCAGCAGTGTAATATAATATGCATTATATTTTAATATTATACATTATGTGGGATTTATTTTTTTTGTTCTCCACGTACGCAGGTTGGATCAATTCGGCCATCAACCCTTTCATATACGCGTTCGTCAGCCAGGACTTCAGAATGGCATTTTGGCGGTTGACGTGCAGTTACTGCACCGGACACAAGCCCAACCAGAACACGCCACACAACCGGTTCGTGATCAGATACAGTCATTATTCGAGGAACCAAGTGTAAAAAAATACGTCGATCGACAGTCACCCATGATACAACCATCCCTCGATATGTCGATGACTTAAACGTCTTAAATTATAATATAATATGATATTATATCCTTTATTTGGTGAAATCTCGTTAGAATGGTGATGTGAGTAAAACGAATTTTTTCTCGTTAAAACAAAATATGTATTTAATGTGCAAAAATATTATTATATAGTATACAAAATATTTACTTTAGTAGTTAAACGAAATTTCCTATTTAAATATCATCATACGCTCCAGTAAACCACAGTTTCGAGCATTCTTGTCTTACTTCATTGCATAACTTTTTAGTTTTTACTATTGTGTAAACTATTAATATTTCAGGTGTCTCACAATAATATTTGTCGTTGAACGATGAAATAAACCATAATCTTAAAATATTTTAGATTTTACTGCTATCATTCAAAAAAATGTAAATAGATTTTTTAAAAATATTTTTACTGAGTAATAATTACTTACGCACTATTTTGTACCATCAAACATTATTCATTATCGTTTATCTTTGAGTTATTCATGAATATTTATATTAGAGGCTAAAACGCCTAATTAGGTACTATTTATTTATTTACAAAAATATGTATGATTATAATATAATAGTACCTAATCGGATAAATTTTAAACAAGAATTTTTTTTCTGCCCATAAAGTTCCGTTCTAACGGGATTTTACTGTTTATATTATAATATAGTAACAATATGCATTACTTTTAAGTAGACAGCTAGTCATATTTATGTATATAATATGTTTGATGTGTGTATTTGTACGATATAGTGGACGCAGGGTTTGATCGCCGACATATTTATTATATAATACTATAATATAGCACACTTGGTACCACTCTGGCCACGAGACATTTTTTAATGGACTTCCGTGCCACATCCGCTCCAGCCAAGTCGATTCGTTGACCGTCATATTATATTAGTACTACTATAATTACAACTATGATTATTATTACTATTATTGTTATTGTTATTGTTATTATTAGTAGTAGTAGTAGTATTATAGTATTATTTTTTTTTTTTTTGTTATGTCAGTCTTATTTTATTGTGGTCAACGTACGCAATATTGTATTTATACTCCGAACCAGAAGAGTCGGAAAACTACAACAGAGCAGAAGTGTCGATTTCATACACACACAGCTGAATAGTTAACGGAAAATAAAAACTAAACCAAAATTTACGATATAATATGCAGTATAATACCTATAACGTATACTGATCTTCGAGTACTAAAACCATTTTTCAAATTAACTATTCTGCGCTGTTACAATTAAATCACAAAACGCGTAAAAATTATAAAAAAAAAAATAAACTTCACCGATGTAAATATTTTTATTCAGTCTCAATTAATTTTGGTAAATTTTTGTCTTACTGTAAGTTTTAGATTGGATTACGTTTTAACTGTTTCGTCGAACTTCAATGCCCATACCGATGTTAGCAGCTGAGTAATGGAAAAAAACACGTAGCCTTTTATGGTTCTCCTTTCGACTAAGTGCTAAATATTATATATTGCTTTTGTTTTAATTGATTTCTATTAGGTATTGTGGTATTGTATTATAATTATTCTAACAAATTATTATTATTACCAAGAAATTAAATGTCACTGATCGTGCAGGCGTAGGTAAACCAGGGACTGGAACTGAGCCGAAATGAACCAGTTCTGGAACAAAAAAAATCTTAACATTTTGGAAACCGGAACCTAACCAAAACTGCACTTAAATATTTTCAAATAACCGAAACCGAAACCCATATTTTTGAATTACAAATTTTACAAGGTTTATTTTGTGTTTACCTCTGTCGCCAGTGTTCAATTAATTGGTCAGTAGAGCAGAAAGTGCTTTGATAAACTATTATTATTTTATTTTAGAAATGTTAATTTTGGAACCGGAACAAGAACTAAAACCCTTAAAATCAATTTTCGAAAAACCCAAACCGGAACCGGAACCCTTAGAAAAAAAAAATGAAGTACCTGTACCGGAAACGGAACCGTAAAAACCTAAAGATTCCAGTCCCTGAGGTAAGCTCGTTGCTCTTGCGTGTAATCAAATATAATAACGTTTTGATTTGTTGATAAAACATTTTTTGAATTCGTCTCATAAACGTTTATGTCTAAATAACAACCATTCAAAATGAAACAAACAAAATTGATTATATTGACAATAGATAATGAATAGGAATTCAGACGGTAAGATATTAACTCACAATAAACACTTTACAACACTGCTTCTCAAAAAGCAATATAACTTACGTAGATTATTATTATTATTTTATTTCGTTATATAATAAATAATAATGTATATATATAGGCACGTATTGTGATAAAAAATAAAAATACAATTTTCTTTCAAACACATTTATTCGCATTTTGCACGTTTATTCGTTTTTCCGTCTTATATTATGTTAATCGAATACTTTTAGTAAACGATAAGCATACTTAAATATTATAAGTTATAAAAATGTAAATGTTAAAACCACCCAAAGACGTTTATGTATAGGTATATAAGCGCACACAATAATAATATAGCGAAAGGTTTGAAATTAATTACCCTTGGTAAACATATATTGTACGTCAAGTGAAAGTGATAAATCCTCTTTGAACATAAATAAATTATTACTTATACATTTTCCAATTTTAGACTTGACACTTTTACACAGAAATAATTTGATTGAAATCCGTTATACATTAAAAATACTTGTTGGCTTGTTTATTTTTAAAGGACGATAAAATGTATAAATATTCATTGCAATGAAATTACATAAAATTAGTTAGGTACTTAATGTAATTTAAAATGAATAGAAATAAAAAAAAACGAAATGGGAAGTTTAAAAGTTAATGTAATTTTGTGATCACAAAGTACGTATTATCTGTATAAAAAAAATAAAATAACGTGTGAAAATTTGTATTTTAAAGGAATTATAAACGTTATAAGATATTTTATCATCGTGTTTTAAATGCAATTGTGACTTACAAGTTACAATAATTATAGTAAAATGATTGTAGTAAAGAACATAATATTTTATTTTTGTAAAATTCTAAATCTTCTATAGATCGATTGCAATAATACATAGGTATGTTAGGACATAATACATATCGATTTCATTGTATTTTCAAATTTCACGAAATAATTATTATATGTTTTAAGCAATGGATTTTCTTAGAACAAACAAGCAATTTGTTAGTGGTTTTTTTTTTTTTTTTGATTCATTAGTTAAAACATTAGTACCTACAAAATACAGAAAAATATAAAACTATAAGCTTTTGAAAATTTGACAATTTCTAAAACATAAATTAAAATATGCTTCAGAAATGTCAACCGATGGAGGCATAATTTATTATTAATTACTTGTTGTCGACAACTACACAACAGGAATATAATTAAAGGTACTTAGTTTTCTCATTTGTTTATTATTTTATTTTAAATAAACCACAATAATATTATACTACTTCAATTCTTGTTTGTGCTTATCATCAATATTATGCTACAAATTACTAAAATGTTCTTTACCCACCACCTCCCCCTCCTCGAATTTTTATTGTACATAGTTAGTAGTACCGGGAGCATTGGAGTTGCGTACCGTAGAAAAGATATACACGAATTGTGTCCCAAAAAAATCAGGACGCAATTCATGTATTTTACTCAAGGGTCCTTATAAACAACTAACAATGAAATAAAAATAAACAATTATAAATATAATCATAAGTCAATGAAAAATTTGTTTATCAAATGTAACAAAAAAGTAAATTAACGTTAAATCACTTAAATTTAATCAAATCCAATACAGTCTATATTTAATAAAATAAATATGAAAATCAAAATGTCAGTCAAAAATTAGATCATAATGACAGAGCCCAGGCTTATACTGCTTATAGTTAATACATTATACAGAGAACCCCTGAAAACAAAATAAAAATTGTACTATACCTAACCAATATAGTGGGACGTAAATACGTAATTCGTGTTTTGTGGGACACAACTAAGGTGCCCCGGTAGTACCTATTAAACATTTTTTTTTTCTAAATAAAATTAAAATGTATTTTTTAAAAGATGTTAAATATCAGTTACTCATTACAATATTATAATATTATATAAATATATAATATGAATAATAATATTAAAAATTAAATCAATGTAAAAAATTTTAAGTAAACATAAATTATAATAATATTATATTAATTTCGCGCCTAAGCATATTGCAAAAATAAAATAGTATGACTGGTTTCGACTACCTATTGTAATTTCGGGAATGGGCGATGCTTTCAATCGACCTGTAGTGTGCAGTCACAATAATCTAGGCTTTACATTAACAGACATAATAATATTTATCTAGTCACTCAATAATGCATACCAAATATTGATCTCGATAAGCTCTTTATGTTCAATTAATATATACCTACTATGAATCGTAGTACATAATACTCAGGTGCCCATACGAGCGAGACGGATCCCAATTCACAGATTAGTACCTAACTATAATGGCACTGCTATTACCATTACTCAGTGTTGAGAGAAAAAAAAACAATCGTTGATTGAACATTTGAACCGATTATGGCAGTTATACAAAGATATCGTCATAAATAATTTAAAATTTATACATTTCATCAAATATAAATTCGTTTAATTTTTAATAAAATTTACAATTTGGCTATAAAAATTCTATAGTTAGTGTACACCGTGTAAAGTACACATTGAGTAAGCTCGATTGTTAAAAATGTAATCATTGTCCATGATGGTAGATTTTGTTAAGATTTTTGTATTAATCATAAAATATATTGTTTTAAATCATTGTTTTACTGACGTTGTACATAATATATTAATATATATATATATTGTCAAATGCAATGAGAGTATATTTATTGAAATTTATTAATTTTAAATTGTGTACAAAATAATCCTTATAAACGTTAATCATAGAATTTTTCACCATCATCGTATGTGTGACAAATGCTATAAAATTAAGACACATTTTATTATATGTATCATTTTATGTTTCAAATATTATGTCGTAACAGTAATAATATTATAACGTTACTTTTATGGATGTTCAAAAAAAAATTGTAAAATATTACGCTGTTATTGGTTTACGGCACAATTTTAATGTTAGTCGTTCTAGTAGGTATACAAACGATTTCACGATAAAAAAAAAATCTATTTGTATAAACATAAATGTCTATTGCGATCTCGATCAATTATTTTAATTACTTTATTACGAATGTACACAAACTTGTCTTGTTGTTGCTGTGTATTTTTTTTTTTTTAAAGAATTTTATTGTACGTTTATAACTAATTATATGTTCGCATTTCGTTCAAACGAATAATATTTTAATAATGCATTGTAAATTATCGAAGTTGTTTTAATCGATGTGGTAATATAAATTGTAAATAATTTAAATAATATTTACCTATAAACAAAAAAAAGTGTTCGATAGAATATACTACACTTCAACATTTGTAATAATTATAATACTATAAAACATATTATTATTATTGATGGTTGATAAAAACGTATCGCATACACGTTATTTTGTTTCGATTTTTGAAATTGAAAAAAAATATATTTTATTGATTGTGATGTGATATCATATTTTTTTGATATACTACGTGAGTAGATACTAAATATGTATAATACTGTAATAACCAATTAAACATTGGTTATTATTTATCTATCATTTTATACACTTGTAAGATATTATGAATTATTGAGAGATTAATTAGTAAATGGTAATTATTACTGTGACGTGCTGGTTAAACATTTAGTTTAATATTTAAGGCAAATCGATATAAATCGGGTACAGTACCTTAACCATACAGTAGATAAATATGCTTTAAAAATCTTTTTTTTATATTTTATTTAAAGAACATTTCAAAACTTTTCAAATGGTCGTAATTCAATTATGGAAAATGTATGGAAACATAAAAAAAAATGTTTGTCCATCCTTGTGCAATTGTTTTTAAAAAGTTTTTAATAATTTCTTACATAAATAAAATGTTTTAAAGTTTTGTAAAGTTCAATTTAAAAATAAATATTAAACTTAAGTGGTTGTCAGAAATCATAAAATATCGTACACTATATTTATGGAGGTAAAACAAAAATATGGTATTATGTGTATTTCCTAGACACAATTGCGATTGTTAGTCATGGAGAACCGCGATCCATAATTGGCGACTTGTGGTTAGTAAAAAGTCGTTGAAAAGTGAACACTTCAAAAAACTGTAATCATATTAATCGCCACGTAAAGAAACTTGGATGTTGTGAGAAAAAAATAATATACGTTGGTGATCCAATTTGAATAATATATTTTATTTCTCTTTTAATCTACCAAGCTAAAGTTTAAATTGTATAGTATAGTACCTATATTATATTCAGTTGATTAATGTAATTTATATGAAATTAAGAAAAATGTATTCATAGTATAAGTTAATAATTAGGTATGTAATATTCAATAATTACTTGATAAGACACAACAATTTAAAATCCAATAAATAAATAGTTGTTCATTTATTGGTTTAGCACACATTATTCAAACCGGTGCATGAACACCATTAATACACATAAATAAAGTAACTTTATTATAATTGACCAAAACATAAAATCAGAATTTCTAGACTATATTCAATATGACTAATATGAGTACAAATACAAATAATACCCAATATAAAATATTTAAATATTTTTTTGTATCAAGAATAGTGAGTTTATATCAAATGCTACAAAGTCTTCAATGGTCATACAGCGACGTTTTTATGATTTCCTTTTGGATAGTGTATCAGAAAAATTTGGCTCAACAGATAAACAGTCAGCAGTCTGCCCGTGTTCCTTTATTTGTTATATTACATTTATGCGAGATTCACTTATATAGATTATGTTTTCACTTAAAATATGTCATAGTTTTCAACATAACATGTTTGGCAGTTACAATTTTGATTTAAAAATTCTTTACTTAATTTTTATATAAGAAAATAATATCCATTAATACAGTTTCCTGGATATTTCATCCAACACTTCTTCTATATCCACATGGATAAATTGCTATGTAATAGATAGGTACTTAGCATTGCCAAATTATTTAACTTGTTCTGAATTGAAAACAATAAAATGTACATAGAAATATAGAATGATAGCACACTGAAATTTAATAAATATTTTTTTAATGGCTATGGGGTGAAATATCATCCAGATCACCCTCTTAAATACAACACTGACATACTGCAACAAACAAACAGTATTAAATTAGACCTTCACTATTAAAAAAGATAAATAAAGAATCTTTATTGCTGAGAAATTGATAGACCAAATTATTTAGGTAACACTATATTTAAAAGTGTACACAAGAAATAACAAAATAACACATTGCCCATAAGATTTTTTACATAAAATTATTCGAAAATTAAAAATTAAATGCAAATTTTATATTTAAATTAGAGTTTTATTTAAAGCCGTCACAACAGATTCACATTAAATTATTTATAAATCAAACAAATATTTGTAGTTATTTTTTTACCCGTAGTAGATTATTATGAACCAACTAGGTAATAATTGTTTTACAGTTTTACTACAAAGTAAATTCAATTATTTTGTAATAAGATGATACAAATTGTCATGAATAAGGAAAATATCTTTACTTACTTCTAAAACAGTTTATTTATTTTCTGAGTAAATACTTGCATTTTTTATAAATTAACTTTTAATACTCATTTATTAAAGTAAAATTTTGATTATTATAAATCAATTTAATGAAATAATACATAATAACAAAATAACGAGAATATATTTTACCTTTTATCATTAAAATATAAGGAAATATAATCAAAAAATTCAATTTAATTATGGAATAATGTAATATTTTAAATGTATACTTGTATTATGTCGGAACATTTATGTTGAATTTATGATTCACTTAAATCTTTTAAACTGAAATGTTCTTATTTTCCTAAAAACAAAATGATTTATACAATTATGATACCAATATAAAATACTGAATAATAATTTACCTAAAAAGTATATGAGGAACTAGTCATCTTCGCTATCAGAGCTATCTGAATATGCAAGACCAGGTAAAATATTAGATTTGGTTTCACCTGAAAAAAGTATATACAGTACAATATATTTTTATTACATATAATTTACACGTGAAGGATGGTTTACATTTTAAGTATCAATAATTTACATTTGACTTTATGGAAATATTAATACAGAAATATTCAAAAAATAGTTAGTGTTAGAAATTAGAATTAAATTTAAATTTACTTTAAGTTGTAATTTGTTATATTTACAAATATATAGTACCTAAATAATGTTTGTTTTTTATTAATTTGTGCATCAACTTATAACAATGAATTAATAAACAAATAAGGAAAACCACAGTGTATGAACCTATTGGTTTATATTATATGAGTAATGAATATATATAATTTATGAGCCTACAATTAATTTTAGTTAATAATTGTTTTCATACGACCGAATTAAATTTTCAATATTTTTAAACATTAATACAACAGTAAGTATAACTAAATCATAGGTATATGATAAATATAATTAGTTGAATGTCATGACAATTTATATTAAAAAACACCATACCTCTAAAAAAAAAATGTTTAAATATTAAACGTACAGGTTTTTAAATTTGATAGAGTTGCAAATTGCTAGTTAGTTTGTCATAAATAGATACATTTTTATTACAATTTATTATTTGAACACTTATAATAAAAACGCTCTAATCTATCTTATGTCGGTAGTGGACGGTGGTGTAAATGGTTGTAAGTAGAAAGAGATATTTCTCTATATCTAGTAAATAGTAGTCTATACTCTATAATATTATATTATATAAACTTTTATTATAGTATTTTGATGCATTTTGTACTTTGTAACATTTATTTAATCAAACAAAATGATAAAATAATGTATTAAAATGATTTTCCTATTAAATGTGCAATACCTATTGCGGTACCTTTTTTTCTTCATAATAATTAAACACATTATACCTATATCTTAAATGATTAGTGATGGGAAATACAATTGAAACTAATTATCATCACTATAAGGGAAATTTTTTAATGTATTTTATTTATATTTAAAATGTAATATGTTTGTTATTAAGATATACAATAGTATATATTATCATACTTGTTGATTTCTCAGGTAATATTTTAGATTCGTCAGAGGTGGGTTTGTGTTTTTTTGAAGAATTAGTGCTTTCCTCGGATGTTCTTTTCTTTATGATTGCACCAGCCAATAGTTTACTCTGTGTTTTTCTTGTTCTGTCGATAAAATAATAATTATAAAATACATATTTATTTTACAAATATTTTACTACTATAACCTGTCAATCCTAATTACTTACACACTACTTTTCAAAGTCTGTGGTTTAGGAATAGGGACAATCAACGGAGAAACTATAGTTTCACACTGAAGAGTTGATACTTTTGAACGATATTCTTCAATCTGTCTGGCTTCCTCGATTAGCTGACGTCTTTCTTCATCCATTTTTGTCTTATCAACCAGTTCGAGAAATCCTACTTCATCATCATCCAGACCTCTTATCATATTTTCTAAACAAATTTAAAATGAACAAAATTTTTATTTAAATAACTAGAACTTCCTATTACACCTTGAAGCTTGGTGTCTACATCATTTTAAACAGTTACAATTGTTAACATCCATGTGTTATAGATAATACTTTTAACAAATGTTACGCAAAATATTTACTGAGTTTATGAGTTTCTTCATATTCGTATTCTTTTTTTCTGCGTTGTTCTTCGAGTCTATCAAACAATGATCGGTGATCATATTGTTCTTCGGGCACCGCTAAACAAAACAATTTTTTTTATTAAAATTACCAAGTGATGACGAACTAAAACGTTACCCAAAGGCTGTTCAGCCGTTCTAACTTTGTCCCATTCTTCTTGACGGATTCTGCGCCGTTCGGCAAGCTCTGTTTCCGAAACAAATCCGGAACTCATATTTGTAACAATTCTCTGGTACGTCAAAAAGGTTATAGAGAAAGATGGTGGTTACATTTTCTTTAGTACACACCGTCGCTGAGTATTTTATGAATTTTATTATAGTATAAATGGGAATTATTGCTGTTATTTGACGATGTTTGATTTAACTTGAATATCTCATAATAGCATCATCTGCATGGGTATTAACTATTAAGTTATTAGTAATAATGTAAATCGTAATGGCTACGATACCTAATTATAATTAATAATAATATTATGTTTTTTGTTTACATTATGCTTGTCGGTAAATGATAGTGTTATCAACAACAGTTCCAAAGTCGATTTAAGATAGTAGGTTGCCCATCGACTTGTGATAAGAAAGCCAGTACAGCGAATCTCACTTTTTTTACTATAGCAGCGCTCCATGTGAGAAAAATAGTGTCGTAAACTCGTAATTCGCGCGACTGTTTAAAATTTAAATCATACGGATACGACATATTAATGGTATCGGTGTAATATATACCTAGATGACGCAATTTTTTATCATTGTTATCCACTGATTGGATTCTATTTAAATAATTACAATAGTTTTAAAACAAACAATATCCAAGAACACAAATAATACATTTAACAAAAATGTAATAATAATATATTAGTGTACCTATAATTAACATTTTATTAAATATCTATGTGGTCACTAATTTCGACAATTTTTTTTTAGTGGTGTTTAGTTTTTTATTATTTTGATTTTGAATGTATGTGTATTGTCTCATTCTCATTATAAGGTAATGTGTATAAATATCAGAAAATACAGTTTGCTTGTGTTCTTCACAATCAAATTTAAAATAGATTTTCTTTTTTAAAAAATCTTCAAATGCCTCTTCAAATACATTTTGAGAGTCTTTAAATTTAGTGAAGGACAATTCTAGTGTTTTTATTATTCTGAATAGATTGCTGTTAGGATGAGAAAGATATCCTCTACTTTTAGCTATTACTAAATCTGCATTAGTACCGTAAACTGTCGTATTCAGATTTTTAAAACTAGATGCACATACTTGGCATTTAGTCTTTGCAGTTAATCGCTTGGCCATATATCTAAAGAATTAAACTAAATGTTAGTACTATACTACTATGTTAATAAATAATTATTTATTTAAAGTTTGGTTTTTACTTATATAAAAACATACCCTGCTAAATAATATACTACACAGTCAAAAACAGTAGAATCAGAATAGTCGTGTTCTTGAAAAATTTCATCAACATCCCAACATCCTTCATCTGAAATAGTATTCAATTTTTCTTTGAGCTTCTCAATTTTTTCTTCTCTTATTGAAGTGTTTGCAGGGTCTTTAGTAATCTGTTTTAAATCTGCTATTGTTATAATAGGAGCATTATCTAAAATTATTTATATTTATATAATAGGTAACATGTAGGTACATACATACATATATTACTATATTAGTCTATTTATTTAGTTTTTATTTTGAATTTCGATATAATTTACCTTCAAATATCATACAATTCCCGCTTTTAGGGGGCTTAATCAATGAAAATACTGAAAGCATTCTATAAAGTTGGAGAAAAGAAGGACAAGCAGGATGGTCGTTTGGACCAGCCACTTGTCGTACAATTCCAAAAAATTTCTGTAAAATAAATAATAGTTTTAATGAAAACATTATTTAGAATAAAGATAATGTAAGTATGTCCATTATATTATTTAATTTAAATTATGTTTACTTCCAAACGATCTTGGTTAAATTTAGATGTCAATACATATGCAAAATTTTTGTCATTCAGTAGATGATTAACTATATCTAGTGTAGATTTTAAAGTGATTATTAAACCATCGGCAGTGTTTGAAGTTAAAAAATCATTTTTTCCAATATAATTATTATTTAAATTTGATTCCCAACTGTTTATCCAATCTAATGCTTCTTTCAACACCTATTAATAAAAATATTAAATATTATATACAATCATTTTGAATATATTTTGTAAACATTTAATTTCAAAAAAAAAGCGCGACTACTATAAATTTGGGACCCGAGAAATCATTAAGTGTTAGTCCTAAACTTCATACAAATTAATACCAATACCATACTTTAGTTAGCAACATAATAAACATAACAATTAAGTGGTACTTAAGTAGGTACTTAATAGGAATCGCATCTTTAACAAGTCTGGGCTTTTTCAAACATATCTGAAAAATATGAATTTGTATGAGTATTCTATAATATTAATAAATAATATTATTTTACTTACTGTATACTTGCTATATCCTGCACCAGATTCCCAAGTATCAACTACATCCTCTTTCTTGAAGTGGTAACGGCATACTTTAGAATTAGTTTTAAAACTAACATCTAAAACTTTTTCCCACTCATCCCTTAAAGGAGAAGTTTTAGGAACACCAAACAAACTAATTTTAAACCCTTAATAAGGACATAAAGGTACACAACATGCCATTTTTATTATTATAATATAGAAAATAACCAAAATTATAGCAATATAGTTGATTATTAAATTATATTAACATAGTAAAATATCAAATGATAATTAATATGTTTAAACTGTTTAAAGTATTATTATATTTATATATTTTATAAATCAATTCTGCCATGTTAGGGTATAATAATTCAAGTAGGTATATAAAATTAGGCGGGTAAAAGTTGTCTACATAGTCTTAATTTTCTCCACTAAAAGCGCTATAGTATTAAAAACAGCTGATTGCTAGATTCATATTGACGGTCGTCGGATAAGCCATTTTACCCTAGTCGATGGGCAACCATACCATCATTACCATCTTAAATCGTGCTATACACCATAATCATAAAATTATCAAAATATTTTACTTGTTTTGAGCTGTTAAGGAACATTTTCAGTTTCCAATTGTTTAGTTTTTTTTTTCTAGAGATGTCAATAAAATGTTATTCCTTGAGTCAAAAAGCTTGAAAAATGAATACAAGACTTCCAATATATTGTTACAACGACAGTTGAAAAATATTAAAAATACATGGTCATAATTTTTTTATAAGCATTTAAAGTTTGAATTTTTACAAATACGTAAAAATCACTAAAACGTGCAAATTATTTTGAGTTGGAAATTCATAAAAAATGTTCTTATTAAATCTAAGATTTGAAAGTCAAATCAAAATTTATGAGCGTTCGAGATTCAAATTTTTACAATATTGAATATTCGCTCGATTTCACATGTAGAGATTTTCTTACTTCGTTGTAATTCAAAAACGAATAACCATAGGTACCTACTTAAAATGTACAGTGTACACCATATATGTTTATTTTATAAATTCCTATTATACTTGATAAAACATTCATTGATTCGTTTTTAGCTGTTTACGGACATTTTCAATTTTCAATTTTTTTAGTTTTTTTTCTATTAATATCAATAAAATTGTACTATTATAAAAAAAATCTATATTATTCTGTTCTTGATTATGCTATATGTTTATTTCCTTTAGCAAAACATCTTTTCAATTTTCATGAATTTTTCTATATAAAATAATGTCGATGTTTCACATCTGCCAGGCGTCCCGCGACGGCTCCATTTTTTTAATAATTTAAATAATTATTGTCTAATTATGATTGGCTTATGCTTAAAATTATTTTTAAATAACAATTTTACAGATTATAATATTTTAACGGCTAAATAATAACCTATTTTTGATTTAATATATTACAATTTACAATAGTTTAATACCAAAATCGAAAACTGGGTTTTATTAATTATGTATAAATTAAGTGTTGCAAATGAATAAACGTACCTATAATGGCATGTACTTATAACTTGAATAACTTTTTTTTTGATATTTTTTTAAATATTATAAATTAATACAACTATAAATTATGTTTAGTTATTATGAATAGTAATTACCATTGGTAAGTCGAGCCCAATATTAAGCAATTTTTAAGCATAGCCTATAGGTAATTAATATAATAATATATGTAATATATTGACATATTGTATTGTGATTGACTGTAGTATTGTATAAAGTGATAGATGCACCACATGCATAGGTACCAATGTGTTTGATATTAACCATTAGAAACAATTTACATAGATATAATAACCATCATAACCAGATGAGTGGTAAACAGAGAAGTCTACAATGTAGGTATTAGGTACATATATCTAATTAGCTGCTTATAAATAGTTATTTATCGTCATTTTTAGGCAGATATATCAATATATTAAAGTAAAATAACATTTAAATTTGGATTAACCATTTTACAATGGTATAATAAATTATAGTATTAATAGGTAGCTATACAAATAAGAGTTACTTAAAGTACATTTAATTTTGATATAAAGGTAAATACTAGATTGACCTTTATTTTAGATTGGTTTTGTGTTAAAAAAACAATGCACCAATTGTCTATTGTTTATACCTGTCCTTATTTATTGGTACCTAAATGCATATGCATGACATGTGGATATATATTTTTGCCCGCTTGAAAATATTATAATGCACCATAAATACTTAAAAAATTATAATATATTCAACAAATGCTAAAAAAATATTTTTACTCTTTGATTTTAACAAATGAAAAAAATAATAAATTTACATATAATTGGTATACATATATTATAATGTTATTCTATAGTGTGCCAAAATATGTACCTATTTCACACATACAACTGTAGACTATAATGATAAAAGTGCATCTACCACGGCAGTACGTCGTGTTTGATGGAATTAGTGGTATGGGATAAGTTTCTTTTAAATATTAATAATATTATTAAAATAAACAAATAATGTATAAATAAAGTCTTCATTATATAAAAAAAAAAAAAATATTGAGTACAAAATTTACAGTATTGATTTTTGAATCATATAATTGTATATATTATGTACTAAATATCTGGTTTTAAGACTAACAATAATTAATATATTGGCTGTTGTCTTTCACATATATTTATATTTATGAAATATAATATTTCATAAATATTAATATCGTGTAGACAATTTAGAGAAGTTTTAATCAAATGAAAAATAATCAGTCACTTTTGTACAAAATTGTATCATGTATCATGCTCTGGTCATTTTGTGGTTCGAGGACTTGTTTCTGCCGTGCAGTATGTCCTGGATTTCTTGAAGTGTCTTGCCTTCGGTTTGTGGCAACAAAAACGCCGTAAACAACAGCGCAAATATACAGCACACGGCAAATATCCAAAACACAGAATATATGCCGATGGCGTTGGACACCGCATTAAACAACTTCGTCAATATGAAGCCCAGAATCCAGCAGAAACTGGCCGTTAAAGCCGAAGCTACAGACTTAAGATTGGTCGGAAATATCTCTCCCATAATAGCCCATGGCAGCGGACCAAAACCTGAAAATTGTTTCAAAATGTAATCAATTCAAGTGATTCGTGTTCATCTATAGGTCCATTAGGTATATACGCATATGACAATATAGGTATAAATACTTTATAATGTCTACAACTTTGTATAGGTATAGTCAATACACAATATTAGGTAGGTAGTAACCATATTACCATATGGTAATATATAATCTTTAACACAAGATAATATTGAGCATTATACAGTTTAAAAATAAATATATAGATAACTTACCAAGACAATAGGTGATAATGAAAAGCACCAAACTTGTAACCGGTAACCATCCGATAGAACTCACATCTCTTCCTGATTCTTGTAAGTAGAAAAACAGGCCAAGCGTTCCCTGCAGTAACAATACAAAAATGTTTGTGAATATTTTTATAAAAATATATATTAATATACTGTGCACGGCACGAAGGAGTAGGTAATAAAGTGAATAATATTTCAGAAAGCGTGGCGGACAACATATAGTTGAACGACTCGCGTTCAAATTAATAACA
Organism: Nasonovia ribisnigri; assembly: GCA_027563435.1. Lineage (NCBI taxonomy): Eukaryota > Metazoa > Arthropoda > Insecta > Hemiptera > Aphididae > Nasonovia > Nasonovia ribisnigri. The sequence goes on from JANEHU010000794.1 coordinate 235,277, forward strand.
TTATAATATTATATATTTAAACACATACGCGTATAAATTAATATATAAGTATTACCGCCGTTAAAATATTTCGTACTTACGTCAGTAATTGCCATTCCGATGGCCGAAATGTACAGCAGCGTCCTCATCGTAGTTATCTTAGCCAAGGAGGGCGTCAAACCGGCAGCGAACAACATCACTGTGCCGACGATTATTGTGGACACGCTGGCAGACAGTTCGACGCCGGTCTTTAAGAAAATTTTCTCGCTGTACAGCAGCACCACGTTGATGCCGCTAAGCTGCTGCCAAGCTACCATGGCACAGGATATGATCACCGCCTTGATGTTACCTCTGTTGGCGAACAGTTCGCGGAAACCAGACTTTTGTTTCTTTGCCTCGTCAACGGATTTCTGTAATGCAGACGACGGGTTAGTATTTATTATTATAATTAGTATATATTATCATTTTTTTCTCTACTAAATACAATATAATAAAGCCCATAATATTTCAAGAGCTTAAACGATATATTAAGAGTCATTTATTGGAAAATTAACATGCGTGGCCATTATAAGTATATAATTGGAAATTTAGGCGGCTTTTAAAAGATAAGCCTAGAAGATATAGTTCAGTGACGGCTAGTGATGTCCTTAGCTGATGGTACACAAAATGATATGCATAAACATAATGTAATGAAATCAATAACATAATTGATGTTAAATAGGTATTATGTTGAAGATAATTTTATCAAATATATATACTATGATGATTAATAAATGATAAATAATATTCGCCGCAAGTAAAAAATACATAAATAAACAGAAACATTGTAATTTGAAATTAAATTTAAAAATATTAAAAAGACAACAAATTATTATATTTCTTGTACCTAGTGAATATCGGATGTTTTTGACTATTGAGCCCTTTGTCTTAAAAAAAACCATCAAACCGCGTGTTCGGTGGTAGTTTACGCACAGTATATAATATTATGGCGTGTTAATGTTAGTGTGTTGGTACGTACTTTGATCTCTTCGAGCTCTTTGATCAGAGCTGTCTCTTGTGGGTTACCGCGCAACCACCTCAAAGATTCCATGGCCTTCTGCTCTCCCCCGGGCCGTATCAACAGCGACTGTGGTGAGTCCGGCATCCATACGAACATACCGAAACACAAGACGGGTGTCGCCAGGGACACGATGACCAACGTCAGGTACGACGTGTATGGTCCGACAATGTATTCGAGCAGAAATCCAATGACCAAGAAGAACTGCATCAGTGTGCCCAACGACGATCTCAAACGCATCTAAATAATAATAATATACGATATAACGTATAATCCTAAACATACATGACGAGATTCACGGACCACTGATCGACCATACTACTATAATATTATATTACACATTTATTAAAAATATGCATATTATACAGCAGTTGAATGAGATTACAATTGTATGAATAAATGTAAAATAAGCTAAATACTCGAAACGGTTTAAAAAACGTGAGCTATATACCTCTTAAAATAGTTTTTAAGATCTCGCATACAATAAAAAAAATATACACCCAATTGATTGCTTTCATGGTACCTACGTATGTATTTAATCAGCTTCCTCTAAACACTTATTCACACGCGTAGTATCTATATTCTATATAATAGTTAATTATATTCATGTAAGTTAAAAATGATTTATTTATTTATGATATATCTGTATTTTAAACAAAAACAACAGACGTGAAAGCGTTCATCACTCTTATAAATATTATATTCGTATAGTTGTTAGAGATTTTCAGCAGTCGCCTGTCAATGATCAATAGCACCGAGTACTTTATTGAAGAATACAATGAATTATATTATATTATCATACTTGCGTAGATATATATAATGGAAATTACGCCAATTAGGTATACTAATGTGCATACCTACTATAAACCATAACACCTATACTTTGAGTTATCCTGAATATTGAATAGACTTTTTAAAGTCATAAATACATAATACATAATTACATAAATACATTTGGTGTGAAGCATACTGTGATTATTGTTATGTTCTATATAGTTGTTATTGCGAGAGAGAAATCCATCGAATGCTAAAATGTTAGAGCTATGCCGAGGTGGATGGCAGTGGCGGCGTGAATAGCTATTTTATGAGGCTGCCGCCTCATGCGAAAGTGGGGTGGGTGGGTGGGTATCCCATTGACTCCTAGTTTATAATTTACACTCACATAGTCACATACTCACATACGAATATACGACATACATAGTACATACCTGGGTAAATATTAGGCACTCTACGTTACATTATCGAGAAATGGATTGGTTAGGTACTTGTACTGTGTAAGGTACTAAGGTGTAACATTAATAAGATTGTTATAAACAGTATACTCTAATATTACAGGATACAATAATTTTAATAACGGTAGGTACCTATTTAAATGTTTAAATTGTTTATTAGAGAAATATAGGTCTTTTCGGTTTACGTTATAGCTAAACGTAACCTAAACACCTCTCTGATCTCAGTGTTTAAAATAGATTATACATGCAAATCACTTCTTTTAAACATTTTAAGATAGTTACATAAATTACCAATAGCTCCGTGAAACATTTTTTTCAAATTGTTTAAAAAAATAAAAAAACGGTTTTTATTTTAAGATTAAACATATTTTCTTTAATTCTTTACATATTACGTATTAATATTTATATAATAAAATTAGTAAATTGGGGGTGTGGGGGCATAGCCCCCACGGGTCTGTGTAATGAAATTTAGGTGGTGGTGGTTAACCTCTACCTTCTATATTTGCCTCATGAAATAAAATAGTTCACGCCGCCACTGGTGGATGGGTTACAATTCAAACCGACTCGGCCGCTACAGCCGTTAAGGCGTTAACGATTTATATTATAGATAACTATTATTTATATATAATAGTTAATGCACATGCTGGTGTGTGTGTAATCTAATATACCTCTGCTATTTCTGCGATGTACATTGGCACGGCGGTAAAAATGACACCGACCGCGATACCCGCCAACACCCGAGCCGCATACAGCGCCACTAGACTGGGCACCACGCCGATGATGATCCATGAGATCGCCGACAGTATCATGCTCAAGAGAATCGTGGACTTGCGACCCAACCGGTCCAGCAGGGCTCCAGCGAGTATCGGTCCGATGGCCGCGCCCAGCGTCACCAGCGAGCCCACCCAGGAGGATTCCTCACTTGTGATCTTAAAGTCGGTTTCGCCGTTTTCAATCTTCACCAGAGTCGGCGACGACCACGTGAGTGCACAACCGGCGGCTAGTGCACCCATGTTCACTGCAAACGCGAGACACACACGATTACGGTATAAAAATATTTGTGATGTACAGAATAATAATAATAGAAATAATTTATTTTAATGGCAAACTCATTGAGTCTATTCCAACATGTTTTTTGTGTGCAGTGCAAACTTTATGTTGAGTAATGGATAGGTTATGTTTACCTGGTACCTATAGGCATATTGATATATGTTTTTTCAAATTCGTCTATAAAAAATTAATTCATCCCAAGAAAAAATGTAATTTAAAAATTAATTCGATCCGAGCCCGCTTCATTATTTACAAGAAATGTGGTTGACAAAAGATAAAATAATGACGGATTCATCAAACGTAAAATAAACTACAAAGTATACCTACATATTTTCGTATCGTGTTAGACTATATTGTTACATAATAATATGAATTATGATTATAAGACAATTTATAACACGTTGTGACTTGTGAATGAAGTTTACGAAAGGTTCGATTCGTCAGTGTTCCGAGGGTAATAGGTTAAACTGTACCCGGTTATAAATTGAAAACTATATTGACATCTTGTTTGATACTATAATTATTGAGTCTCGATTCAATACTATACAACGATACTGTACCGTACAATAATTATTGCCGACGTCGATAAATATGTATTTCTCTGTTTAAGCTGCACAAGCCACGTTTTACGAGTCGTTTCGTCCACGCGACAGCCACAATAATAATAGCGTACTGCTCTGGCTCAGAAGTCAGAAGGAATGCGCATACTCAACTTGCATACGGGTATACGGCTATATTACTCACCTACGTTCGATTATTGTAATATTATTATATATAGACGCGATGATTTTAGCTATACAACTGTTTAAAGATATACCTATAATAGTATCTATAATACGTTTTTTTTTAAATTGTCCATCCCAGAGCGCCCAGGGGGGGGGGGCGCTTCGAGTTTATTAATCTGAAATTTATACCTTCTTAAACAAAATCCTAAATACTGGACCATTATAATTGTGATAATTGTATCTATTTGATAGAAAACCAACTTTACGCTTGTAGGCAACGATTGTCGGTCATTCCTTTTCATTTTTAATAACCGATTACGCCTCATGTCCAATGACGAGTCAATAATAAAATCACTCAGCTAAATAATGGCCATTACTTGGCACCATATGTATCAGCTCATAATATATTGTCTAGTTTTGTAGGTTGACGGTGAAATAAATGTGTTTGTTATTTTTTAACAGCGTTAATTATCTATTTTAATTTGCATTCTCCATAGTAAATGTTTATTAGGAAACGGTTTTGGTCTATCGTCACGTATTCGGGATAACGAAATTGGGATGTTTACGGTTTTTATCAAAACCAAATTCATTACACTCGTTTACGATAAAATTGTATTGCTTTTGTTTTTAACTTACTATACAAATATTATGCTAATAATGCTTATAGTATACTGCGATATAATATGCAACCAAAATGTTAGATAATGTCAGAGGTTCCAGGTAAATTACACTACGGGATACCATATTATATATAATATGAATACTTTAAACGCAAAAATTGCATCCTCTCAATATTTTTCGTTTTAGGTTTATTGCGTTGGAAGCGACAACTTTAAACTGCCAATCGCGAACTATTCTATTGCTGCGCATTAACTCAATCGTCAGGTATAGGTAACGAAAATAATCTTTTAAATGTCTATTTCAGTGAAACACACATGTATAACATATAGTATAAATATTATTACCTAATTATTACAATATTATGAGACTAGATCAAGAAAACCTGGGATCTCTCACTCAGCTCTCCCCTCATTATTAATCTATCTTTTCCTCTGGATCAATCTCGGCATGCTCTGCAATCGTATATGTATAGCTTTAAAAACAACACATCAGATATTGTCAGTATGCTATCGTGAAGATCTTCTCGCACTTAAATGCACCGCGGTCTTAGTGTAGGTTATGAGTTTCCTCATACTTTTAAAGTATTTTACCCGGGTTACCCACATAGCATAGCATCCAATATCCTGCGTAGTACCATTAAAATATACCTTATACATTTTGCCTTACTATCCAGAAATCTAAAATATGTAGATTCCGTTCTGAAAATGTACACGACTGTATAGAGGTATATCTGTATAATAACCGTAAATTATTGTAATGATAAACATTATATTTAGATATAATATTATATCGCTGTACCTTTCTGTAGTAAATAACAATATGTTGTCTTCCCTTTGATTATTTATTATTTTTTATTCGCGTGGCATATTTTAGGGTATTTGAATAGAATGCTAGTTGTCCGGCTAATACGTCATAAATCTATATCTATATTTATTTTCTATTGGTAAGAAACAGATGGCCTTAACGTTCAGAGATAAAACGCACGAGACTAACATATTATTATTATACCGCGTATTAACTATTAATAATGCGCCTAAACAGATTATTAACGATATTATGTAACACTTTTGCATTACATTATAATACATATTTGTTTATTATTATTAACAAAATAGTTTACCTTAATACATTTTACAGCACTAATAAAAGAATTAAAATCCTACGCATTTTCTTTAAATTATATTATAGTACCAAATTAATATACTCTTAATATAATATTACGGCATATTAAAATTCAAACCCATTTTTGTATCAATAATAATGAGTAATTACGTGTAATTTTTAAAGTAAAATGTCCACAAGGTGATAATAAAATGTATAGGTACCTATTAAGCCATTTAATATTATGCCCAAACTAATGTGTGCACCCGTTTTATTATGGCATTCGTAATTTGTTGTAAACATTTAGTTGACACGACGGATATTATATAATAGATACAATAATATACACTCATAGTTCATACAGTTTAGCATAAAGTAGTATAATATGATATCATTGCATGTAATTGTTATTAGGTATGTATAATATTTTAAAATATTTCAAAATTTGTTAAATTGATGTTTGATTTCCGTTTGATACACAAATCAACAATATATTTATATACATATGACTTGTGTTTCGTGTGTACAGTATGTGTGGAATTCCGAATTTATGAACAATTTATTTATATTCAGTGGGTTAAATCAACACATTATGATATAATGTAATAAGAAAATATCGTAATACTAACTACCTATATTTCATAATTTATTGGCATAAAATTAATTTTAAGTATAATAGCATAAATAACATTTTATTTGATTGAAATATGAACAGTAAAATAATTGATTAAAATGAAATAGTTTTTTCTTTCATCAAACATCATCAATTTAATAAACAAAAAAATCTGAGAATAGTAGTAATTAAGTTTTTTTTTAGCGAATATTTTCCGATTAGAGATTATAATGTACATATATATTATATTATGGGTCAATCAACGGGTTATCAAATTAATGAACAACATTATTTCATATGAAATGTTTTTAGTATGCAAGTAAAAAGTCACCAAAATGAAAATAAGGAGATAATATAACAAAAAAAAAAAATGTAATTTACTTAAAATTAAAAACATATTAAAACTGTTTTTTTTAACTCAGAAAATTCCGAATTTAGCAATTTTCTGTTTTCGTAATATTATTATTTCGAGAAATCATTAGGTATTCAATTATTATTCAACGTAAAAACGTTAAGTCATAAAATATAAAATAGTACAGGAAGTAAAAAAAAAAACTATTAAGGATTTAAATATTATGATATCAAAAATAGGTTTCTATTTTATTTTATAATATGACAACATTGACAACACTTTCAAATGTTTATTATAGTGTATTACGGTAAGTTTTGTATGTAGTGTATAAAAAATAAAGTTAAACTAGAGCTAAGTAATACTTGTTGAAACACGTGTTGATATAATATAATAATATTCATATAGTGCAAGGATTTCGAAATACCTATTAAAAAATATCAATGCAAAGTTTGGTTTATTATTTTAATAATCGTATTATTGCAGCCGTTATGTACGCATATACCTACCATTGTCCATTCAACATTTTAATTAATATCGTTAATATTAATTGTATAATCGACGCAACTTCTGCAGTAGAATGCGGTTTTAATGACTCCGAATTATAATATATTATCTACAAGAGTAATATAATAATTCAATAACTCAAAATGTTTATAATATTTTCTTAATGTTTTAGTTGAATTAAATTAATAAATTCATGGACGTTTTACTAATTCTACAACTTTTACCATAAACTATATGTCCAAAAGCGGGAGGGTATAATACTGTATCAATACGAATATGTGTATAGAAAATAATACAAACGAATAATCTTGTTTTCATTTTGGAAGGTCCAGTGAGATGTATATATTATATTATACAAAGGACAACGAATAAGATTTTACGATTTCTTTTTTATAATATACTTGGCGCTCTTTGTGACCCAGCGTGATCAGTTTTTTTATATATATATATATAGGTATATTTATACAGACACATAATCCTACGTTCAGTGCTCCCCACTATACTCAAAAATAAAGACTACACCTTGGGAGACGTTGTCTTGCAGTGTATATAGGCATATTTTCGTTTTAGAAAATGCAGCGTATATATCTTTAGGTTGTCGTAGATTTCCTGTTTCGTTTTGAAAAACTGGTAAAGTAATAAATTACGAAGATAAAAACAACAAGTTAGGCCTACCTACCTACACATACATTATAAAAAACGAATCATTTCAATCAAACGACCCAACGTGGAGTTATCCAAGCATTAAAAATAATAAAATGTGTTTTTTATATATTACGTATATGAATATATATATATGAGCCTATACACCTTGATATTTTACAACACCACATGCCATGGCAGGCACGTTGGTGTAAAGATTTTTAAATAAAATATAATATCATAGGTACTACGCACATCGAGGGTTGAATAAATATTATAATCATTTATATCGATCGAATTTTCGAAAACCAACACATTATAATAAATAGGTGGTAGTCTATAAACCATAGGTAAGTAGTTAGTACGATAACAGTGAACATTTTTAATTTTTATTTGTCTGATCGTGTTGCTTGCATTTCCGTCTTGTAAAGTTCTTAAATAAAAGTATTTGAGTACAAGTATTCAAATAGTGTTTAAATATTTTTAAATAGCATCTGTATTCAAAATCAAATACTAACTTTCAAATACTTTTTCTTTTTAGTTTATTGATATATTATTTTATATTTTTAATTCAATCATGTTAATATATATATATATTTGAGAAATGTATGTGTGCATTTGAGTTACAAAATATAATCTATATAAAAAAGTATAAAATATTATAAATTTGCCAGAAATATAATTGTATATTATACTTAATATGAGATAGGTAGTATATTTTTAAAAACAACTATTAGTGAATATGTGCCATCTGGATAACTATATAATGCGTAAGGTTAACGGATTATATAGGTGCTCATTTTAAGTGACTGTACCCAACCAATATCATTGAAATATCTTGGCAAAGGAAATAAATGAGTTATAGTTTATGTATTATACATTTATACGTAAGTACTCCAAATTGTACGGGGTAAAATTATCTTTAAAATAATTAATATAAAATTAATTATTAATGTAAAACATGAAAATGTTATCAAAAATCAGTTCAGTTGATTGATAAGACTAAAATGAAATGTTACTTATGTAAAATATTTGAAAGTATCAGCTGTATTTTTGTACTTACTCAAACACTTTTTTTACCGAGTATTCAAATAGGAACGTATTTTAAATACTTGTTGAAATAAGTATCCGTATTTTTATTTGAATACTATAACAAAGTATCTTTTACAACACTGTTGTTAGGATTTTGGGTTAACCTACCTATAAATATTAAAAGTACTCAGAATAAGTAAGTACGGCATAGAACTGCGTAAGCTGCGGTCAACCACGTTCATATAATATAATTGGTAGGTAGGTAATTACTAATTATAAAATAAATTTAAAACAATTTTTGTCCGACGAGCTATAAATATACACAAAATATTAACTTTCATAGATACAGTAGAAAGAAAAATAAGCAAATTTTGTTTCCGTTCAAAATATGCTGACGCAACAAGTGCATTTATACTACCTATACGTAAATATACCACTGGATGTTTTTTTTTTTGTAAATATGACTACAGTTCAATAGTTATAGTCGAATCGATTGAGTACAAATAAAAAATAACAGTCACGTTTTGAAATAACGTTGTTTCACAGATTTATAAATACCTATATAAAACATTATAAACAATGATACAATACATTTTTATTTTTGTGTATCTGTGTGTCGTTGGAAATATTATTATTACTATTAAATTAAAAAAAAAATGAATTATTAACATATAATTTATTTCGATTTAATGCAACTATGCAAATCTATGTTATTTGCAGTGCATTCCTTTCCATACGCAACTCGCATAAAAAGAGAGATAATGTTTTCGAACAAAATGAATAATTTATTATGATACATAATATAAAACATTGTCGAACGGTAAATTCGACGTCCATATTATATTAGTTAATCAATATAATGTTTCAACAACATTTTTACATTATATGTGACTTAGAGCTTTACATCTTTACCGACAACTGACAACCAAAGTTGAGGGCATTTAATTGAAAAATAAAATCTCATATTATCTAATTTCCACTGCTAGCATTAAATTGATATAAGCAACATTTAAATCGTTAATATAATATAATATTATTATTTGCTTTTGCCCATAAATAAAACAAAATAATTTGAGAACGAACAAAAAGAAAGTTAACCGTTTATATTGAGAAACCAATTCGTTTTGTATATGTTTGAAATAATGACCCAACCAGAAACGTTCCGCACCGACTATTTTTGTTTTACCTTAACATGAACACAATATCATATATTTTATAGTTACGGATAAAAAAACCTTTTCAAAAATCTATAGAGTCAAATAATTAAATACTAGAGATTATTTTTTTCTCATTCTAACAACGATACCTAACCCATACTGTGTTATAAAAGATATAAATTTACCAAAAACTTATATTTTAAAACCCCAACATTCTTATCGTAAGACGTTCATCACAATACGTTTAACGCCCAGAGTTTAGTTATGCTAATATTATTTGTTTTTAATTCCATCTCTACATCATATCCACTTTTAACAAGTTGAATTTTTTTCCTAATTATTCGATTAATTGTTATGGAATATCAGGAACCAATATGGAGCCCGTATAATATTTATTGACTTTAAACGGAATGTAAACGGTAAGTATAAGAAATTAAAATGTCCCTAAATTGCTGTTGGAGTTATTATTTTTTTTTTACCAACAAATTTTTGTTTCGGATCAATTATAATAGTCACTGTCATTTAGAGTTTAAAACTAATATTCATTGCAATAAAACCATATGTGTAAGAATATTTGGAACCGCACTAAAGTGGAATGTAATATCCCATTGAATATGAACTATTAAGACTTGCATATTTTTTATTTTATTTTTAAACCTTAGACTCGGATATGATTATTTTAATTTAAAATATTTTGAACCCTCTCAGAGGTCGTATCTTAATATACGTAATGTGGATGTAAATAAACTAATAAAAAAAAAAACAGATGTCTTCGATTTTTTTGACGGAAAACTATGAAAACAGCTTTGTGAAAAGTCAAGAGATCCGTCGAAGAAGAACCCGTGAAAATGATACGGAAAAAATTACAAGCTTGACATTTTCTACAGGTATGAGGATTTATAAACCTAATATTATTAAATCGTCAAAAATACTTATTGATATATTATTATATCGTAGTGCTTACCCGTGCATGCAGCCAGGTAAAGGTTGAGCGAGCTGCGCGGGCGCTCGGAATTCGTTTTCATGGCGGCGGCCGATTTGAGTTGTTCTTGTCCTTGTTGTAGTGGTTGTTGTTGTTGTTGGCTGTGCGGAGCTTTGTCCCCGTTGGAGAGCAATACGCGAGTGCCGTCGTCCGCGGTCGGCGCTTCACCATCTCGGCTACCTGGACCGGGCGAGGCCCCTTCCTCCATCAACGTCTCTAACTCCATGGGACCGGCGAACTGCGGCCGCGCGTAACCAGACGTCTTTCGCCGGGGGGGACCACCGCCTCCGCTCAGATTCAACCGGTGTGTCTGCTGGGGTTGCGGCTTCGGCGGTTTCCTGTATATCGTACAACAAAAGTATATTAATATTAATATCATACAGGATCGCTATTTGGTACGATAAAATATATCGTGATATTGTAATATATAATAATATTGCAGTATTATTATAATGCGAGTAACGTAATAATTAAACGGTATTAATTTCGTCAAAACCCGAAAAATTAGACAACTAAACATTTATTAAACTGCAGATATAGGTGGAGCCAGTATACGCGTTCTCAAGATTTCCAATGAGTAATTATATTTCAAAATGTTTATTAATGGCAGGTGGTGGTAATACTGGTAATTACTAATTAGTAATTCACATTTGACCGACTATAAAAGGGATTAACATTTAACGATTATTAGTTCACATTTCGGGTTTTTTAAACTCAACTGCGTATCCAGATTCCAATAAAAAACAAAACGTTTAATTTACTTAAAAATAAAGTAATTATCAGAATATAATTAAAAAGATTACGCTGATAACTGATTATTGAAGTTAAAATTCCAGTAAGTTATATCATTAAACCAGCGATGCATCAAATTATATATTTATGAAATATTATGTGGATTCATAATGCTTCGTTACTAACGGTGCGTAAAAATGAGTAGTTAAGTGAAAATGGCAAAAAAAAACCTTAAGTCAAGCCTCTATAAGAATCTATTTGTACCTCGTAAAAATGTGCACCATTCTACGGTATATGTCGGTATTGGCTTAAGTTAATAACAATAATATAGGTATTATATAATATTATAATAAATTATATGCAATTTTGTAGATTATAAAATATCCTCTACAATATATTATACATATACTCGATGCCAACTTACACTCGAAATATAAGCTATACCTATAGTAAAGTGACTTCTCAGTTTTCATTATTTGAAAAAATACATAGAGGGCTATTCGATTTTTCTAAGTAGACTTATACAGTAAACTACTATTACGCAGCAATACTCTTCGTCAGTTGGTCGTGTGTATGTATAATGTATATACATAGCACACGCCACGTGCATGTACTAGGGTATATAGTATATACACATCACACACACTATAAATAAATGTTATTTGAAGTTCAGTAAAATTTCGTGTCAACGCTATTTCATAGCCGTGCTGCTTATTTTGTGAACAATCTTATACTATAAAATGCTAATATTATTATAATATAATATAAATATTATAGTGTATTATACCCACAATACCAACTTGAAGATGGTAAAAATAACACGATATTCGTAAATAAATAAAATGTTTTGCAAACAACAATAATTTATAAACATAAATAAATACATTTGCCGTTAAAGTCATCAATGTGTACATATTTTAAAATATGAAAAAAAATTATTATTGACTGCTAAAATAAATATATTTTGAAGTAAATTTAATTTTACAATAAATAAAAAAATATATTGTCATAATAATATGAATTAGGTACTTATAATTTCATACCGTTCAGTTTCTACTAAAACATAAGACATATCATTCTATGACGAGATTTTTTCTCAAAAAAAATCGTAAGTTAAAAAATATATATATTTTATTTTATATTCTCCAAATAAATTTCAAAAATGCAAAAAGTATTTTGATTGTGTTTTAATCGTGTCGGAGTATGCGTGTCATTAATTTAGGTACTGGTCGTAAATGCGTCGGATTAATCGATAAGGTAATTACTAATGTAATTAATTGCACGTGTATGGGTAAAAAATGTATTACTGTGTCTATTTATAATGTTTTCCACTAGAAAAAGTTTATTTATTTTTAACTGAAATATAGACAGAATTTTAAATAATTTTTTAATTGTCGATCCCCGGTGGTCGTTAAACTTGTCCGTGCAGGGTCACGAGTCCTGGTGGAAGGGTTATGGTGTATAAAAACATGACTACTCGAATATAGCAAAATATTCGGAAAATGTAGAGAATGAAAGTCATAATAGGTATATAAAAAAGAAAATAAATGCAGAAACGCGCAGATAATATTATATTGTTTAATGTCGTGCTCATATTATATGATATACTATACGATAATATTCTGGTTTGATGGTTCATACACAGTCCTTACAAGTTGTAGAGCGTATCACGGTGAACGACATCTGCAGTTATGTTATACCTAACGTGATTCTTGCAAGCCATGTTGAGACATATTCGATGGGGTATATTAAATAAGAGTAATATATAATAATATAGCATTATCTGATGCTTGTTTTTAAAGTATTGACAAAAGCGTTTACGACGCAAATGTATGTTAAAACTTTGCTTGTAATCGTTTAAGGGGTCTCTAAGGTTCAATCTTTAAAAACCGAACAGTGCCGGTGTATTATAGTTACACCATATATTATTATGGTCTTAAACTCTAAAGATACAGACGTAAATCGATCGTACTCGAATACAATCGTACCTCACGTTAAATTAATCAACAGTGTTGGCTAAGAAATATATGTGATAGTCATCAAGTTAGAGAGTGAGACGTAAGACATATAAGAGGAGCAGGTTTTAGTATACCAACGTGTCACATCTGCAAATTGAACGACAGTGTTTATAACATGTACCTAAATAGTACGTGTTTGTATGCGCCGATGTCTATAATTACTGTATGCAATAATACACATTGTATATATTATATTGTATATGCATTAATACAAATCACATGTCGATTTGATGATGGAACACTAAAAGTTTTTCTGGGCCTCCTCCGAACTTGGATCGATATTCGATCGACCACAAAGTAAATATTATCACTACTTCAATAATATATGTTACAGGCCAGTGTGTATGTAACATTTCATGAGTGCGGATACCGGAAAACCAGACGCTAACCACGTTCCAGATGTAAACTGCATCCGTCGTACGGTTATGGAACTTGTAAATCGTAATGGTCTACGGTAATGGTTGTAAATGCGTTATTGCACATGCGCTCGCGACAGGTTAAGTGCGCGAGGCCGACGTCAGCACGGAATTCCACGAATCTCCGGTACACGTTTTGGCAGATTGGCTATATATTTTTAACGCGGATGCGGTCGGTCGAAGATCGTTGGAAAAAAAAAAAAACGCCGACGGAAAGCCCAACGCAAAACATTTCGCACGTTTTTTTTTTTTTGTTGCGCTTTACCGCGGTGCTAAGTTGCTATTTATATTATTAATTATTGTATCGCGATCCGGACGGTTTATCGTAACAGAACTATAAACTGTGATTGCAGCAGGAATGCTAAAGGAATATCTACAGAAATCACGTATTAATTACAGTAGGTAATTAGCAGTACATTACTCAAGCGACACGCAACACATTATACTTGTTCGCCGTGTAAGTTTACTGGGAAAATTCCGAATTTCCGGACCGTTCGAACCTTAACGCAGCGGGATGACTGTTTCTCCTCTCGATTTTCAAGGAAATAATAACTGATAGCGCCAAAACATATCCTGCGCGTAGCCAGCGATTTAAAACGAGCGGCTAAAAGAAGAAAATTCCAATTTCGAATTTCGAATTTACTCTTCAGACGTAGGTAATAATTTGTTATTAATATTAATATTTATTATTAATAAGTAATGATATCGTAGTTATATAGTAGTGTTGATCGATTGGAAATATAAACAAAACGATATAATATATATATATACCGTCGTTCAGATTTTCAGAATATTGCGGATATGATATCGATTTTTCGAAAATATCTCTAAAAAATATCTGTAATACGCACATTCATCTATAGATTAGTACCTTTAAGGTCAAACAATACTATATTACTCAATATATACTGTGTACGCAGAGATTAAAATTCCGTTATACAATAATAATTAAAATGGTTTAATTATTCATCTGTTACACTTAGGAGGAATACTTTACGTCAATACGATTATTATATTACTCTATTTTTTCAATCTTATTTAAATATTTACTTCTGATAACGTTTATAAATTATCGTTAGTTTAGTTTTTATATTAAATATATACTGCGGATACTATATGCATGACGACATATTAAATAATTTATAATATATATTTTAATAATTAATAATAGGTAAATGCTGTTTGGGAGAAATTTACAACAAGATAATGTGTGTATGCAAGTGGGACATTCCCACCATGTTTATCATCGTCAAAAACTTTTAGTTGCATTTTTGCACAACAGTGGACTACCACATTATAATTTCTATGTATTTATTCTATCTATTCCGTGTACCTACCTATATTCTGCTTGAATTAATTAAGGCAAATAGTTTCGATAGATTACGACTCATTTGAATTTCTATCGAAAAAGAATAATAAAAATTAAAAACAATAAATGCATTATTATACCGTTTACCTAACAGGAAGATTAATATGTATTTGCATGTTTAAAAGTTCTGATTACCCGAGGAATATGTATCAGTTTTATTGAATTGATATTTTTACTATTGAATTTTCATAGAAAACTCTTCACAAGTTTTGATGTAATACCTTTATTAAGATAATGTAAATGTGGGTAACGGTAGGGGGTATAGCAATAGCATGTATCTGGTGACTTAAACAGATCTGATCATCGTTTTTATTTTTAACAAAATGATTTTTCAAATTAATGTTGAAGTAAAACGTATAAACTAAATGTATAAATTTTCGATTGAATTTTGCATAAATATTAAATACCTATCTGGCTATCTCGGTAAATCGATTATTAGTAGATAAAGTATTGATTGAATATTTATACATGTATCAATAATATAAATCGGTCAAGATTAAATAATCATACGGACCTATAATTGAACCTCTCTGAATATAGTTTAAATGGGTCTAATGGATAATTATGTGAAAGACACATGTGTTAACTCAGATGAAATGGCAAATTGTACGTTCGAAATAATCCATTTAACTCTGTTATGCTCAATATTTGACTGAATACTTGGTATTTGACCTATCGTATTTTGGTATTTTATGCATCAAATTTAAAAGTAAGAATAATAACTAGTGGTTTTATTTAAAATTTTAATTTTAAATCGAGTTATCAGCATTTAAAATGTACAAACAAAATACAATTTTAAAATGCGAGCATAACTTGATTAAAATATAAAATAAAACCTATGAGATTTGTTTGTGAATATTCTTACTTTTAAATTTTATTATTAGGCATTCGACTAATATTAAAAATCAGAGTTAAATGGATTACTCGGAACGTACAATTTACTTTGCTATGTATATAACGGAGGCAATAACGTATGCAAGTGAAGCGTCCTCTTAAGGAAATTGTACATAACCTTATACCTAAACCTTATACATTAAACATATAATGTTTAATACATACGCAGAAGGACTAAAAATATGAAACTGTATATTATGTATATTAACTATTATAACCTAGGAAGGTAGCTCTGCTGTATAGAAGATGTCGATTGTACATGGTTATTGAGTATAGCTCACTGTAATAAATGTGTTAAGTCTGAATTCAAGGATAAATAATCGCATACGAAAAATGATTCGTAGTGGAGACGGAGAATATTTTATATTGATATAAGTAATTTATTGCTCTATTGGTAATACGGTAGACTGAACTAATTTTGACCAAAACAAATCGCATATATTACGTAAATGGTATAATTAGCCTAAAATTAATACAAATTACTAGATGTTACAAGATTATAGGCCAAATATATATACCTACCATATAGAAGCAGAAAATTAATCTTAAGGTTTTTGAATGTGTATAGTAAATAATAATAGATGTAGATACATAATGGCGAAATGTTCCAAGTCAAATAAAACGAATAGTATTTTAAGAATATCACAACAAAATATCAAAAATAGTTATTTTTCGAATAAATATCCAATTTCGTAAGTACTACTAGATCCAATTTTCTACCAAAAGGTAACATAAGACACGAAAATAAAAGATAATAATGCACACATCATTGTAAAACTAAAATATTAATCTATCCACTCATAGTCTAGAAAGAGTAAAAGGTTTTTATGACTATATTTTTAGAACTATGTATTGCAACATTAGAAAACGATTATAATTTAGGTAAACATCATTTTTATTATTTGAAAAACTAAAATATATAATAAACCAGTACTCTAAGGTATTACGTTTTACTATGTTATGGATACTGTATAGTGTATGTACCTATGTATACAATATGTCTATATTGTCTATATATTACTTGAAAACTATAAACGCATCAACATTTTTCGAAAAGTTATCAGATCAAGATAGTCGAACAATTAATATTATTATGACAATATCACATTATCACACGATTTCATTGAACAGACCCGTACCATTATATAATCATTCTTATATTAAGGGCATTGCATGCCGAGAATGTCTGTGTTTGTCTAACACACGTGGAACATAGGAATAGCGACCTAAACGTCTGACAAAAATTAAGGTACTTCTAGTTATTCGATTTAAAATATTATGAAAAGATGTTTGAATTGGTGTACAAGTTTACTTTGCATCGGTCGAAGCACTTTTTCGATTGTAGCAATATTTTGATGAGGATAAATATTTTACGTTTTATAAATTTGCTAATTTTTATTATTAAATATATTAAAAAAAATATTAAAAATATTAAAAACATGCTTCGACCAATGCAAGGTAAATTTGTATACCAATTCAAACATCTTTATATATTTTAAATCGGACAACTAGAAGTACCTTAATTTTTGTCAGGCGTTTAGGTCGTTATTCCTATGTTCCACGTAGACAGACAATCATGCAATGCCCTTAAGACGTTTTTTATAAAGTGTATTATAAATATACCATAAAATAATGAGTGTTAAAGAGCAAACAATATAACATAACCACTAGAGTAAAATAATTTTGAAATTTTTTCGTTTTTTAACGAAACAGTATATATCATATGCCTAGCCTTATGTATTATGAGTTATGGCTATATGTTTGTAAATATTGTTACCACGACGCATAACTAATAATTATAAAATAAATTTAAAACTTGACGCACGTGATCCGTTTACTATTATAAAATATATAATATACGGAGGTACAACTATGAGTTAAGATTTTTAATCTCAAAATGGTGAATTATTTATAAATGTGAAAATGATCTTGGCAATTTCAATTTAATTCAATGTCAGATGTATATTATAATATATATATACTTATATATTATGTATAGACGTATAGTGAATTTTAAACTGTAATACAATTGATTCGAATGAAACGCGATTGTACATTAAGTTCAATAGCTCAACAATAATAATTATATCATCACAATTGAACCTCATTGATAATCGCTCGATCACGCCGCTATACGTTTAATACACTATTAAGCACTGTATAATTCATTATATACAGCAAAATTGCTGTTCAAGCACTAAAACAAAAAACCAAGTAAAACACTAGTAGTGTACCAATATTGATAGTAATATTATACACAGGTACCTAATACATGCTTTCCTGTCGTGTTTTACTATAATCAAGGGTACCCACATGGGGTGCAACTGATGTGTGTGGCATGCCCCACCTCCAAATTGTTCTGCTAATGATTGTATTATAGGGTTTACATACTTTATTTTTATAAATATTTTCAAAAGCTATTTTTTCTAACAAAGGACATCTTTGTTTACTAATTAAAAATTAAATGTTAAAAAGAAAAAACTCTAAAAAATGTTGACAGTCTCTTTATATATTACGACGAGAATAAAGTAAATATAAAATAGTCAACTAAGTAAGTAATAAATTATTATAAATATAATACAACAATTCAAAACAATACTTATTGGTTAGGTTAAGCCGTTAAGGTAGACCTGCCTATTTGGCCAGTCAAATTAGAACAAAAATTTACCGAATTCGGAATTAATTAGTGAAAAACTGGAAATTGTTTTAATTGCCTAAGCATAGGTCTGGTACTAGGGAAATATGTTTTTTCTCCACCTCCAAGAGGTCGGCGTTGGCCGCCATCTTGAAAAAACATTTTTAAATTCAGAGTATTTTTTAGTTTATCGATAAAAATCCAAAAACTAAGAGTTTTATCAAAAAAAAATAATCGGATCTAAAATATAGAGCGCTCAATTTTTTAAAGTTGATAAATGACGCTGAAAATTCTCGTTAAGTATTATTTTAGTTTTAGTTAATTTTAACAATAGTTACTAGTATAGTGGTATACAATAGTCAATAATAGCTATATAATATTTGTTTTATTTTGAATATAAACTATATAAAACTATCACACTCCAATAACACCTGTAAATACCGATAATAGGTTAGGTTAAAAATAACATAATATATATAATCTTTAATCTTTAATCACTAATCTTTTGGTCCTACTGTATTAACTTCATAAACGCCAATTTTCAACGTCAATTCTCAACCTTAATTTTTAACCAAGCTCATTACTTTTTAACTTAATTGTATATAGAAATAAGGGCTCTGTGTTTTAGATTCGAATACGTTGTATGATAGCTCATTATCTTAGGGTTATTATCGAAAAACCAAAAAAAAATCCTATTTTGGAGGCTTGGAGCAAACCTTAGAAGGGAACATATTTCCCTTATATTAGACCTATGCTCAAGCAATGAAAGTGATTTCCAGTTTTCCTCTAATTCATTCGATTTAAACCTAATTTGACTGGCCTAATAATTATCTATATTATCGAATTTCGAATCTATTACATGTCTACATGAAATCTATGACATCGTACATCTAACATGTTTGTTTACAAAATAATAAAGAATAATAATACGATGTTCTAAAGACAGGTAGTAGAAATCCCGATTGTAATACATCTCCATATATTGTATTTATTATGTAGTGTACTCGAAGGGAAAAAACGAATTGAATAAATTATTTCAATCATCATATTATTATAGAAACGTTTCACGATAAATTCTTTTATTCACGAGTATTCGTGAGATTTGACTTTGGTACAGACTTCAGAGTAACCGATGATGAATATTAAGACAGTCTTAGCGTATGTGTTAAATTTGTTTTTCTTTGAACCATTATATTCATTATAATATTAGGTATCTATATGTGTATCTCGTTTGCGTACGTTCGGAATCGCTTTAAATAATTTTCATTTTAGATAAGCCACGGACACCAGATATGCATTATATTATTATACAGCGCATAGTGTTTCACTTAATCGCTTTTATGTAGATATATTGTACCAATATCTAGCATCGGTACTATTTTGCATAAACGAAACCTAAGAACCAAAACAAGTTAAAGAACATTATAAATGTTTTACTGCTAAGGTACATTACGTAGGTATATTGTGCATTTATTTGTCTCGTGTACTATCTTAAATCTATTAGGCACTCGCCAAGAATTGTACAGCTTTTTGCTGTTGTGTTATACGCCGTAAGATATTGTTGTGTCTTCGATGTCGTAAATCGTATTATTATTATTTATTTATGTTTATGTAGATGTATGAATATGTGATGATAAATAATGTACGTACATTACTTACAAGTTATAAATATAATGCAAAACAGCTAGTTTAATCATTATAATATCATCTATGCTCACGTCTATTATCATACTTGTAATATTACATTATTTAGTCATAATAATATTATATACGCCCATAGCGGGATTTATTCTTTACATTTTTAAAAGTGGTTAATTTTTTATTTATGCCTGTCGATTTTGACGGGTGATTGGTTTGTTAATATTCAGTGTTACAGTGCTACCTATTCGGAATACAGAAGTTTTGGTGAAACAATGCTATAGCAGGAGAAATCCTTCTTTGCGGGTTAATAATATTCATTATCTACCGTTTCTTCAAATCAACATCCAGAGATTAATAACTTGTAAAAGAAAATCAAATTTAGTCTTTATATATTTTGTACGTCATACTATTCAATCTGTATAAAGTTATAATATTTCGTGTTGAATTTTAATAGTTTATAATGCTTATATAATATAGGTGCGTAATCTTAACGAATAGGTATACCATTATATGATAACATGGTAATATGAAAAGTCTAATCCTTGAGTAATTAAGCTTAGTAAAATATTTACGATTAATCTGTAATCTTATTGAACATAATATTATAACTTATAAGTAGGTAGTAAAGCTTACCTAATAGGTAGTCAATATCTGAAATAGAAATTGTGATCAAAAAAATTACGAAACAAATATATTGACACGATAGAGACATATTTTATGATTTATGCGTAATTCAAACTTGAATAAGTAATTGCAAAAATAAACTTTGAAACTGATTTTTCAATTTCTATAGTCAAGATAAAATAAAATGTTCAATAAATCATGTTAGTTCAATAAATGGTGTTACATGGGGGCAAGTGTTATGCAAACAGTTCGCCCCACTTTGGCGATACCACAACGAAAAAAAAAATAGAGTTTAATAATTATTAAAATATTTTTAGTTCTTCGAAAATAACTGTAACTGTGAGTTGTAAAAACCAAAAATACATTTAAAAATAATTTTTTATAATTTATTTCCTTATAAATACCGAATAACAAATGATCGGTGAAAATGTCTAATATTTAACGCAGCCTAGGATCGAACACAATTTGCACGAAACCTTTCTAATGTCTGGTAAATTTTAATAACACACCCAAAAATACCGTCCTCTTTGGGTATCCTATTTAAAGACGGACTGAGTGGTCTGAATGTAGAACCTATAATTATAAGAGCTATGACTAAAAATGTAAACAAATTTTGTACAAGAGCATCAGTAAATGACGTGATGTATATTAATATATTGTATACGTTTGGCCTACAGATATTTACCAACTTAAATTTTTATAATAATTTGTCATCATAAAAAAAAAACCAATACATTTCTGATTACCCCCGCGTTACCCGCGAAGAGTGTAAAACATGAGAAATAATTATTATACTCTCACTGCAATACTGCAACTCTTTATTTATTGATTATTATAATTTTTGTGATAATAATACTGACATCAAATGCGTGTGATAATAATTAATTGAAAGGTGTACCTATCACTTAAATATTGGCGTTTAATATCTATAGATGATTGCAGTAGCCGACCAATCAACACACGTTTTTAGTTATCGCGAATATTATTTCATAACTTTCGACGACCGCGATGATACTATACGCAAAAAACGAGTTGCACATATATATTATAAATTATAATATATTTATGCCATTACGGCATTCGTGCACATCCATGCGTACAAATTATATTATTATAATAATTGAAACACAAACGGTATAGCAGGTCCAGGGCCCCTGCAGTGACGTGGTAATAGTGATATTCTTACTATACGGTTACTATTATACGGCCTAGACAATATTTTGTATTTTTAACACATCAAGTTTACCTTAGCATATTATCTTAAGCTTATATTTAAATCTATGTCATTATAGACTAAGTATACTATTGGACTAAACATTAGTACCTACTGGCTACTAATAAGTAGTAACTATAACACCCAACACCTATCAATTATAACGCATAAAAAATAAAACTTGCACTTCCCACCAACCCAACACAACCCCATCCCCTAAATGTTTTTTTCTATAATCTCCGGATTACAATGTAAATAATTATATACTAATCCGTGTATTATACATTGTTATTTCACCGGTACGTCCATCAATCGTCGTCGCCATCGTACGAATTAAACGACGTGTCTGTGTCCATAAATTCGGACCTAATTCCAAGGGGATGGGTAGGATTTTCATGCCACATGTTATATGCGGAATGAACATCGGAGTACTAAACGTGGGACGATATTCCGGATTTGTACATAGGCCCCTCGGGACGTCAAATGCGAATTTTATTAATGTCAGTAAAAACGCATGACTTGAAGTTGAGAGCAGTTAAACACTTGACATTAGACTTACGACACCCGTGGGTATATACTAGATACGAGTATACGACTATAAAGACTTCCTTTTTTACTGTGATTATTCGAAATGCATTTTTTTTATTGGTTACATCAATTTGAGACTGTCCATTATAAATTTATATAGGGTTATAAATATATCAAAACTTATTACCGACTGAAACTATGACGTGTTATTACAGTGTTATAATATTATAAAATGTTATAATATAATATTAGCACAATAATAATTCAATAATTTGTTTAATATGGTTGTCAGGTGTGCCCCGAAAAAATCCAAACATCATTATTGGTAAGTATATTGTAAGTACACACGTGGTTTCTCATGACGAAACCCCGTGTACCTAGCCAAACGCTATAGCTACATAATATTCGTAGTATTAAGAGATAACAAAATGTGTATTAAAACTTACGGTTGTTAAAGGCGATGTCGACGAACGGGTTTTATGTTAGAGAATAGAATATAATCGGTATGACAATATTTTTTCAATTCACTTATTATTTGGAAGTACGAAATACGTGAGTGGGAAAAAAAACCAACTACATAAACCAATATCGGTGTAACGTTGGACCAGACATAGAGAAGGGGCTTGGCGCCGCGACCACCGCCGAGACAGCCGATTCTGACCCCACCGGTTCACCCTGCAGTATAAATACGCGCGCGCATTCGAGCAAACAATTAATACAGATATATGCTACGCACGTACACACACACACACACACACACACACACACACACAATCATTTTCAAGTAAATCCCCCCACCATGATTGTGCATTGGCCATTGGATCATTTATAACGCATAAACGACGTCACTATTATAATGATAATAAAATTATATTGCGATATTAATGTATAACACATTAATGCAAGGTGGATTGATCCACCTTGTTATAACGAGTTGGATTTACCTGTTGCGCGCACGTCGAAAACGCACGGCGATAACACGAATGGCTCAAATAAAAATAAAAAAAAAGAGGAGGAAAAACGTAGAAAAAGAAAAAACCTTAACGATCAAGATTTAAAAATGAAAAACACGCGGTAGACGTATTATTCGAGAATATTATGATATAAATAATAAACATATAATAATTTTACTACTATTATGATCGTGGCGAACTGCGACCGATGCGCGTACTCGATGACAGCGGTGAGTGTACACGTGATTGTATAACGACCGAACAACCAATAATTATTATACATTTAGGTAGATATAGGTATAAATATAAGAAGTGGTACAATGTAAACAATATATCGTTAATCTGACACCTGTTGACACCTGCCCAAGCTGAATATACGAGTAAAATGTATAATATTATATTATTCGACCGTTTACTTGGTAACAAAAATCCGTCACGACTCACGAGGAATTAATACAGTTTTGTGAATAATTGATTGTGACGCGTAGAGCCCCCTTGATGTCTGAGTGTAAACAACGATACACGCGTGCGACGTGCTTCTTCGAAGTCTAATGTTTGTTTTTTTTTTTGAAATTTGCATGGTTACGAACTTATGATACACGACAACAAACGCCGTTTCAAATTCCCGTCCACCCGACAGTTCAACACTTCAACGGGTGCGTTACCACTGGATCCTAGAGTTGAAACGTCCACTCGTTAAGTGTTGTACTTATTCAAAGCAATTCGCTTATTTTGAACTGTAGTAATTCTATTTTTTAACAGAAAAAAAATGTTTACAGATTGATCTATTTAAGTGTCTACACTCATGACTTCAAAAAGTTTTGACTTTTATGAAAATATTTCTGAAAATAATATATAATTTTTAATATATATTTTATCGTTATTGTTTTTACTGTTTTTTTGAAGACACGCCATACATTTTTAAATGCAAATTCCTAAGCAGAATATTATTTAGCTGAGTATTTCAACCTATAACAATCAAATTTTGGAATAAGTATAGTTCATTAATATTATAAGTATTTACAGCTTAGATTAGCGGAGTAGTGGACAACATTTTGCAGGATACCTCTACACCACTCTACTCCGTTAAACAAAACTTTAAATGCTTATACCTTATTACTAATGAACTAATCGTCCAACATTTGATCTTTATGGATTGAAAAACTCTGAATAATATTCTGCGATATGAAATTTAAAAATGTATGGTGCCATTCAGAAAAGTAATAAACTGAAAAAACAATAACTATTAAAAAATTGTAAGATATAAATATTATCTTCAGAAATGTTGTTTTTCAATTATATCAAATTTTATTATAAAAATAATATTTTCAAAAAGTTAAAACTTTTCGGTCGTATTATAACTAGGTACCAGTTTCTACTATTTAACCCAGAAAAATTGACTAATTATGTTTCGCTGTTATTTTGATGGTAATATTATTTATTACTACAGATTCAACCCCATTATAATAGCCCTATTTTTATAGGTAGTAAAAACTGTTTGAAAAAAACCTTGTTCTCATTTATTTTATAGGCACCTCTTAGCCACCTCGTAACGTCGTACGTGCCACATGAGCGTAAAAACCAAAATATGTATTTAAAAAAAAACAGTTTTGCCCAGTCTACGTGATATTAACAGAATAAAATTATAATAATACATTTTTAATATTGCATACATAGCGCCTTGAACCTAATACGTTACTGCACCTAAGATACACAGCGACAATCGTAATTGCCGATACGCGCACCAAACATATCGATTTATATAATAGTTATGTATTACATATTATGTATTTTGTATTTTTTACAAAATATAATTATTATAATATAATATAGGAAATATAAAACATTTGAGTTCTTGATGTAGTATACTTGAGATCGATCATACCTCTTTTTCAAATTTACCCCTTAAATATTGGATATTAAAATGTACAAACTGAAGGTTTGAATTAAAAAAATCATAAACCGGAATTGAAAAAATATATCATAAAAGTTGGATGTACGATCTCAACAAAGTAAACTTATAATGAATTCAAACATTTTTTTCAGATTTCTTATCGCATTACTTGTTTTGTCAAAGGGGTGAACCAATAGTAACTAACCTATACTTGCCTCTTAGAGAAATATATTATTTGTCGGCCATAGAGTGATGACATGTACCACGTGTTGTAACGTGCAAGAGCTTTCACTAGACTTTTGCACTACGGTGACACACAGTAATATCCACTTAAGCATGCATACCACATATTACGCACAAACACTCTGAAATTTGCCTATACTGAACTCCTTAAATATATATTAACTTTAATCGCTGTACTTGTTTTTCGTCATAAGTAGTATAATATTACAGTAAAATCTTGATAAAGCGGAATCACATAGGACCATAAAATTTTCCGTGTTAACGGAGTTTTCGCTTTGACGGGGTTAAAAATTAAATGTAATTTAAAACGGGACCAAAAAAATGTTCCGTAATACCGGGGTTTCCGTCTTACTGAAGGTTCGTCTTAGCGAGGTTTTACTGTATATTATCTTGTAAGATAATGAACAGAAAACTA
Organism: Nasonovia ribisnigri; assembly: GCA_027563435.1. Lineage (NCBI taxonomy): Eukaryota > Metazoa > Arthropoda > Insecta > Hemiptera > Aphididae > Nasonovia > Nasonovia ribisnigri. The sequence goes on from JANEHU010000794.1 coordinate 261,899, forward strand.
ATAATTGTTCCCAACAAATAATGAAGTTGGAAATGTGATATATTTATCGAATTATTTTTAATACCTATGCGTTAGAAATGTATGCCTTATTACATACCTACCTAATAATATGCAACACAATTGTTTTGATAACAGTTGTAACTAAAATGGACAATATAATAAAAAAATATAATACGTGTTGGATGAAATTGTTATGATCTACGAAGTGCACAAAGATATTATTATGGATTTTTATTTTTTATTTTTATTTATACAGTTATAATAGCAGTTTTTTTTCACTATTGATTTCACAATTCGTTTTAATTAACAAAATCATTAGTTAAATTTAATACTCGCAAATAAAATAAATCAATCGCGTGAATAATTTTTATGGTGATTACCTACTGCTGTTCAAAGGAAATATTTTTTTTTTTAAAACTTCAATATCGTGGTTTATCAATTCCAAAGTAGTGCTTTGTAAAGTAACTTATTAATATTATTATCGTTAATGTAAACCAAACGCTTACTTCAAAACTGTCCGCAGACTTGAACTGATCATTTAAGTAATCGACGACTTGCTGCGATCCCAATAATTTATGTGAAAATTCCAAAAAAAACACATCAATTTTGTTTTGGTTGTAGGATGTTAGTGATTTTTACATTCACACAGTATAAGTATGAAACGAAATACACTTAATAACCACTCGTTGTCAGAACCACATAACTAATTACCGTACTTAATGACTTAACGACGAATACTGATTAGTTTGATAATGATTTAAATCGTAATAAGTCCATTGCTACCTACATTATTCGGTGTGTAGAGATATTTTATTACAGGTGCCTACCTATCTGTTCACTTCTAAATACCTAGCGAATAATATATTTTATTGATACCTAGGGTTATGTCTGAATAGTATTATCAATGGTATTTCATCCAAATCGACATTAGCTTAACTGCAAATTGTTGACGGTTACTTTAACAAAAAAAAAAAAACCATATTTTAATCAATCACGCGTTTTAGACACACTCTAGATCTAGAAAGTGGTACTGAACAAACGGACAAATAGGTTAGAAACATAATGTACATTAGTATTCGAATTTAAAAGATATCTACATTTTATTTCAATATTCAGTTTGTTATGATTTGTAATTTATATTGTTATATTAGGTACGTACGATTTCAAATTGTGGCTACGAGAGTTAATAGAAAACAACCTACACGCACTTTTTTTACTTACTATTTAATGAAACCGTATAAGTTATAAATAGGACTAAAGGTCATCTAACAATAATAAAAATCTATTTAAAAAATATGAAAAATCACCTGTCTGTTTACTGATTATATTATTAATATTCAACGTTTCTTCTGCATACGCACAAGTGTCAGAGTTTTTACCTCTTTAGGTTTAAACAGGTATATAATATAATATGGACATTTAAGTGATAAGAGCTTGAAAGCAAATCGTTATACTTTTATTTAATTTGATAATACCGCGGTTGTATCTCTTCCGCCTAATTTTAAATCATTCTAGATATTAGACATAATAATATTATAGTTACACGAATGTTGTATGTAAAAAATAATGTAAGTATTATAATATAATATTCAAAAAATAAAATTTTGTCGAAATATCATAATACTACCTATAGTGGTTTGGTGTAGCGATGTTTAGACGTTTAGTCCTATAGTTTCTACTTCTTATCTCAAAATTAATTATTAGGAAATAGCGTACTATGTTATATATCAGATAATTCACTATAATATTATAGTACCTACGTAGTGTTAAAACATTAAGTCAAGTACTTGAAATTCCGTTACACGAACAAACCGCCAAATAAATAAATAATTTTAATAATAACATGATCATAATATTATAAACATATTGTTCGAAATACATCGGAAATGCATAAGATTGTAACAGATTTGATCAAATAATCATATTATTGTAATACTTACTAATCCATTTTACATCAAATACTTGTAGTATATTACTGTGCAATTATACACGCGTAGGTGAATAGTTAGGAGTGAGGAAACCCCCACCCCCCGTACATAAACTACATCATTTACTATGTATTCATTTTTTATGAAACATTTTCACTTGTGGGTTTTAATTAAATTATTATTTTTATTTACAGGTACTATATTATATTGTGGAAAGGTCGTTTGTGTAATTAGGTGGGAGGCCGTTCAATCTCAGTAAACGCTATCAAACCATGCAAAGTAGGTTTATCTCACTAGGTATACAAATAGTAATAATAATGATAAAAGTTGTTAATTAAATAATTTAATCTAAACTTGTGAAATTCTATTTATAAGCTGTGAACTATTTGAACTAGGAATTCAAACTAGTTGAGAACAAAAACATTTTACAAACATTTGAATTGCATATTTTTATGTTAACAGTATTAAATTGTTAAGTACGACTATATCTCTTTTTATGTTTATTTAAGAAATGAAACGAACGTAAACTGTTTTGCTATTTGTTTTCCACAAATTAAACAAGTTAAAGATGCATACATAATTAACTGCTACTATATCTATATGCAATTGATAGTTAATTTATTTCAAAGCAAAATAATGTATGCCGATGACAGATGTTACATATACGATATACGTGTATATTGTATACCTACAAAATTCATATATTATATTATATTTACACAATGACTATTTATATACATTTTTCGGTAATATATTTACAATACGGAAGTCTAAAAAATTAAAGTACATAGTTCGTATTACAATTTTATTATTATGTAATTATCTGCTACTTTATGTACACTGTACCTAAATGGATCACTGCTAGAACATAATATAGTAACATATACTTATTGAAATTTGGATACCTATATAAAGTATGAATATATTATTACGTATTAAATGTTCATAAATAGAATAATTATTTGTTGAAAAAAAATACTATAACATTTTATATGGTGGGTTTGTTTATAATATGTCGCAATGGATAAGGAAGTTTGAAAGTATAAGTAAGTAAACTACGGTCTTTCAATTATTTAATTTGATAACGATATAAATGATAATGATCAATTTTTAGGTTTTAATTAAACTATATTGTTAATTTCTAATACAATATTAGGTATTCCTGATTTTAGATTCTGAGCGAAGCGATGAATGTATTGGTTTTACAATGATGTGTGTTTTTTTTTTTTTTTTTTTAATTTTTTTTTTTATTTTTATTTTTGTGTCTGTCATCACGTTTAAGGACAGAAAAAATGCTTCGATTTTCTTCAATAGTACCTTTTCTGATAGGAAAGTGAATCTAGTTGGTACTTTGGGGGGTCAAAAGTCAAAATTTCCCAGTAGTTTTCAAGAGCGCCTGGAAAAACAAATGAAAAATTATGGGAAAAACGGGAATTTTTACGCAACATTGATTTTCGATAAAATCGATTTTGGTTTTTGGTGTAAGTCTAAAAAAAATGACGGTAAATACATGAAATTTTTACTGAATGTTTATATAAGCAGTTTCTATATACCATAGCATTTTCAAAATATTCTGACTAATTTTGAGCTGTTAATGGACATTTTAAGATTCCAATTTTTTTAGTTTTTTCTATAAATGTCAATAAAATTTTATTTGTTGGGTAAAAAATCTTGAAAATTTAATAGTAGGCTTCTAATATATAGTTTCAAAGGCAGATGAAAAATATTAAAATCTGTAGTCACAATTTTTTTTTATAGGTAATCAAAGTTCAAATTTTTACAAAATACGTAAAAATGACGAAAATGTGCAATTTATTTTGAGTTAGAAATTCATAAAAATTTTTCTTTTTAAATCTAAGATTTGGAAATGTAATACAAGATTCCTCATAAGTTTGCCTAATTTTATCAATAAAAAAAAGTTTATAAGCAAGTCATAATAAATTTTTATGAGCATTTTAAGTTCAAATTTGTACAAGATTAGATATTCACTGATAAATAGAAGAATTGTAGATGCATGAAAATTTCACTAAATGTTTATATTCTCATTTTCTATACACCATTCAATTTTGAAAATATTTTGATTTGTTTTGAGCTGTTTACAGACATTTTTAGTTTTCAATTTTTTTAGTTTTTTTTTTTATAATTGTCAATAAAATTTTATTTGGTGGGCCAAAAAGTCTGAAAATTTAATACAAGCTTTCTTATATATTGTTACAACATCAGTTGAAAAATTTTAAAAATACATAGGCACGATTTTTTTTTATAAGCATTTAAAGTTCGAATTTTGACAAAATTTGTCAAAATCTCGAAAATTATAAATCATTGTAATTAAAAAATTATAAAATGTTCAGTTTCTATAACTTTTTATAACTTTTGAAAATTTAAAACAAAAATTCTCATAAATAAATCATACTGTAACCAAAAAATCTAAAAATATATCAACACATTTATTTTTTACAGACATTTTAATTTCAATTTAGACAAAATTTCATATTTAAACCAAGAATAATGATTTTAGTTATTTTGATATAATTTAAAAATATTATTTGTTGTTATATGAAACTTTTAGAATATATTGTTATATTTTATATACACGCAATGGCATTTTAAAATATAATTTTTTTGAGAAAAATGAATTTAACCAACTATAGTAAATACTAATGCCTATAATACTAAAATGAATTACTTTATTCACAATAATATCATCAAATACATTTAGACTTAGTAAGATATTATAGACTGACTGACTGTCTTCGCTCAGAATCGTTTTTCTTATTCAATGATATTATATCATTGGATTAAATTATTAAAATCTAACACAATCCATTACAGTGACTCACTTGTAACCTACTGTACAGCAGAGCGACATACACTTACCCGCCCTTTTTAAATTTAAAAATATTTATATATAGACTTAAACAAAATAATGGAAATCAGCAGCACTCGATATTTATGTAGCACTATAGCAGCAAAATGTGTGTTAATGTTTACGCCTCACCAGGCACCTGCAAGATGAATGATAATAATTTAAACGTACGGTATTGACAATGTTATGAACTGCAAATTAATATTATTTGAGAGAAAACGAGTTTCGATATCGAGAGGGAGACAGTAAAAGACTACAATACGCCCTGTCCAAGAATAAAAAAAAATATCTAATAAATATTCTGTCCATGGACATTTTGATTTTATTATTTATTCCACAAACTGGATAAAGTTAAGTCCGTTTCACTCATTCAATACTGACCGACTTATGGTATGGTAGGAGCAAGTGGAGTAGTACAGTGAAGGAGTATTGAGCGCAGTAAATCATCATTGGGTCGATTTTTCTAGATTGAAATGACTAAACCATTCAACTTAATTACGACTTTAAATACACCAATAATAAATAATAATCGTATTGTATTAATTAGGTAGGTTTTTGATGCTCATCGAACAATTATTTCAAAAATCTATGTATTTTTTTTCAAATTAACACTCAATGTTAGGTTAAACATTTTTTATGATATATTATATTCATAATAAACACTACAATATAGGGACAACAATATTCAATTAATTTTAATATTTTTAATATTTTATCCATTAATTATAATATTATAATACTATGTAGCCACTGGCCATGTAAGTACAATTTTGAATATTTTGAAATAATTTAGAGTATTTTTAATACCTATTTTTGTTTTCGGTTACGATCGGCAAAAAACTGAATCGTGTCTTTATAATGCTCAACAATATATTGCCATATATTTTTCTTGACACGTGCAGTATCAGATTATTAATTATTCAAGTATATATACGTATAGGTCTCTGAGTAAAATGTTATTGTTTAGAATGTTTAGATATCCGATGACAAAAAGCATTCTAGAAAGTGTTTTCGATATTACATTTGGTAACGAATAAATATAATATCAATCATGAATATAATTACCTAACCAAACATAGCTCATTATTGGAATATATTAGGTATATTCCACTACTGTTTTTTGCTTCCAATGTGATCGGGTCAAGGTTCGTCGTACCTTAAAGTTGATAAAGTATTATACGCCATAACACACATAAAATACATGCTATATTCGACATTTCAACATATTATGATCGTGTGTTATTGAAAATTAATTAGTAATTTATTAATAGAAAAACAAACTGTTGTAACTTTCACATTTTCCGCGAGATCAAATAAAATTCAACAGTTCAAATGTTCAATAATAATACATCGAAGCGCAAGCTGCAAGTATTATTATAACAATAAAATATTGTCATATTGTGAATTCCCATTTAAATTAAGGAATAGTTATGATTTAAGCTATATATGTACAAATATAAGAAATAGGTAGACGATTTTTTATTTTAGATGGAAGTTTTAAATTGAGATTTTTAATTAAAATTAAGTACCTAGGTACCTACCTATACATGGCTACATACCTAATATAATATGGAAACACTCGAATTTATACTATATATACATAATGAATTATACAGTTAGAGTTTGTTTTCCAAATGTTTATTAAATTGTATCATTATACATCAATTGAACTAATTTATAATAATGATCTAAAAAAATTAAAATAATTTCTACGTAATATATTATGAATTGACGGTATCATTCGACGAAATACGTGGTTTACTACAGTATAGCTATACGTTGTGAATTTAATAATAGTCTTATACATTTAGGCAATTGATATCAAGGTTTTTAACATCATGATTAATCAGTTCAATACACGTCATTTACAAAATAGATCCAGTTTATGGACCTATAATAACGTTTTATTAAAGCTGCAGTTTTTGACACAGAGTTCAGAAAACGAACAAATATCCAAATTAAACTTAATTGAAAATGTCAAATGAATGCATCTTTCAAACCAGTTTTATTACATTTTTCAATCCGATCATTTTTAACCTAACGAAGTTAAAAAAAATACATTAGGTAACGTTTATTTTAATTTATATTACTTTTTTTCTATCGATATCAACTTAACATGTGAAAAAAAAACATGCCTAGTCTTATTGTTTATCACGAGTACGAGTACGAGTAAAGAAAAATGACATCATTGTTAATTAACTAGTAGATTTAATTCAATATACAATTGCACATCGCAAATAAAAAAAACTACCTGTCCAGAATGACTTCTATAAAATATACCTTTTTTGCTCAGGAAATTAATTACACACACTGCAATCAATTAAAATATATTAGGTATACTCAATTTGATATCTGTCTCCTCTTGATTATCATAATAATTTGTAGTACAGAAGAAGTATCAGCCCATACTATACAGCATAATATTAGCAGAATATTACGAAACATTTAAATTTAACATTTTAAAACAAATATATCTATTAAGTTATCAAGCAGTAACAGCTGTAGGTAAGTGACTATAATATATTATATACCTACATTTAAACATTAATTATATTTAATAATAATTCTATGCATGAAATATATAGACGCGCATTTAAAAATATTTTGTTCTCATCGGAAGATTACGCGATTGTTTACTTGCACGTGTTTATTACAATTCAAAACAAAATATGGGTTCGTCCAAATACTATTAGCACATTTTATAAATTGAAGCCTATCAACCCTTATTAAGAAAAAAAATTCGTACTACACGCTTTTTTTGTATTTTAGTCAATCCAAAATAGAATGTAATAATTTGCCAATACTTAAACGATGAACCAAATTTAATCTAAACCTTCTTGTTAGTCGTACTATATAGGTGGTAATTTTTACTTTCGTAATTCGTATTGCAAATGATATCAATTCTACAACTGTGTAGTGGCCAACCTCCAGTACTCAGTAGTTACTTTAATATAATAGACCTTATGATAAAACTGAATCAATACTATTCGAATTAATATTATTATTGAGTAATAATGGAACAAAAATAAAAATCATCGAATACAATTAATAATATCTCTTTAGGCGAAGTGCGTATTATTATTTTAATTATAAATTAACTACGAATCACACAACGTCCGAGGTTCGCGACGATTGACAACATATCAATAATTCGGAATAAACTTTGTGATTATAACCGCACGTGGACAGATAGCGAACATATTTTTATCAGCAGCACGAAGTTGGTTAACAGAAGTGGTTAGGGCGCTGACGAATAACTTAGATGAATTCTAATACACGCACATTGTAAGTATTTTTTTTTTTTAACGAAAATGGTTTTGCACGAATTTAAACTATATAGACCACATAGTGTCTTGAAACCAGGCCCACTATATCACATTTTGGGCCTCTTTACTAAATATTTTTGCGGGCCCTATACAAAACTCTCAATAATAAAATAGATACAACCCCATACCCTTGTGAGGGCCTTGCTTGCAACTATTTTAAAGTCACAAAATGTTCACAGTTTATAAAAAAAAAACGTTACTATCTGCGCTTAATCCATTAGTGTTTAATAATTTATTAAAAAATACAAAAAACCTTAACTTTAAAATTCACGGAAAACAAATCATTCGATATAACAAAAAAATCTACAACCTTAAGCACGGATAATAGTATAATACTCTCCTCTAATTTTTATATGAAAATATGGCGATTTTGTTCTATCGCAGCGCTTCTACGATGATCGTTTGCGAAAAATCTGTTTTCACACTGTAAATTACTGTAAGCACAAGTAGAGTCCTCCTAAATTATTTGATTTAAAATAATACAACGTCTTGCATGCATTTTATTTTATTGATATACCTACCTACCTAGTTATATTATATTATTATCATATAATAGAGTCAAGCCTGGATAGTAGCCAGTAGGTATACATTTCGAAATAGGAACTCGAACGATGCGTTTTCTACGATTCAATTTAACGTTAAAACCGTGTACGTACATCACGTGACTATTATAATATAATGTTTGTACAGTGTACCTACACCTAAAATATATATATATATATTACAATTAAATGCATGCATGGACCCACGTAATATTGTATATTTGTAGTAAATAATATACGGATACGATAAACGTTTATAACTTATAAGCAAAACAATTTTATTATTACGTAACTGTTGCATGGATATAGGTATAGGGTATAGGTTCCGAACGGCGCCAACTTCACTACAGCAGTACATAAGTAATAAGTATATTATAATTTATAATATTATGTTTCCACAGACTTCTTTTTCCTTGTTAAAGTTGTTATTGTAGTTGTCGTTCGTGGTTAGAATAATTAATATTATGAACTTGCACTACCTACCTACGTTTAATAATAAAGTTAACAATATAATATAGCATTAAATTATACTCGTGTCAGACGTTGGACAATATGCTTCGGATAACAATATAGGTAAAAATTCATAGTGGCGTCATACCTATATAACACGCGTTCACTATAATCATAATTTCCACACTTTAAAAGTTGCTATTATAATGGTGTTTTTCTCAGAGTGCGGTAACAGACATCAATAACAGGACGAATGCATCGATAGTTATATATGCCAATATATGGTTGTTTTTTTTAGTTATCATATACGGTATAACTTCTTAACCAATATACATTTTTCCTTGCGTAAAAGTTTTAAATTCAGCGGCGACAGTTCATCCACGTCTTTTGCTTCTCATCCTCCCTCGACGCACTTGCTCTCGATAATGTAGGCTCTTAAATATTAAAATGTTCGCATCCAATAACAAATTAATACTATACGCTGATACTTAGGCAGGAGAGAACAGGTTCCCGATACCGTGTTGACGTTGAGTGTGGGACTTAATAGAAAATATAGTATGCGAAAAACCTCGATTACACATCATAAATAATGGTTGAATTAATATATAGATCAATACCATAATATAAAATAATTATTATAATGCATACAACGATATGGAACAAATACATCTCTACTCTGGATCAATACGCAATCATTTCTATTAGTCATATCTTATTACATTAATAATTCAAAGTAACATAATTCCGAGAATTTATATACGCACATATGTATGCAAATGTGTCGATAATATAAAATACGAATTATTACAAAACATTATGTGATAGACGAAAAAAAAAAGGAATCCATATTATCTCAAAAACCGTAGTTGTCTGTTTGTGTAACAAAATAACTATAGGTACTACGTAGAGCTATTATTATAATATATCGCACGAGGTTGTATGGAATGCCGGTATTATAGTAATTCTTTGGAAGTGAAATACAAATCAGATGCCTCAAATAATCAGAAGCACGAAGTGAATTTGTACTCGTCGTACATCAATGTGACAATGTGACAAATTAATTCTGGTCGTACTAGTAATCGAACTAAAAAAAAAAGGATGGGCAAGTGAATGTCGCTCTGCTGTACAGTAGGTTGGTAAGTGGATCAGTGTATAATGGATGTTATTAAATTTGAATTTGATGATATAAATATATAATATCGTTGTATACGAAAAACGATTATGACCTAGGACGGTTTGTTATAGTGTGCATATTTTATATTATATTTATAATGTTATTTCAATTTGAAATCCTTAGCTATACAATTTGAACATTTTATCAATTTTAAAATTTAAAATTTAAAATTTGATAAATGTTATCAAAAATTTAATTTTAAATGCTTTTATAAAAAAATTCTGACTTAGCTTTGTATTTTTAACATTTTTTAACTACTATTGTAACAATATATCATATTGTATTAACATTTATAGAGAAAAAAACTAAAAAAATTGTAAACAGAATAATACCTATTCTGTTTACAATTTTTTTATCCGTTTAACAGTTCAAAACGAGTCATAATATTTTGAAAATTTTATCAAGTATAGGAATTAATAAAATAAACATATGATATAAATTTCAAGTATGTACAGTTCTTCGTTTTTGAATTACAGCAAAATAAGAAAATCGCTATATGAGAAATCGAGTGATATCCAATCTTGGAAAAATTTGAACTTAAGACATTCATACAAATTTGATTTTATTTTCAGGTAGACATTTTTTCTTAAAAAGGGTAGAAAAATGTATGAGGAATCTTGAATTCCAAAATAGAATTTGCACATTTTCATGATTTGTACGTATTTTTAAAAAATTTAAATGCTAATAAAAAAAATTATGACTATGAATTTTTAATATTTTACAAATGTCATTGTAACAATATATTAGCAGCCCTATATTAAATTTTCTACCTTTTTTATGCGACAAATAAAATTTTATTGACATTCATAGATAAGAAAAAATAAAAATATTGGAAATTAAATATGTCCGTAAACAGTTCAAAACAAATCAAAATTTTATCGTGTATAGAAAATGCTAGTACAAACAATTTTTTATAAAAATGTAACATATCAAAATTCCACGTACCTACTGTTATTTGTTTAAGATTTACACAAAACAACTAAGTCAATCAAATTCCCGTTTTACCTTACTTATTATTTTGTTTTTCCGGCGATTTTGAAAACTATTGGGAATTTTCACTTTTGACCCCCCAAAGTACCACCTAGATTCACTTTCTTATCAAAAAAGATACTGTTAAAAAATCTAATCTTTTTTACTGTCCTAAAAGATTAGGTACAGACACAAATAAAAAAAAACCACATCATAGTAAAATCAAAACGCTCCTCTCAGAATCTAAAAATGTTTAAAACCAATTGAATTGAATCATTTACAAATGTAGATTTAAATAAAAATCTGGTGTACTACCACTTCAACTATATAATACTTTACTTTTTCGACTTCGCCAATATACATTAAAAAAATATATATATTGTCCACAAAGGCACAAACGGAGGATGATGGTTAAAAAATAAAATGTTTATCAACGTTTAAATAATATGAATCAGATTTAAGCCAACTGCTCTGTATATAATATAATAATATCATACATTTTGTTTAGAGTGAATAATAGAAACAAAATCTCCGCTCTATAATAATATGGTGTATGGCACTCGCGCGTGTTTTCAATGTTCTTGCCAAGATACGATAATAGCCAATATAAGTACGACTGCAAAAAAATTCACTTTTGATTTTGAAACATACATTTACATGTGATATACTACGTATAAATAAAACGACATAAACAGTATATTGACGTTTTTAATTTTAATCGAATTAGTATTTTGTGAGTCAACTACTTGGGTGCCACCACGAAGAATTTAAAATAGAAATTAAAATGTTATAAGCTATAACAATAATTATTATTTAATTACCCCTCTCGCACACCAAAATTATGTTTTTCGTCTGAAGAAATATACCACCAGCTGTGATTGCAGGTCAATACTTATATGTATACTATATACTATTACAATGTACGTAATGGCGTCCGCAGGAGAACAATAAAATCGTATTATTCAACATTTTTATCGACCGTCTAAAGTGATAAATTCCTTTCTAAATTTATTCTAATGAAAAATTAGTAATTAGTAATTATACCTAATATTATAATATAATATCTCACACATACGTGATTTACAGTTTGATATAAAGTATTTGACTTATCATTTTCACTGCAGTTGCAGTATTTAATATAGAATTAAACAAATCACACCAGATTAATGTTACCTAATGTATTTTATTTCTAATTTTCAAAACGGTGATTAAGCATAATTTAATTTATTACTATAATTACGTCAATATTGTGTTACTCGGCCCCGATTTGTATGTACTCCGTGAGATATGGCATGACTATGATAAATGATATGATTATAATACCTATATGACTATATGAGTATAAAAAATATGCACTCATTTTTGGATTTTTCCATTATGACAAACGATTAATGATTTAGGTACTATTAAAATTAAATTACAAACACACGTTTTACAATATGGTTTTTAGGGAACAAATAATAGTAAAGTATGGAATGTACAATTTAATCGTAGGTACTAATATCAACTATTTATGTAAAAATGTCCCACCAGTTTAAAATATATTCGACTGTGGGTACTTTCTCTTTTAAACTATAATATTATATATTATAATAGCGTGGAGAAAATATTATACATTGCAATAATTATTATACCTATATTACAGTGTAGGTATATTATTTTCAATGTGCAAAGACCGAAAAAATCCGACCAATAACATGATAATAAATAATAATATATCATAAACATTATTGACTATTGTAAACGACGCAGGTTGATGCCCTATAATAGTAGCTGCACGTCTGCAGGTGCAGTCTTCGTACAATAATATTATACGTACATCGACACAATATGTAATGAAACCTAATAATAATAATATTTCACAAATAAATGCTCAGTCACCAAGAAGAGTCATACAATTTTAACCTGATGTATTAATTATAATACAGGGGGATTTTTTTAACAGTTAACACTCATAAGTACATACCTATGAGTGTACAATCATTACAAAACAACTATTTAGAAACAAAAAATTAAAAGTCTTACAATTTTTAAAAAATGTTGATAGCTGATAAGTTATTTCAAAAAAATAATCAGCTGCTTAATAATTCACAGAGAAAGGGGGTGGTTCACGTATGAAACAAAGTTTATATCGCTCTTCGACGTTTTTCATATGGTATACAAATCGAAGTATTCAAAAATCGTGTGTTTAAGACATGTACTTATTAAAAATTCCAAATATCATAATCTGAAAATAAATGCATTCTTCGAGGTTAAATGAGAGGGTGGTGATCATGCTTGTTGAATCACACTGTATGTCACTGCGTTGTGGTGCAACTGCAACGCGCACCATATATATACGACTACCATAGTACGATACAGTCAACAACTCGGGCGTCCACGTGGGAGTGACGTCACGAGTATACCTCTATAATGCACGCACGACGCACATAATAATAAAAATTCTTATTCTGTGTCCATCCTTCCGACCTATTGAATATGTTGTTGTTGTTGTTGTTGTTGTTATTATTATTTTATCCTGGCATCTGCGCCGCGTGGTTTCTTCCATTCAAACCCGTACACGAAAAAAAGCGACAGCAGCTGCACCTCGCTGCTTTCTCGCCGGTGAAATCTTCTTACATTTCGTACAGGAGTGAAAACCGTACTATATTTTTGGCGCCAAAAACTAACAGTATTTTATACATTAGCTCATCGCGCGTGCGTCACAATATCTATATTATAATATTATTATTATTATTATTATTAATTCCGACGAAACCCCAGTGCCATCGTCCGTAATGCAATATATTACACATGGTATATATTATAATTTATAGTAAACCAACTCCGTACAGTTTTAGGGGTTCGCCGGCCAATTGGAATTTGTTTTCTTTCCTTCTCACTCTCCCACACCCTCTCACTCAATAGTCACTGTATGCGTGCGCGTGCACAACGAATCGTCTCCACACTTCGTCATCGTTTTATATCGTAGTATAATGTAATATCATCACAATCGTAGCGCTTAAATATCAAACACTCCAGCTCAGTCCACGTAAACTATATCGCATCATCGTGATCGTCGTCGTCGCACACGTGCAGACTCTAGAGAAGTACTTATAATAATATTTATGACATAATACGGTCTATAAATCGTTAATTTTCGAATTACGTGTGAGCGTAAACGATAAGCTGGCGTATTGCGTCGAGTAGTGAAAATTAATCAGACAGTCTGTGTCCGGCAGTTCTTTTATAACAATATTATGAATTATGATGTTACAGGGCCGGATTTGATTTGCTGGACGCGTGGCCCCCGGATAATTTTAATGCAAACGACTCAAAACGAAGACTGTAATGAAAATCTACGATTATAATACCTGAGTGAACGTTTTGTTATTGTTAATTTTCAAACTCGATTCGTTTGAACTCAAAAAGTTAGGTATTACGAGTATATAAAACATAACACATAATCATTATTATGACGACGTTTCTAATATCGTTTTTACGTACAGTTACATGCAATTCCCCCTCCCACCCACACTCCTAAACACCCCACCACGTATTATAAAGACTCGTTTCCGTACAAACAAACAAAGTGAACTATGCTCAGACTCATTCAGAGCAATATCATGTTTCTATACTTATATAGTTATATCCGAATCAAATATTGTTGAACGCGTTTCGTTGGAATCGGTACCGAACGAAAAATGTGCTCCACGACAAACAATGTTCCGAATATATTTTTATTATGAAATTGTTACATCCATAAAATTTGTTCGGAATAGTGTAAATCAAACAGTGTCCGGAACACAATATTTCGTTTGTACGAAAACTGGGTTTTAAGAGGACGCCGAACCTGCACGTGTTATCTCCGTTTTACGTAGGTAGGTAATTTTGCTGAACCGATATCGTGTTGTTGTAAAAGTGTAATATTAGAGCGAATCGACCGTTATTATCAATGATCAAACTCGAAGGCAAGGACATTATCTAGGGCACCTCGCGAGATTTAATTTTTTATATTAATATTTTTTTAACGTTCATTACTCGCTTTTATAATAAATATTATAAATCGGTAAAAGCCTACGACGGGAGCTGGTGCCACAGAGAATATTATATTATTGATCTCACATTCTTACACCCCATCGGGTGTCGAGTGTTATCATCAACAGGTGAAATTCGCTCTAATTTTTCAAAGCCGCGACGGGCACAAAGTCGGCACAAAGTCGGTTCTGCCCAACGTAAATCTGGTAACCCGCGTCGCGAGATGGAGACAACACCGCGCCATCGCGACCACGTGGGCTCGGGGTCCCCTCAACGACTGATTTGAAAGAGAGAGAGAGAAAAAAAAAACGCTTAAAACGTGTCGCGCGGCGGTCGTCGGTCGTACCTGAACGAACTCTCCGGGATTCCCCTGCACAGGGACACGTACATGGCGCGCGCGTGCGGCCAACGGTTTCGGGTCGAGGAAGATGCGACGACGGCGTCGTCGGCGACGGTGTCGATGCGTCTGCGTTGTGGCGGCAGCGGCGAGTGGTCTCGCTGCGACGCGCATAAAACTCGTCGCGTCGGCTGTCCGTCGTCCGTCGGCTGTGGCGCGTCACTTTCGTCACTTTCGTCAGTATAATATTATCGTAACTGTCCACGTCGTCGGTCGTCGTTGTTATTATTGCGACGCGTCGGAGGGCCTCGAATTCGGTGCGACCGTCGCACGACGCACTGCAACGTTGCACGACCGGGCCATGACAACAGCTTATGATAATGTATTGTCACGATTGTACCGATAACGACACGACAGTCGATTTTCCACAACAACGGGAAAACGTTTGATGCGTGTGTTATTTATTTTCGTACCGATTCAGGTCGTCGTCACGTGGGCGACAATATCACAGTTGTTGTTGTGATAATAATATTATTATTATGATTGTGCGCTGCGGCTGCGACGGCGGAACAGTGCGACGAGGTTGCCGATCGAAAAGCGACTGATGTGCCGCCGCCGCCGCCGACACCCGCGACGCGTTTCGTTCGACGCACGCAGCTGCGGTTGCTCTCCTCGGCGGCGACCGCGACGTAGACAGCCGCCGCTCGGTCGGTGGTCGGTCAGCGGCGGCTGTCTACGTCGACGGCGGCGGAGGCCGCTGCGCGTTTCTCTGGCGGACGACAGCCCCGAGAAGCCCGAGAAAATACCGCGAGGGGAGGTCTTTTTTGTTATGATTGTCTTGTCGGCGGTGGACTATCATACGGCACGACATTTGCGAACGGTGCCGCGGCAATGACGCTTGAGCTGAATTAGCCGAAAAGGCAGACGACGAAAATTGTGTGGATGAACAGATCTCAACTATATATTATACGGTTTGTCCCAGGGATTTATGACGCGTAGCCTAGTCAGGGAGGTCAAAGGGAACATGACCAATGGAGGGAAGGGGTTATGTTTTTGCCGAATATGTTTAGGTTAGGTTAAAAAGAATTATTGTGCGATTTTTAAAAAAAATCTCCTAGAAGAATTACATTTTTTATATTGTACTTGGACACGATAAAAATATTATATTATAAGTACTTTTAAAGATGTAAATATTATTGTAATAAATTAATAAGAATAATAAGCTTTTAAAAATGTGATTTTTTCAGTAGATAAATACAATTATCTAATAATATAACATGTCTAGTCGTAAAAATATATAAAAGTTATCTCTACAGTACAAACAATAAACAAACATATTTTTTTATAAGGCTTTTTTATAGGCACTCCTCATTTAAGGGATGCGCCACACTAGCTGTTGAAACGCGGATTTAAGCAACATGTAGCGTTTCAGCCACCACATGTGGCGCAGCCCTAAAAATCCTAGCTACGCCAGAGTATCTTAGGATTTGGTTTCTTTTTCGGACGGCCCAGTGGCATACACAAAACTTTTGTAGTGAAGGGGGTCACTGGTCCAGCTGTGGAAAAAAAACCTAACGGGTTAGATATAAATATAATTTTTTTTCCATTATATGATTAAATAAGCGTGGACGACAATATTTTCAACCATCATAAATCTGTGCATACGCGAACCCCACGTTGGCCACCCCTGATATTGTATTCGTTGTAGCGCTTATTATAATAATAACGGCTAACAAACCGTCTAGCTGCGTGTATACAAAAAATATGTTTGGCGTTTTTTTTCTTCTCGATAAAAAAAAAAATTGTTTCGTGATTTTACTGTTGAACCGCCGCACCGCAGTCGTCAAGAGATTTTTTTTTTTTTACCAAAAAAATATCACGTATTGACACTTCAATATAATGATATTATTATTTAATATTTATTACGTATAATATTATTATGCCGAGTGCGGGTATCCCATGTGCGCTGGCCAATAAGCGTGTCTACACCACGACGATGACGGCGCCAATACGTCCGGAGAATAAAATATCACCCGATTTTTTCGAAAAAAAGAAATCCGGCGACGACCATTATTTTAATATTATACACGACACAACATTCGTTTGCCATATTACTTTACCGTGCACGTGCGTATCACAACGATCGTATTGAAACCCACTACGACGTCTGAAAAATATACATTTTAGTATTTTAGAACAGCCGACTTAATGCACCTATATCTCTAACCTAACCGCCATTCCTACGACCCATATCGTCTATTGTTCTTCCCTCGACATAGTATACTATAATATAATACTATTATATAATAGTTGGGGTCACCCCGTGCAACCATGCATTTAGCCATGCCACAGCTGCGATCGATCGTGTGGTATAGGTTTATTGGTGTAATTATAGAATGGTGGGGGAGTGGGTAAGACTTACAGTCGAAAAACTTTCCAAGCAATCCCCCCTCCTCAACACTATCTATTCACTGAAAATGCTTCGATAAATATTTTGGTACTCCAAATACATGCGGATAATGGGCCCTTTGTCAACACTCCTAGACACAACAATCGGTGTGGGCGCTGTTTTTATACATGTTGAACTTATATTATATTATTATCGATGTTTTTGCTTTTTATTGACCTCCAAAACGCATAGATGCCGTGAGAGTTGTTATTGTACGCGTAAACGTTATTTTCACCAATTATAATAATAGTCATATTAATTCATATCAAAGACCTCAATAAAATTTCATCGAAAATCCGAACAAGGACACGAGTGCGAATAACGAGTATAATAATATATTTTCACCGAAAACCTTAAGTCAGGACAGTGGACAATCCGGTATCCGCTGGTAACCAATGCAAATAACTTACATAGCCGACACTAAAATCGATGCAAGAATACGTGTGTGTAAAATGTACCTACGTACTTACATACTCGATAACCGACCGTCCTCAAATGTTTAGTTATAATTTAATAGTAAGTACACCGATTGACGGACATCCCTAAAATTATCGACAGACGAGTTGTAGATGATTGGCGGAACGCGGGAATTCGGGAATACAACTTTTTCTTCACGAAATGCGAGAAATTCGATATAATATGATATTATACATACATAATAAAACGTTGTGTATTAAATGAGACTGCTCACGCCGCGTGTATCGACGACAACCGGTTTTCTTTATTTTTAGAACTTATACGTTATAAATAATGAGTAGCAAGGTTATAGGTGGTAATAGGTAGTTGAAAACGATGACGAAACACAAGGATACAACACAATATTCATCATGGGCGGAGGTAATGAGTACTATTAACGCACAAACGGACAGCGCGTACAACAGTCATAAAAATTAAAATGTCATAATAATTGATAATAATATTAGTATGCAGAAAAATCGGTAAACTATTATTGTACCGCAATAATAAACGTTCACTACCAAATACCATACACCTGTCATACAGTTGACGATGTTTTCGTTCTCCGTCAGCAATCATGTATTTTAAAACATAATATAATATTGTTCTATTGCCTATATGTATATACATGCACGGCAATAAATCACGTTTACTGTTAACATTAGTTGTTGTAATGTTGTAACACGTCAACTATTTATAAAACGGGACTGAAACTCGATCGCACGACAACTCGCCGGCTATAATGATAATATTGTGAACAATACGAATCACAAACCGTGAAATATTCAAAGACGTACATTTTTGCAGTTCATGCATACGGTGTGCAATAAAAACAGCGTACGAGAAATTTCGATATTGCGGAGACAATGAAAAAAATATATAACATAATATTTCGTAAATATATCTGTATTATACTGCAGACTGTATATAGTACTATATTATAGTATATTGTATATTCACCTATTATAGGTCTGTAATGTCTACGATGTTTATAGTGTTTTGAAAGTCTTAGCGGGGGTCAATATGGACGACGATAAATTTGTATTATTGCCTGAATGCCGATTATGCATATTATTTAAAAATTGTAAACGAATAACGAATAGAAATATAATAAAAACATTTTATGTAGTCTAAAAGAGAAACGTATGGCGTGTAAAAAAAGTTTAGGAACTGATAAATATTATAATATAATAATATTACGTTTTGAGTATTTCTTCACCTCGCACGTGTACGATTGTTTTATAATAGTCCGCGTAAGTTCGTGATAGTTTTTTTAATAATTATAATTAGCGCACGGAATATAACGGAGAAAATCACCGTCGATCGCCAACTGAATCACATTTACATAATATAAATAATAAATATATAATAATATAGATTATAATATCGATTATAGTACCCATTATACATTATTTATTAATTTTTTATTATCCATCCTATTACTATAATACGTATATAAAATATAAGAATACTAATCATAAAGCTATCCAGCTATAGGGAACAGTATGTAATAACAAATAATCATAATATAGGCCACATAGTGCATAATATTATTATACAGTCGTAGTCATCATCGTCATCGTAAAAAGTAAATTTGCGAGATGCTCATATATTATATTTAGAAAACTTTTGTAAAAAAAAAAAATATTTCGGATCTTGTATGACATATTCATTGTCGTGCATAAATTGGCGTATTCCACTAAAGCACGTCTGGGTAATTTTTGAGGGGATGAAAACTTTCAAACGTAGCCACAATAGCCGGCCGAAAAGAGGAGCGTCGTAATGTATACGGCGCGCACTTGGATGCGAAAAACGACACGTAGGTGTGTAATACATTGGCTATCGGTGCAGCTATGTGCATAATAATAACTAATAATATTATACTCGCATTATGTTATATAATGATATTATGAAATACGCGTGCCAATTATAACATTGTATAGTGTCTGGTGACTGGCACTTGTTGCCGCGGGGCTCCTACACAAAATATTATTATCGCCGAAGCGCCATGAATCACGATCGTAGCGCTAATCAAAAACGATATTATACTGCAGTCTGCAGGTAGTCGATGTAAACTTGTTTAAGTATATATATATTACCTGCGGGTAATATACATCGCTTGACGACTACCGTCTGTCGTTGAGAAAACCCTAAAATGTTGATATTGTATACAATATTATAATGTATATGCATCTATGTATTAATAAATACTAATAGATGTCTGCATCTAAATTGGTACCCATACATATTATAAATTGACATCCGAATGATTGGTTACCGATAAAGACTTTTGAAAAAGTCGAGATACAATCTAATAATTGTATTTAATATATTTAGTGTAACATAATAATATTTCACGTATCATTATGTACAAATAAAAAATAAATAAAATAACAATATAAGAAAAATGAATCGCGGAAAAAAGTCAAGAAATATAAACATAAATATGAACACAATATAACGTATACTCTACACCTAATTACATAGTAATTACCATGCAGATTAAATATAGATTGTCATATAAATATATAATAAATATAAATATGTATACACTATGATATATTGAGTTATAACTTATAAGTTATAAGTAAAAAAACATAAATTTTTTTTCCGTGGGTTTTTTTCCCACCTATACCAAGAAAAAAGTATATAAAATAAATAAAGTATAATAAAAAAATAAAATAGGTGCATTACAACCTATTTTGAAACAAAAAACATTATTTTTATACTTTAACCATAGGTACATGATGTAGACTACAGTACTAAGTCTATAAAATTGGATGGAAAATTGAAAATTCTTTCAGAATAATCTGGGAACCAATTTGGACACACCATAATACACTATATAATACTATATAAATTATATAATATAATATAGTATAGTATTTAAGTCAAGTATGGTGACCTAAAGTAGGTAATTGACTGTAGTGTCTAGCCAGGATTATGATATGTGATATTTGATGGGGGAGGGTGATTTAAGTATAAATTAAACCAAGCTTTTTACAGTTTTCATGTATAAATAACACATTTACTATATGAAAAAAATGTCAATCGGCTGAGTTCCATTATCAATCAATTACACTGAATGATTAATTTCACTGTAAAAACTATCATTACCTATTTACCTATCTCTAAAATAATATTTATTTTTCAATATTTGAAGTCATTATAAAAACATTAAAACAATATTTTTGAAAAATTATATTATATTTTTACTATTTTGAAAGAATTTTTATACACGGAGTTAATTTCGTATGTAGAGATAATTAATTATAAGTTATAACTTAGAACTTAGAACTTGATATTATGTATTAAAAGTATAGATTACTGAATAATGGAATGAACCAATGAAGCGTCGCAGGTACTGGCGTAATTGCGTGTGTGTGTGGTGGGAGGGGGTTAAACGTATCAATGTATCATTCCTCATATATGTCAACATTAGAAATCCTTAAATCTTCTAGAATTTAATATATTTATAAGACGAAAATATTTTTATCCTAAAATTATTGCATTGAACTATATATAAATACATTATATACGCTTAATATTATTTAACGAAATTGGTACCTACGATTTGTTTTAATGAGTTTTTCGACTTGTGTTAAAACTGAAAACAAACAATTAGGTTATGGTTTTACTTTTGGTGGTTATAACTAATTAACGATCTCCTAAAGTTCAAAATTTGATTTTTATACATACTAAATATTCGTTTAAAATGATTAACACTATTTTTTAGTAAAACGTTATTTTAAAATGATAAATTCAAATCTCAAATTATATACGGACGTTAAGACCGGATACGGAAAACAGATACAGATATCGGCTGTAATATGCGGCCATGTACTGAGAAAGTAATTTTCGTAGGTACTACAAATGGAGTAGGTTTTTTACACCATTATAAGTACATGCGTAGTATTCGAATTGAAAAAATTGTAAAATAAAATATATAAAAATAAGAAAAATTGAAAGTGGTGCCGCAAGGGCGGTATACAATACAATATAGTAGCAATTAAATAGTTAAATTAAAGCTAAGTTAAAATTACAGAATGTTGTAACATAATAATATAATTTATATTCATGAGAATTCGGGACTCTTCATATTTTTATTTTATGTATATGATATCATTCGTAGTTGTGTCAATTGTATGTTAATATTATAATAATATATAATATAAACCTATCATAACTTATAACTTATAACTATTCAGTTTTTATTATTCATGTATAACGGTATTGCGGGTATTCCAATCAATGATGATTGATGGCACTTGGCGTAGCTCACTCTAAATGAGCTCATTTAAATTTATAACCATATAGACCACTACAATACACCGAATGTAGTAGCTGTTTATTAGCGATTTTGAAAGTCCAATTCACGGGGGGAGGGGATTGAAAATATGTGTTAATAAATTAATTGACGTTGACATTATTATTGCTAATACTGCAGGATTGACGTTAATTTATTTGCGTTCACGTTAGGTACCTGCCTAGCGACGACTACGACGACATGACCTCGTATACGCAGTTGTCTATTTTCGTATGGCCATACTTGCATACGAGTAAACACAATTGCCAACAACCGTCTCGAAGGAATCTAAGTCAAGTAATATGTAATATTAAAAGTAATTTGCGCTAACGAGTTTATTAGACGGATCTACGGATCCTTAAAAGAGAGTCTGCATAAAATGTCTCTCCTCTTCCAACGTAATTTTTTCCCCAATTAAGATTATTCAAAGATTATAATTTGCAACAGAATCATGCAAACGATTATTATGATTTATTTTTATAATAATTCACAGTTATTAGTCATATTATTTACTATCATAGGTACTTTCATATTATTTACGTATTATTATTTATTAGTTATACTTAGATATATTATATAATTTTCATGGTCTGATTTATATTTTTTGTTATTGTGTTCCATAAAGTCTATAAGACAACGATAAAATTCTACAAAATCTATAATATAGACAATAACGATATGCAAAATTACATTTCGTGTAGTAGGCACTGATCAAAGTGATTAACATAAAGTATATCATCGTTATTCTATAATATTCATCAGTGGCAGATCTAACGCAATTTCCTGAGAGGGGTTCCAATTTTTTTGAATATACTAAACATTCATATTTTGTTACGTTCAAACGTGTTTTTTTTTTCTTTTATTTTTAAACAATTTTTGGAGACCGGATCATTAGAAACCACAAGATACCCATAGAGAGGGGCCTCTAGTTACAGCCTTGGGTACCTATATAATTCAAGGATTTTTCAAAATGGAGGGATAAAAGTTTCTATCTCCTCTTCCTAGAATTTATCTTTATTAATTATTATACGTATACCTAGGTAGATACTTAAAATTTTTCAATTAGGTATAAATATATATATAAATAATTATAGGAATAATTTGCCAAAAACTGTTTGTGAGCCTATAGTCAATACATTTTTCAAACATCTAGAATCTAAATTTTAGATATTCATTATTGTTAATCATTATTAATTTAGACAGGGGTAATTATATTCTAAAAGACTACCTAAAAAACCATAGCTCATAGTGCTAAATTTTAAAACAATCTTTTATTCAACATCGTAATGCATATTTGAAATAATTTAAAATAAATAGTAATTTATCATTATAGCAAAATAATGGTAGATTATAAAAATCACAATAATAATTGTATTCTTTCGGTCTGTTTTTATTTTAGGTATAATTTTCCATTACATTTTTATTTTCAAAAATACTTGCATAAGTCCAAAGTTATAATAATACATTTACCCTTTTATGGTAACTTTTTAGTTAAGTAATTATTAAATAGACTAGGACAATAGCAGGTATAGAATAAATATAATAAATTCATAATCATAGTGATAAGTGATAACATAATAATAATAGTATGAATAAATTAGGTAATAAGTGCTACGTCCATATTGACATCATGTACAACATCCAGTATATTCTCATCCATTTTATAACATCTAGATACTATATGTCATGTCAAAAAATAATATTGCTGGATAGTTTCTTATAATCTCTCTTTCATTCCTTTATAAATTATCAACTCGCAATCTCGCATATTATGTTTAGTGTTAATAAATATTTTATAATTTGTATATTCAAAGTAAATGTTAAAATAAAAATTGACAATATAATATTGTTTAATATTTTTAACTCTTATTATACTATTGTTAAAATAATATGTACCTATTAGCCATTAGGTACAATTTAGATGTCTGCAGAGTTTAGATACGAAGGAATATTAAATACGATTACTGTATTTTATACTTCTACCGTAATGTTTAAGGCGAGATTTTATTAAATAAAGTGATATAACTTATTGTTGACTTTTATAATGATTATGCCAAACTTCAAAATCGCAATTTCCAAACCATTCCCACTGGAAAATTTTTTGATTTAAACTATTTTGTTTTATTTTTAAGCCAGGGTTAGAGGATTTTCCTCTACGAAACCAAGATTGTTGTTTAATCTACATTTTATTACACAACACTCATCTATACAATTTTAAATTTATCTTTTGGACTGTATATTCTTTCCATTGTATTTTGTATGTTATCCAACGCAACCACACACAGATATAGTTACGCTCCGAACAAGATGCACTTGAACTAGAACTTTCAAGGTAAGCCGGTACCACGGGAACATACAATTATATTATTGTCTACTGCATTCACAAGTCATACCCACTGTTTTCAGTGCATTCTCCAATACATCATATCTTATTATGTTGTAAAATAAAAAAAATTGTCAAAACACGGTACCGTAAAACTCGTTTTTGAAACGGAGTGCGTGTAAGTACTCAAAAATATTTTATTAAAATCTATTTTAATTTATAAGTAACCACATAATGTACCAAATACCTGCATAAATAGTATGTCATCATAATATTATACTATTGATTAAATATACTAGTATGTTGAATCAATGATTATACATATGGATATTGCACTGCAGCGTGTTATTAAAACTGGTCAATTTCATCAATTGATAAGTGGGTGATCCTTCACTGTTGTAAAATAACAATATGGTATTTTGTTCAAACTGTTGGCGATATAATAGTATTATAGCAAAGCGAAAATTTTTTAGGAATATTTTTTTCTGAAACGTAATAAAACGAAATGTTTACTAGAAGTAAATAAGACTTGTTCAGGTAATAATATGTACACGGTATATAAAGCCATTTGGCAAAATATTATGTTTTTACTATACTATGTAGCGCTCTGTAGCTATTTAAAAGTATAATAGGTACATTTAAACTTTTTATATTACTATTACATAAATTATTTCTCCTTTGGGGTTCTGTTTCAATTTTTTAACTATATTATAGGTGTAGCATTACCTGTATAAACAGTATCTTTGTGTTGCTCAGAATATCCTAAATAGGCTCACCCCATTCCTCCCCAATTAACCGTAACATTATAAACATATTTTTGGTTTTATATTTATTAAGTTTTAATTGTAATAAACTAGTACCTAAGTAAGGACGTATATTCATATACGTCTTAAAGGATTAGCTATAGGATTAGCTAAAGGATTATCTATAGCCAAGCAAACTGCCAATATAAATAAAAAAGAAGGATTTACAGAAATTTAAGTTGCACCCACAAACATTTTCAAATATTTCACCTAAACGACTGATATTATTAGACTGAAAACAATTTAAATAAAATCGTATTTTTTGATAAAAAGATTTTATGTTTCATATCAAACAGAACTAAGATAGCACATACTTTATTTTTCAAACCTAATCTTGTGACAACTGTGAGTAATAATTATTTGAAATAAATATTTAAAATCCTGCGTACGCCACTGGGTATATCGATATAAATTTATAAGCATAAATTAAACATTGTACATGGAACATTGCAATATTCTAATTTGTAGTGTACTACTATTATGTATAGGTACACCTTAACAATTATTATAGTATCGTCTGTCCTTCATCGAATACTATAATATGTATAGACATTGACCAGCTAAAATACTGTCGGTACAACACTATTTTACTGCTATTATTATCATCAAAAATTTGGCCTTGAAATTCTAAATGTATTGTCACAATAAAAAATTTGCATAATCGTTCGAAATAACGATTTTTCAAACTAGTAAAATATTTGCACTATTTATCTATCTATAATATATTAATAATTAATATTATGTATTGAACCACTTAATAATAATAATTTGTCCCAAGTCCCAACACTAATGGCACCATATTTCTTTCTATTGTATAAGACGATTTTAATTTTTACCTTTCAAAATTAACAACACCGTGAACTATATGATAACGTGGACGTTACATTTTTAGCAACTATTATGCTCGTGTTTAATTTCATTATTTTACTAACATCGTAAACTTTACCCATCGGTTAGGTTAGGTGATTAAGGTAAGTACCTATATAGTTTAGTTTGTTTGTTATTTTCCGAAAAAACAATACATGTGTTATGGTTGAATACAAATGTAATATGTAAATATGTATGAGTTAAGATTAAAACATTACTCGTGACGAACTGACGAGTATAGTTTGATTATTCGTTAGTATATTGTTCTTAATGTTTTATGGAATTCATAAGCGGAGCTTGATAACAATTTTTGAACAGGGAATAATCGTAATATTCCGTAACGCATATTATACAAAAAAATTAATTGTTAAACGTCAATTAAATGAAGACAATATTATGTAATACATGTATATTACAATATATGTGTTCGTATTATTGTAAATTATCTTGGGTATAATTCAGCTGTTAGTAAAATTATAACTATCAAACAAGTCATTGTATTTTTAAATTTAATTTAAATAGTATGTTTAGAGCCTACCGAAAATAACGTTGACTTGACACATACGTCAGACGTTTAATATATTGACGTTTCTGGCTGGTACTTGACGTCCCAAAGAGATTTGTTAGTGCGTTCGTGGGGATTTCAGGATTATGCGGGATTTAGTATCACATTATATATTATTATGATAATATACCGATTGACGTTTTTTTACCTATGGAAGAAAAGTATTCAACAATGTTACTGAAGATCAACGGACAGCGACGGTACGTCTTGTTATTGTTGTTATAATATATTATTTAGTTACGACTCACCTAATGCATAATATATGTGTCAATTAAAGTCTAACGCTATAAATAATATGTGATTTTGATTTAAAAAAAACCTTAGCAAATATAATTGTCCACGTTCCAAACGTTTTAAGTTAAAAAATACTCTTTGACCTATCGACGAATGTAGTTATATATTTTATTTTTATATGGAACACTACCTTATAAAGGGCAGTATTCTGGTATTCATGATCAATATTTCGTATTTAACAGAGTTCATAAAAAAATGTAATATAACAAATTAATTTAACTTTGATCGTTTATCTTTATAAATAAGGAGCAGACACCTAAAAAATAAAAAAAAATACAACTTAACCACACGGAAACATAAAATTGACAAAAAAATTGATGTAAGCATTATTTAGAGCAATAATAAATAGATGGATATAATATAAAAAAAAATATATATAATATAAAAAAATATATATAAAAAAATTAAATTAAATTAAATTGATGTTTTAAATTTTTATTAATACAAAATAATCAGGACGAATTTATTTGATATGTTTTTGCTAATGACAGACGGATTTCAACAGCACTCTTGTTGTTGGTCTCCGGTATGAAAAACAATATGAACAGATACCCGAAAACTGATATGACGGCGTAACCAAGCCACAAGGCCACGGGCCACTCGTCAACCAGCATGACAAACGTTTTCATCACTACGAATGACAATATCCACGAGTACGAGACTATGCAAGACTGGGCGCGATTCGAGTGATCGGCTCCGATAAGCTCGGTGGTAATGAACCACGGTATCGGTCCCAATCCGAGCCTGAAGAACGAGATGAACGTGCATACTATGACTATCGGTAGAATTTTCAAGGAGTTCTCCAACATGCCTGCAAAAAGCGTCAATAGTATAATTTTTTGATATTTACGTCGCCCGAGTAAATCTAAGTCGACTTAAACCGTAGTCTATAGATGTTAGGTTTGCACCACACGCGGTTATTAAAAATCAGCTTAAACATGCGTCGTTGAATGAAACGTTAAACAGTATATACCATTAATCAACATATTATGATCGTAGGAATACATAGTGTAACTTATTTTGAGTGATCTCGTTCACCCAACATATTATTATCTTTTCGGTTGAATGACAACGATTTATTGTTTTTACGACAAAACATATTGTTATAACGCTATAACTTTCTTGTTGTCACAAGAGAATTTTTCGTCTTCATCACAAAATGTTATTATTTATAGGGGCCCCGAAATAAAACCCCGCGTACATAATAAAGGTGTAAATTAAATTAAAATTGTGGTTTTTTAGCGGACACATTTTATGTAGAGTCAAATTTAGAGTGAAGACAAAAATATTGTCCGAAAGTCCACAAAGCTTGTAGTGACGACCGCGGACGTACATAATTTCTATTTAAGAACGAGAGATCATCTAGTGCTAACAAGAAAATGTTGTCTATCAATCGAGAAGTTATGTTGTAAAAACAGGATATTAGCTAGCGATAACA
Source organism: Nasonovia ribisnigri (assembly GCA_027563435.1). Lineage (NCBI taxonomy): Eukaryota > Metazoa > Arthropoda > Insecta > Hemiptera > Aphididae > Nasonovia > Nasonovia ribisnigri. The sequence continues at coordinate 291,009 of JANEHU010000794.1, forward strand.
AGAAAATTATATGGTTTAAAAAATATGTTTTATCGTGCGAATGAGGTATAATTTTTTCCCTCGTGATAATCAGGTGGCCCTTCTGCTCTTCCGTAGAAATAAAACAACTTTTCATCGCGCTATATGCATACAAATGATACAATGCGTCATACAACGTAAGGTTTATTGACTATAGTACGTACCTTTATTCAAGAAATAGAAGTATAGAGTCAACGTGGCCAAGCACGCCACCACGACCGACGACGAGACGAGTAGAAGTCTTCGGCGGCCCACCCGGTCGATGAGGAAAATTGTGATGCCCGAACCGATCAGCTGGAAAACTCCGGTTATTATCGATGCCGAGTTCGGCGCCACGGATGACCCAGATATGCAGAAAAGTTTCGCAGTGTACTGTATGATGGCTCCGGCACCGGACATCCTCTGCACGGTGGCCAACCCCAACGACAGGACCACTGCTTTTATGAAAGCTCGCCTGAAACAACATTATGATTTCATTACAATATTGTCATGGTTTTCTGAGAAGAACATTAACCGAATCGATCGTACTTTCTTCCAGGGGATTGCGATTCCTTGTCGGCAGGAAGCGCGTCGTCTTCGGTCTGCAATTTCGCGTACTCATCGAATGCCGCAGTTACGTCGAAGTCGTCTCCCTGAAGCCATCTGCATTACGATAACATACGTCATACAAAAATCCTCATCGTTACCCACGCATAATATGATATAATATCAAATATCTAATATTAATAATTACATTGTAAGACGATTGTTTGAAATACATCTTTGGTAGGTACCAAACGTTTTTCCCCAAAAATACGATCTCATACCAAAACACACTATACTACACTATCGGCCGTGTTTGATACCTCTGAACGCATGCATTCGAGTGGATATTGCCTATGCTGAACCCCTTAAAACAGTATGTGGTATTCTGCGAGCGACGCGATACATTATCAACTGCGTATAGTTGAACCTTCGTCAGCAGTCTCTTTACGACAAAAAAAAATAATAATAATAATAAATGGAAAAGTCTTACGTCGACATCCGGCCCTAAATTATTATTTTACTTCGTTTCAAAAGAAGCTTCTCGCAAAGGCGAAACTATAGAAACCCACCAACTAAACTCTCCGAGACTATAATTTATTGACTTATCAAGACTTGAAACCACGCGTGTCGTCGTCTACTTACGCATCTTCGGGGAGCGAATTCGAAACCCAAACATCAGCTCTTTCCCCTCCCCCCTCACGGTCAACACCACAAAAGTCGAACCCGCCTACGCTACTATTGCATGCTGATATGTAATTAATAAGGGTGGTCATACATGAGGGCCGATTTGGCGTCCAAGTAGCGCCCTCGGCTGTACAGGTACAGCGGCGATTCGGGCATGCGCCAGAAAAGGACGCAGAACACCAGCGGGAAGACGGTGCAGGTCAACGCGAACATGCGCAAGCCCAGCAGGGAACTGGACACGTATGAGTACAGGATGCCCACGCACAGCATGAAGTCGAGGAACACTCCACCACGGCCGCGGCACACGTTTGGCGCCACGTCGTAGTTGTACAGCGGCACAGCCACCGTGACGGCACCCAGCGATAGTCCGCACAGGAAACGTCCGACCAGAATCAAATATACCTGCGGCAGATCAGGATAGTTATTACAATATATTATATTAATATGGTAACTTTCGGGAGACTTCTACACAATATGGTATGATAATAAGCAAAAAGCCATAGAACCCTCGAATAGACAAACAGTATAGTTAGGTACATGGTATTATGATCATAATACTATAAATAGGTACGAGAAACGCCGCTTTTAGATTGTTGTGTAGAGGAGGCTCTGTTATTTTAATTTTGATTTAACTTGGGTAATGTTTTTGTAATTTATTATTATATTCTTATAAAATTATAAAATGTACAAGTACAAAAACCGAACTATAGATACGATGGTACTTTGATACTTGTTTAGTATTATTATAATAATACGTAAGCATATCTGTACTAAATTGACAGGAAACAGTATATCTCTTTAAAGTATGTAATTTAATCAAACGGCAATTCGTTTTAAGTTTTTTTTTTATAGCCGGTGATCCAATGTCCAATTTTTCACCGTGATATATTTTATTATTTTATTATAGACTTACGTGATTTACGAAGATCGTGATTAATAGCCATCCGGCCGTCATGGGAATCGCGAGCAACAGCAGAAACTTTTTGCGGCCGATGGTCCGGGATATCTGGCCGGCCGGAAGTGCACCCAGGAGCGCGCCAATCAGGTAAATGGAAACGACCCACGACGACAAATCCATGTTGTCCATCTTAAACATCATATCACCGATGGATTCGGGATGCTCTGGGGCCGTCCAGCCACCAACCACGGTCCCCGAAGAAAATGACATTACGGAAGCTTTTGGTGATGAAAAAACAAAATATTTTTTAGTATCGAAGAAGAATATTAATAGTAATTTCAAATTGTATACAATTTGATAAAATGATAATTATAGGTTTGTCAGCATGTAGGTTAATCTATTACAATACGAAAACATCCGACACTGTACAACGAATCACGCATTAGTCGATGCGCTGAAAAATAACTTTTAAGTTCAAACTTGTGCAGTTCATTTTTTTTTTTTTGAAATATGGCTATTTGTATAGAATTGGAAATTGTGACATCCTTATAATATTATAGTACCTAGTGAAAAATTAAATTTTAAAGTATTGTACTATTTTTTATTTGTGAGCTAATTAAACACATTGTTGGCTGTGAACAATCAACTTAATTTAGATGTTTAAAAAAAAATTAAAGAATTGCAAGGAAATTAGAAAACGAATTTATTGAGCGTTGTATATTATTATTTATATACATTCGTTGTTCATCAAATATTAATGAGTGATGTCACCAATGCAACCAATAAAATAAAAAGCATCTTACGGTTTGCAGATGTCTGATCAGCCAATGTGAATGTGAATTTCCCTGTACTAATGAAGAATCGTAAAGATCTAATTTTATTTACAATACTATACCTACCGAGAAAATAGGCCCTAAAACCTAATAATGATGAATCGTATGAAACTTGAAAGTTACAACTACAAATTATACCTTAAGAACCGTTACAGTCTTATAATATTGTTATTTTTTTATTATAACCTTACCAAGAAAACTCGCCAATAGCGAACGCCGGATCTGGGTTTTTTTCGACGAGAGCAGTGGCCGTTTTTCCATTTCGCCACTGTACGACGACTCGGACAACATGATATTATAATATGATACACTGCTGTAGCTGTCACACTGATTTCAATTCACTAGAACGATGATATAATAATAAATTATGGTTTATATTATATTTTCACAGAATAGATTGAATCGAAAAACGCACATTCTTCTTTTAAATTAGTATTATATTTTATTCGTAAAATAATTTCGATACACGTATCATTAGGTACTATCACGATGTAGGTGATACATACATACATACATACATACCTACATCGTGGGTACTATACTCTAAATGTTATCAAAAAGTTTCACTGAACTATCTAGTTCGCGTGATTATCAATTCGTATAATAATTTTTCCTATATAATATTTAACGGCTAAAACAATTTCCTTAGTAAAAGTTAAAATATTAATATTATTACACCATAAATCATATCATACAAAACGAGGGAATACCACAAGTATTTATTAGATTTTTTGTCATAAGTCAAAAACATTTACCAGATTTTCGTAAATTAAATAAATAATTCACACAATATAGAGGTACTCGGATATTTCAATTATCTAATATAATATCTAAAATACGAAAAAATTATTTGGTTATAATATAATATAAATGTATAAATTAAATTAATTGAATATTTAATGTTTCTTTATTACTATAGTGATGAATTAACAAAAAAATTATTTTATTATACAGTGAATAAAGTCTGTAGTATACTAGTATGTAACAAACAGTTTAGATTAGAAAGATTTATAATGATAAAATATTAAACGACATTGTCATTAAAATATTTAATAGAAAATAGAAGTGCAATGTTTTGAAATTAGTTTTAATACAAAACATATTATTAATTAACATATATTCTTTCAGCTCATTTCACATGAAATGTATTAAATAGATGAATAATTCATACTTTGATACATAATAAACATTATATTGGTATTATAAGTTTTATAAACTCAGTTTATGATACACAGAAAAAGAGCATAACACACTTATAGGTAATTGTTAATCCTGAAAATGCCTTAATTTATTAAGTACCTAGGTACTTATATTATATTAATTATCAAGTGTTTATAGTAAATTGTTTCAAAAGCTATTTTGACTTGAGATATTATGTGATCAGCTGTTTGAATATCAACACAAATAAGACGTGTTCAATTATTATTTTTACTTTCTGAAATGGTTAAAACACTTGGGGAATTTTTAAACACTTTTTGTGAGCTTTACCAGTAATTGTGATAAATAAAAGCGCAAATCCATTAAAAAAAAATGTTTGTCCAATTTTAAAATAGTGAAGTACTCATTTAATTTCAACATGACTAACAATAAGGTGTGTAGGAAAGCAAATACTTTATCCTGGCATTTAATCATTATCAACAATATAATATTGTAATACGTTATATAGATGTAATGTATCATTCCTATGCAGTAAGTAATACTATATACCATATTATCTGATTTGTTTTACCATGTTTACAATAAAAGTAAAATAATGCACATGACAATCGATGGTTAGGTTAGCATTTTACGGTACCCTCAAAATATTATTTTCTATTAAATTCTGTACATAATATTGTGCAATAGCACTTACATAGTTTAATAGTTGCATAAATATATGATATAAATTATAAACATATTATACTATGGAGTAGGTATTAGGTATAGAGACCCAAAAAAAAACTAGAATAATAAATTTACATATTTTGAATCATTGAATATCATTATTTTGATTTAAATCAGCCTTAGATCAATCGTTCAAAAGAAGTAAAATTTAAATACATTTTTCACTTTGAATGAATTATCTTCAGCTTATTTACCAAACACCGAACCCACGCCTGAAATTAACTATTCCCAAAATGTCTTTTAAAAAAAATAAAATACGAGCATCTCATTTTTAACCAATAATTGTGCTTTGTGTACACAATTATAACGTCTAGCGCTTTGTTATGTAATCATACCACATAAACGTTAACTTGTATAACTAGTTTAAAAACGTATTTATGTATACCTGTATGATGTATATCCATATAGGTAGTTTGTAATTAAAAATATTAGGTATTTATGCATAATAAAATGTGTGTAATATTATTATTATGCGTAACTAAAAACTATAACCCATTCCTAGACCAGTCACGACAAAGAAACCCAGAATGCCATAAACAAAAATAGTAATGCATATTATTTAATATTTGAGTTTAGTTAAGCACATAAATGCATATTATTATGAACAATTTAGTAAATTATTAAATATAGGTATACACAAACGCATACAACAAACAATTGATAATTCCTCCAGTAAAACCGAAAGGTGACAGATTCATATGATATAACATTATGCAATAAAATGCATGATTCAATTATTAACGATTAAAAAATTGCGCTTTATAACGTAGTAGCTGGTACCTACCTGCCTTTACAATATGCAGAAAACGACGTCGGTAATACGATATTACGCGATACTCAAAGTTACAAACGCAGTGGTTTTGCTGATGTTATTGAACCGTGTGACTGCGATTAGTTACAAATTACAATGCCTACGTATAATCACTGCTTATATTATTATATGTAACATTTTTAACGGTTTATAATATAGTTGTGGACATGTTTTTACTCACAAAACTTTAACAGTCGTTCACGTCGCGACATACGCGAGACCCAATCATGCGGCGGCGAAAAGCTCGATTGTAATTCGATATTATTATGAGTTCTGCCGTCTCTAAATATTGTGGTAAAGACGATTTTTTCTTGACATTATACTGCGGACAGAACCCGTCTTTGCAGTCGGACCGCTTGCACGTTACAAACACATAACCTGCAAAACAATATAATACATGTATGATATAATTTAATGGGTGGGTACAGGCGGCACTGTGGCGGTCGGTCGCGTTTCCACTTTTTCAGCGATGTCGGATGTTTCAATAACCGGTTTAGACTCGACGTGACGAGACGTAATGTATAATATTCGGCCCCGAGTTTTCCGTGAAAGGAACGGCTGTGCCGCTGTGCAGACGAAGGCACCGCAGCCAGAGATGCCGGTTTGAACGACAACAACTTTAACTTCAGTAATATTTAAATATTGAAAACGTTCTCGACGAACACGCGCGATGTGTGTCCCAAGAATATTATCATTTTTACCAGATTTTAACTTTCCGCGGTGTCTACGAGTACCTAATATTATAGGTACGTATAATATGATACCGTCCTGTCATATGCCTATGATGACTAATATTAGTTTAATTTATTCATCCGTCATTACGTCCATATACGCTAATGGCTAATCCACAAATCTGATAATAATAATTATTATACACCTGTTTACTTATAGATACCTAATAATAATGTATATTATTGATTCACCATATTATTAAGATCTTGGTGTGTTTAGAGGTTTACGAAGGTGTGCAATATTAATGATCTGAACACGTTTGAACATGAATTTTAAGATAAGGCGAGATTCACCAAGTTTACTCACTGCTCCCATCTTAAATTATCAACGGAAAGAAGATTGTATATTGATCACGCAATATGTGTTATTTTTTGTATCCGAAAAACTTTTTATGATAAATGAATACTTCACTTTTTAATTTCAGCAACATATTTTCTGGTAGTTCAAAAATTGGAAAAAAACAAAAAAAAATGTATAAAAACGGGATTTTTTACCAGTTTTTGACAAAATAAATTTTCTTATTTTGGTTTGGATTATTAATAAAATATAATAGCCATAGATATTTTAAATTTTCACAACATTTTCATAATTGTATTTTATATATTACTAGCTGATCCCGTGCACTTCGCTGTCCGTAAAATATGACTACTCTTAAAAAAATTGTGAATATTCAACTAATTTTGTGTGTAACTCGCTGCAGTAAGTGTAACTCAGCCACCCTTGTAAGCAATCCGACTACGTCGGATCGCGGACAACGCCGATGGGCGGCTACACGTGTAAAAATTCGATTTAATGCATGCTTGTACTTGATTTGCCTGATGAACATTTGGAAACCAATAAAATAATAAATACTTATTTCTACTAATTATGAAAAATTGTGATTATTCAACTCCTTTTTTGTGTAACTCGCTGCAGTAAGTACAACTCACCCACCCTGGTAGGCAATCTGATTATGTCGGATCGCGGACAACGCCGATGAGCAGCTATAATATGTGTTAAATATTCGATTTAAAGCATGCTTGCACTTGACCTGCCCAAATAACCAATAGCAACCAATAGTAAATAAATACTAATTTATACTAATTATTTATCCTATAACCAATAGCAACAATTTACAAACAAAAATTATTTAAATCAGCGAACCTATTATTATTATTATTAACGTCATTATTTATGATAATTGATAACTCCTTTGTTTTTAAAGTTAGAGAATCGATCAAATGCCATAAACCTTCTCCGCAATGAGCTTTTCAATTTAAAAAAAAAATCATAACGATCGGTTCAGTAGTTTCCGAGAACATATCACTCATAGGTTTTCATTTTCACATTTATATATTAGATATTATATTAGATAATATAATAATTTTTCAAAATTTTTTGACTATTTTTGAGCTATTTGTAAACATTTTAGATTTATTTTTCGTTTTTTTCTAACATATCGATAAAAAATTTATTTAGATCCAATAGCTTAACATTTTAATGCAAGCTATATTAGTATATTATAATAAAACTCTAACTCAGTGACTAAATTTAAAAAAAAAAATATCTACTATAATATGGTTAATTAAGCTTTTTGAAAAAATAAACTATGATATTATACTTCGATATATCAGTCAATAAAATTATTTAAATGTGTCGATTGTTCAAAAAGTATTTTATGACAAGAAACAAGGAAGTTCTGACTAATAACAAAGTGTTTCACTTACCAATTAATATTTGTTAAACGATCATATTATATCATCCTGATGCATCATATTCAACTAAAAAAACAAAATAAATTGAAGGAGAAAACTTTGTGAGTAGTATAATATTATAGTATAAAGCTAAAGAGGAAAGCTAAACGAAACTGTCTGAACTAGTATAATATAGTTACAAATATTATACAACAGGACAATATATTCAACTATCCAATCTGGTTTTGTACAATAATTAATAGTTAATTATTGTCAATTTCGAGATTACAGTAATAAATAGTGTATAAATTCATGGTCCTATAATAGCCTATATTATTGTAAATGTATACAGCATTAGTGGTAAGATACAAAAATAAAATCGATTATTTAACAGAATAAGAACGATAACGAAAATAGTTCTTTGGATCCATTATGAAATACCCACAGTGGAGTAAATATAAATATACTCTAATCATTTTAGATTCTGAGCGGAGCGATGAATGTATTGATTTTACAATGATGTGTGTTTGACCTTTTAGGACAATAAAAATGCTTCAATTTTCTTCAATAGTGCCTTTTCTGATAGGAAAGTGAATCTAATTGGTACTATAGGTTAAAATTTCACAGTAGTTTTCAAAAGCGCCGTGAAAAACAAATGAAAAATTAAGGAAAAAACGGGAATTTTTACGGAAAACCAATTTTCGACATTAATAATAGGCTTCTAATATATAGTTTCAAAGGTAGATGAAAAATATTAAAAATCCGTAGTCACAATTGTTTTTTGTAGGTAATCAAAGTTCAAATGTTGACAAAATACGTAAAAATGACGAAAATGTGCAATTTATTTTGAGGTAGAAATTCATAAAAATTGTTCTTTTTATATCCAAGGTTTGAAAATGTAATACAAGATTCCTCATAAGTTTGCCTAATTTTATCAATAAAAAAATGTTTATAAGCAAGTCAAAATAAATTTTTATGACCATTTTAAGTTCAAATTTTTGCAAGATTAGATATTCATTCGATTTCTCATGTAGCAATTTTCTTATTTTGTTGCAATTCATAAACTAATAACTGTAGATGCATGAAATTTTCACTGAATGTTTATATAAACATTTTCTATACACCATCTAATTTTGAATATGTTTTGACTGTTTTTGAGCTTTTTACGGATCATTTAAATTTTAAATTTTTTTAGTTTCTTTTTATATAAATACCAATAAATTTTTATTTGTTGGGCCAAAAATAATGAAAATTTAATACAAGATTCCTGATATATTGTTACAATAGCAATTGAAAAATATTAAAAATACATTGGCACACATTATTTTTATAAGCATTTAAAGTTCGAATTTTTACAAAATTCATCAAAATCTCGAAATAATTAAATAATTATAAAATGGTCAGTTTTAATAACTAAGGATTGAAAATTTTAAATAAAGATTCTAATAAATAGTATATATTGTAAACAAAAAATCTAAAAAATACATAAACACAGTTATTTTTTACAGACATTTTAAGTTCAAATTTGGACGAAATTACATATTAAAATCATTTTTAACGAGTAAAAGTATATATTATAATATTTTTCTAGCATCACTGATAATTGTAGGTTAATAATTAAATAATATGAATAATATTAATTTAACTTAGCAGCTACCGTAAAATAACAATATCAATATAATTTAAAATATCCTAGACTGACATACCGTCTCTGCTCAGAATCGTTTTTCGTATACAATGATATTATATCATTGAATTCAAATTTAATACCATCCATTATATAATGATCTACTTGTAACCTACTGTACAGCAGAGCGACATCCACTTGACCCCCTTTTTGATAATGTGGCTTTGAAATAATAGGATTTGTTAATAAATAAAACTTGTGAATATTAAACTCTATCCAAATTGCAGTTTGAAATAATTATTCATAAGTAAAAATAACATTTATATTGTGATAACGTAGTAGATTAATTATGAATAATTATTATTCGGTATTACTAGGTACACGTATTCGTAAAAAATAAAATAATTTTAAGAAGTAATAAAATATACTGTAGGTATAGGATAAATAATATAAGATTATAAAATTTTATTAACTTAAAGTACTTACACCACACAAGTCATTTGCAGAACACAACAACCATACCATGATTGGACACCCTATCCAGTGTCCACACTGACATTGTTACACGGTTTGGCAGTGGCGCAACGCCTCAAACATTGACACATATAGGGGGAGGGAGGTATTAGTTTTTGAGATATTGGTAACGAATATTGGAGATATTTGAGTTATGGACTTATGGTATATGAAAAATGACGATTGTTATTATATTAATCATATAACCGTGTGTCGTATCTATTTTGTTATACTATAATGGTCACAAGAGTAGAAATGTTGAGAAAATGACGTGAACTATCCACAGCCATGGACACAAAGCCATAGGTGCAGAAGGACCTCTTGATAGCATATAATTTATGATATTAAAATAATTTATATTTACCACGGACTATTATAATAATAATAGTCCGTGATATTTACTAAATCAAATCATGGAAGAAACATATTTGTTAACGTGAGCGTCTTATTTACTTTTATAACTATTATATAAATATTAAAATATACAAATATATTATGTAATATGTTTATGTGCGTGTTATCAATATTCATAATACTGCATTATTATGAAAGAATATAATAAAAATAACAAAATATGGTATTGTATTTTAATTAAATTGTTTCACAAATTCATAGAGTACCATATGAATTATATTATGTTCTTTTAATGGCTCCTTGATGAGAAGTATAAAACATATTTTGTTCCAGGGTGGCTCAGATCCGTAATCCAGGTCTGCATAGATACAACTCGTAGATATGGCAAACGGCTTATCGACCGGAATCGATACCGAATCGAAAAATTAATAAGAGGACGCAAGTGTCTCCGTCTATCTATCATGTAAAATTGAAAATGTGCATTTAGCAGTAAAAGGTTAAATTAGAAAAATAGTTAAATAATTAAATAATTTAGGAAAAATAGTTATTGAAATGACATTTATGTTACATAGAATTTAAAGTATTTATATATTATTCCGACGTCTGAAACCAAGCAATACTATTTAATTTAATGGAGTTCTATAAATTGATAAAAAAAAATTATTAAAATGTTACAGTTTTCGTACTCATGTATATAATGGTGACACCAGTTGAATGATTTTTGATTACCTTTTTTACATTTTATGAATTTTTAGGTCTAAGGATTTTCGTGTGACTTTCAGAATTAAGCTAGATAGTTTAAGCTAACGTCGAGTAATATTTTTGGAATAAAAAAATATCAAATTTATCTTTTAAATGCAAAAACAGAACTACTACATTTTCATAAAAATTCTGATTTAAATTATATGATAAAAAATAATTTATGTGTATAATATATCTGTGCCAAAATGAGACAGATCCTATACATATCCGTATAGGAAATTTAAGTTTTAACTTTTTTGAAGCGGTCTGACTTTTTATTTTCTTGCGAAAAACTAGATAACTCAAAGAGAATATCATAATAAAGTGTTTTTATTACCACTAAGATTTGATCAAAATACAAGGTAGCAAGATTAAATTTTTTTTTTTTTTTCTGAAAAGTTTTGAAAAAAGGAATTGTTTAGTTTTTATATGGACCCCTTCAGTGAACGTTCAAATACTATTTAGGTTGAATACCATAACAATCTATCGAATTATTCTATACAATTTAAAGGTGATTTTCACATTCGGTGGACTTAGCATGTTAGTTGTATGAATAGGGGTTTTAGACCCTCGATCGCTCAGCTCGTTCAGCCGTACATTCCCCGCCAAATCGAACACTTAACCCATCCGTTGACACCAAATTAAACACACTTTTAGTAGGTTAAAATACCGCACACATTGAATCTAGGTTAAATCCGCACACTTTTAAAAATTGTATCCAAAAATCACACACTTTATAATGATGTACTATCTATTATTTATTGTTTATATTTATCCAACCCATCATCTTTAAAATTTACTCATTCCTTAGATTGATCCAGATTAGGTTATTGTATATAATGAGTACCTACATATATTCTGCCATCTCTATAATCGAAGCTGATGCACGATTTATTATAAAATAGTATATTATTGTTCTATGGGTTAGCCGGTATAGTAAACCAGACACATATCTCCCTCCCCCACAATAGTCGCCGGTGACACTACCATACACGATTCCATATTAAATTGCTATCACCACTACAACTCACACCGTATTTTGTTTTCGATCGATTTTACTGCATTTTTATCGTGTTTTCGTGCGCGTTGTCCGACGCCCGTAAATGACGGAATAAAACCGGTTGATTCTTGATTCACCGCGTCTAAATCGCCACTCTTTTAAGTTTTAATCCGTTATTTCCGTCTCGTATGAGTGTGCAACCGACTTATAAACATCAAATACAATATTTGTCGACTCTATAAATAGTCAATGTAAAAAAAATAAACATATATAATGGACATCCGGCCGCCGATACTATCACACACCCCCGCAATTTTTATTCTCATTAAATCGGTTGTTAAATGATCTAAAAAACCATCTACAGGTATTCTATTTATAGATAATCGACGAATAAAAATAAATACTGCTCACGAAATAACGTTCCATTAGAGAACCGTATCTTTCGATGGACGAAAAATCTCGTCGACTGTGACCAACTCTAATTATATTATAAACAATACGCTGGTCGCTGGACGCTGAGTATATCAACAACATTCGTCAGTTGACAATTTTCAATATGGAATAATACACCCAATAATTAACCTGGGGAGCCATTGCCCGAGGGAGGCTAATATATATAAAAATAAATATTATAATTAAAGACCGGATTTTTATGTTTTTACATAGTTTTACTGAGAGTATGCAGCTTCAATTGGATACACTTTCTCGACGATTCAGTCACCGCTTTGAAGTGATATAAAAAATTTTTTAGTGCATAAAAAAGAATATTTCAAGGTTGCGCCACACTTTTAACTTCAATAATTGTTGGAATTTACCAGCTAACAAATATACTGATATCTCATCGGCTATACGATGATACCGACGCATGTCTGATATAATATTGTTATGTTATACTTCTAATAAGTAGATACGAGATCTATTACCTATGTCTAATCTAAGTCTATCTTATAAAATAAAATATCGAACAATATTGAACAGCGGTATTGTGATATTTACAGTTAGTCCGATGTTAATCGCGTGAGTGTACACATTTCACTTTTATAAATTATATAAAAGTTTGAGTAACGGATACAAACATTGGTGAAATTATTAAAAGTACCAGAGAAAAAGATTTGTTATTATTTGCAAATTTTACTTATCGAAAAGTTCATGAATCTAAAATTGTTCAATACGATGCAGGTGTTGAACCGTCAAAACTTGTACTGAAATAGCGTATATGCATCATAATTCATTAGAAAATATTGTAAATATTGTTGAAATTGTAAATGAACATAATGGATATGAACAACCGAATATCGGTAGAAAAACATATTCTAATGGATGTAAGAAGAAAGCCATGGAAAATCTATATATTAAACCAAGAAAAATATAACGTACAGATATTTTTGAAGATATATCTTATTTACGAAACATCACTACCGATAATATATTACTAACTCGACGAAATATTTATGACGCCCGTAGAAAAATGGTGACATCATTACCAAAAACAATGAAAGAATTGCCAAGGTGGTAAGATTTGAAAACTGGTCTTAATGTACTGAAGATGTTTAAAGACGGAATATGGTGGAGTGAGATATTTTTTGTTAATACGATTTCAGTTTTCAAATTTTTTAGTTTTTTTTTCTATTAATATCAATTACATTTTATTTGTTGGGCCAAAAATAATGAAAATTTAATACAAGGCTCCTGATATATTATTACAATAGCAATTGAAAAATATTAAAAATACATAGGCACACATTTTTTTTATAATCATTTAAAGTTCGAATTTTGACAAAATTTATCAAAATCTCGAAAATTATCAATCATTGTAATTAAACAATTATAAAATGTTCAGTTTTCTTAACTAAGGATTGAAAATTTAAAATAAAGATTCTAATAAATAGTACATACTGTAATCAAAAAATCTAAAAAAAATATAAACACAGTTATTTTTATAGACATTTTAAATTCCAATTTAGACGAAATTACATATATTAAAATCAATTTTAACGAGTAAAAGTATATATTATAATATTTTTATAGCATCACTGATAATTGTAGGTTAATAATTAAATAATATGAATAATATTAATTCAACTTAGCAGCTACCGTATAATAACAATATCAGATCATAATTTAAAATATCCTAGACTGACATACCGTCTCCGCTCAGAATCATTTTTCTTATACAATGATATTATATCATTGAATTCAAATTTAATACCATCCATTATAGTACAGTGATCTACTTGTAGCCTACTGTACAGCGGAGCGACATCCACTTGACCCCCCTTTTTTTTTTTAATTGCTTTTAGATATTTTATTTTTGATAAAAGTAGAAAAACTTACGTTAAATCTTGTGTTTAAAATTTAAAACCTTAGATTTAAAAAAAAAAATTTTTATGAATTTTTAACTCTAAATAATTTTCAAATTTTCGTCATTTTTTTATTTTATTTTTTAAATTATTTTATAAAATAAGTTTATATGTTTATAAATGGTTGCCATTGGTTGCAGATTATAATTGTAATAATAGAAATTTGTATTATTTTTTTTTATTATTTTTTTGTTAATTGGTTGGCATAGATGTCCAAGTATCAGGTAACAGTCTTGTAAAACATACTTTTAAAAAGTATTCAAGTATAAATACAGATACTTATTTTCAAAAGTATCTTAAATACGTATTTGAATACTTGGAAAAAAAAGTATTCAAGTACAAATACAAATACTTTTAAAAAGTATTTATAGATATTTTCAAATACCTTTTCTTTTTTTTTCTAACCTTATGTTCTTATAGATATATTTAATCATTAGAGTAAGAATGCAGCATTTTCTGGTCTTTGGTGTATGTACCATCAAATACTATAACTTAGGCCTCTAAAAAATATTACAATATACCAATACACAACGATGAACTATTTATAAATAAAGAGGTTGTACAATTTGTATTATTTTATTTAAATTTGGAGTCCCTGCATATAAAGTAAATGGTTGCCATTAATCATTTGGTAGAAGAGTTAAAAGTATCCATCAAATCGTCACGTTTACGGTTTCGAATAAATAAATTATATCTTAAAACAAATATATGGGAAAAAATGTAGTATTTCATGCAGAAAGGCCGAATATTGCACAAATAAAAGTTTTACCATTAGAGGCATGGTACCCGTTTATGGCACAGACGTGCAATTGGTGTGCGTTATTCCATATATGACATAAACTTTACTTTAATCAACGTTGTTTATTCATGTATTTTTCTTAAAAAAAATATGTTAGAAAAATAATTATACGCAAAAATGTATTGTAAAAAACGGTGCATAACCACTAATGATAAAAACGAAATATATTTTAAAAAAGCCAAAAATATTTAGGTCTGGTAGATATTTAACTAAGATATTGTTTAGCTGGTAAACTGGTTTAGCTCAGTAAGGATCTTGTTGTGATTCTTCTCATCTTCGCACTCTGGTTTTAAATAATGATATTTATTATTTTAAGTTCATCACATTATTACACGTAAAAATGTATTTTAACACAATGTATTTTAAAGTTTACGGGATAGCTTTTGACATTTTTTTTTTGTTCTGCATGGCGGTCTTGGGTGGGTGATGGTTTCTTAACGTATCCTAAAAATATTATTGCTACACGAAGTGTGATTATTAAGTGTTCGATTCCAGTCTATTGGCCGAAAATAATAATATTGTTTCAACAACGATATTCCGTCCCGTTGTTTTATCTGAACAAATGGCTCCATCTATTTGACGAATACACTACTATATACCACCTACATTGACTGCAATGTGACACACATATTATGGGTCACATACTCACATCGGTTTTTTCAAAAAAAATTTATTGACATTTTATGATTTGTTAAAATGGTTTTCAGTGATATATTTTTAACAATGATCTCAAAAAAGATCTCTGAGGAATAAGTATTTTGTATTGTTATTGTATTGTTTTTTTGTATTCGATGTGTGACACATATTATGGGTCACACAAAGTTTTTTGATAGACTTTTTTATAGTTTAAGTTATTGCTATCCAAGTAATTTTATTCAGATACGATTTATTGGATATGTGTGGATGGGTATGTTTTAGTTTACAAAATATTATCACCTTGTACATATGTATTTATTTAATCTTATTTAACATTTTTTTTAAACAAATTTATAAATATAACTTTGAAACCGAATAAGGTATGAAAACATAATATTATTAACGAACAAATACTTCACCACGTCTATTAAACATTTTATCTAACAAAATTAAGGCCCAATCAAACGTAGGATATAGGAAAATCGGGTATTTCGAAACAATTTAACTATTTGGGTGGTGTTAGCCGTTGCATAGGTACTTATATAAAATCATAAACTATAAAATATATGAATAAGAATTTTACATATTAGCATAATTTTTTTTTTAACCTAAAAATCTATAATTTAGGTATAACAATGCTTTATTTAATTGATGTATTATTGTATGTTACTAATATTTAATTATATTATTACTTACATATTTTTCAAGGCTGTAAGACATCAACTATTTTCAATTTTTAATACATAATAGTATTGAAACTAAATAAAATTAAATTTGTTTACTGTGCATTAACTTGTGTAAAGTTTGTCCTTGCAGCTATTATCGTGAAAAGTTGTTAGCAGGTAAACGTATAGTAAGTGAAATAGTGATTTATAAATAATATCGTTTAGCTTAAAAGAACTACTATGGTCGCAAATTTAAAGAGATCTACAAAAACTTGGATTCGTGGATTTCTCGAAATCGTTAAGTTGCCACCATCACAATGATGTTGTTTTTGGAAATAACCTCTAGATGTTTATCATTCTACTCAATGGTTTTAGGAATTTGCAACAAGTAACACCTGTTTGTTGTTTTGCAAAAGTCACGAGATGCATATTATTATTATACTAGTATAAATTTTAGGAATTCATATCAAAAAAATAACAGAATAATTGTGCACACTGTGTGTCGAATGTCGATTGTCCAATATTATATTTTAATAATTATTGTAGGTACTACACAAGCAATAATTATTAAATTATAGTTATTTATTAATAAAAGGTTTGATTTTGATTTAAAATTACATCTGATTATTTTGGAATAAATATACAATGTTTCTATGAAGAAGACACGCGCCTATGTCAAATTGACAAAATACGTTTTATACATCAACACAAAGTGCGAATTTTGCTGTAAATAATTAATTGAATATTGAAATAATGACGATGCATAATTATATACTATAGTCGATAATTATTATTATAAATTATAAAACAAGTTAATTAAGAAATTAGTAGTAAATATTGTAGAAGTAATTATTACTAAGACAGATAATAATATAATACATTTAACTTATAAGATCGTGACGTCTGAGTCATAGGCGTCGTTTGAGTGGTTACGTATGACGTACGACGTACCTATATATGTGTATGCATACTGCAACAGTACTGAAGTGAATTTGTTCACTTGGTTATAGTTAACCTATTGCCATTGATTATAAATACTATTTATGCTAACAATGCTAATACCTATAGTACATTTTTCTGTTTTTTTTTGGAGGTATTTGTGTAAACTTTTATTTTGTATGAACTATATATAATATAATTCTCAATACCGGTCAGTTGTACTTTATATTGACAAATTCAATTTTTTTTTTTTTGAAGTGTGCAGAACACAATAATTACCCAGTTTATAGAATTTGTAAGTGAGCAAAGGATGTTACACTTTTTTTATACAAGACGATGCACTAAAACAGGCGATTTTCATAGGTTAACATAAAAAAACTAATGAAAATGAATTATTAATATATTATTATATTTAATGTTTATCACAGTTTTTTGTTGATTATAATGAAATATATTATGATTTATAACTTATGACTTACTAATTTACAATATTAAAAATTTTTAACCCGTTTGCCCTATATATAACATTGGATTAATTTACTACACCGACGATCAAAGTTTTTAACTTTAAAATGATAGTTTATGGTTTTGTTCATTAAAAAGCCTTAGCAGATTAGCGTCAATATCATAACAAAAATATTAATTAGGTGAAAAAGATTAGTTTTGTTGGTTTTAAAAAATAATAATATATATTTTAATCAGCAAAAATAATACATTGTATTTTGCCTTCATTGTAGTTTTCATTATATGTAGGTACATACATCAAGTAATATAATGCTATTTTATAAGAATTTATTAGAAATATGTACAATGCACATCATAGTAATCGTATTGATCTTTGAACACGCATAAACAGTTATATAGATTATAGATGGTAGGTATGAATATTATAGTTATAATTATATGATATATACAATTTATTATTATACAGAGGCTAATCATTTTCACGGTCAATTAAGGTTTTGAATCACAATAACATAATATAATTTATAACATCATAAATATTTATAAATAAGTCTATATTTTATCACAATGGTTTTTTAAGATTAATACTTATTTTTGATAACGATAATATTATTTTGAATTTCACATTCCTGTGACGATTATAATTACCTATGAAATTGAACATTATATTAAAATGCGACTATACATAAATCATAAATATATAGTGCACTAAATAAATAATGTTTAATGATAATATTTAATGCTTACTGTACCGAGTGAGCGGTGTAGTCCGGGACAGTTTAAACATCAAAATGGTAAGAAATCACATATCTTAGCCAAAGTGATACAAAATTTTAAAATACTTAATTACTATATAAGCATATTCTCTTACAACACATAGACTTCAACTAGTCTTCTCTATCTGGAGTCTTACTCTGATCAAGAACATTAAAGGCTGCATGATACGGTAAGTATAATATAATATTATTGTATTATATTCCCGAACAACGGTTTAGGTCACTGAGGAATGATTTTTTAGCGGGGGCACGTCCACCTTGCAAGCTCACCACTATATAGTTACGGCAAAGATCATGAATATACATGTTTGCCACCCGGGTTTACCGTCATTCCGATCCACTGATCCACCAACCTAACGGTTGCAGATTGCTGTGCTGTCATAGAGATCACGCTTTCGTCGTGGCGAGATGCGATGCGAATGGTATAGTACGTGGCTTAGTATGTGGATAATATTACAGGTTAGGTCGACCTAACCGATCAGTTCGATGTGGATCTGTTCGCGGCTCTTGTTGTTGGTCTCGGGAACGTAGAACAGCACGAACAGGAACCCGGCGGCCGAGAACGCCGCGAACGAACACCACAACAACACGGGGTTCGCCTCGACGAAGATCTTGAACGTTTTCATGATGACGAACGACAGGGACCAGGAAAAGGACGCGGCCATGGACTGTATGCGGCCGCCGTACAAGGCCGGTGACAGCTCGGTGCTTATGAACCATGGAATTGGTCCCAGGCCCAACCGGAAGGCGGATATGAACACGCACAGGATGAACAGCATAGATATCCTCCACGGCGATTCCACTTGCGTATCTACATGTACATAATAATAATAATATAGTATATGCATTAAGATCCTGAAGGCGCCATTGATGATTTTTATTGTTGCGACACTTGCAATAATGTTCGGAGGTAAACGTTCTTGATGGAAAATATAAATCAACGACCGACTTTCGATCATTTAACATGAAAGTCTCATATTATGTAGGTAGCGTGCAAGTTGTTATCATATGATATATACATATATTGTATCAATCGTAACATCCGGTTCCGAATTCCGATTCGACTTGGAGCCTTAGATATAATACCGGCCACATTTTGAAACGAACCAACCACTGCAAAATATTTCACTCACCTTTTTCTATAAGGCTGAAGTAAACGATCAAGAGGGCGAGACATGCGGTAACGACCGCGGACGAGGTCAACAGCAGAGTCCTCCGTCCGACCTTGTCGATCAATAGGAACGACACCCCGGAAGCGACCAGTTGGAACGTGCCGACTATGATGCACGCCGTGTTCGGATCAATGGTGGATCCGGACATTTTGAATAACGTGGACGAGTATTGGATCACACCACCGGCGCCGGACAATCGCTGTACGAGCACCAGACCGAAAGAGATGATCGTCACCTTCGCTAAGAATTTCCTAAGACCATTTGCAAATTCTTATTAAAACTATAGTAAAAAACATGAACTTCGTGCGCTTTGTTCGTGTGCGGCATCATATCAAAGGTAGGCAAGTTGACCATTTTTATCTCTAAAGTCTGAGTTGATTATCTTATAAAAAAAATTGAACCGAGCTCATTGGTTAATGTTAATTTTAAAATATATACCTACTAATTTGAGTAACTAAATTGTTAAACATAAACTTAAGTTAAAAGTTACTTTTTTAAAAATTACAATTTACCATATTCATAAATTAATTTTATACTTTTAATATTAAAAATTAGGTTTGTTATTTTCATAGTTTTGGTGTATAATAAAAAATTAATAACGAAAGTTGAACACATTTAACTTTTTGTATCAATATTTATATCACGGTAAGAGTAGTTTTTGTCTGCCAGTATGGCTGTATACGTCATAAAATATTAGGTTCATCGTTTTAGTGATTTTGTTATTAATTATCAAGTAAATAATATTAATATAGGCATCTTAAACGTTATAAATGTGTGTTATTTCGGCCAGGAATTATAAATACCTGCCTAAACTTCCACAGTTGGAACACCTAAATTTAACGTCTTACCCTATCTAATATTTTAATCGATCGTTCTGGATTGAATGCTTTTTCACTGAAGCATCCCCCCCTCCCCAAAAATAAATAAAATAAAAAATATTCCCGACAGTGTATTAGTAGGTAAAACAATTATGGGTGAGTCCAATCGATGATATAAATTAACGCAAGCTGTTTATCTAGGTATTAGAAACATTGGCTACCTAGTTGAATATAATATTATTGTGCTTATCGAGTACTCGTCGAACAATCGCTTAAACTTTCTAGAACGTACAATACTGCCATACGTATTGTTCAACGTTGGCTTACAACACAACAGACTGCATCACATAACGTTAATGTACGTTGATATCATTATAACAAACAGGCTAACAGCTAATAATAAATAATACTAAACGTAAATCGTAAAAAAATATTATTTTACTTGTTTATTGCACTCATCTTTCTACCAGTTTCAAATAACTCATCGTCGAGGCACTTGGATGACTCTATTTGATCAAACTCGTTTTTGACATTGAATCGCCTACCCCTTAACCATCTGTAAACAATAATCTGTTTAATAATATAACACGTAAATTCAAAATAATTAGCTTAACTTACTCTAACCTAAACTTGAAATTTGTTTTGATGAATAATGGCTTTTTTTTTTCATTAAACTTAAGCCCGGCAACTATGGACATTAATTAGCTGTTTTTGTTTTGTATTATGTTTGTATTTTAGGGAGGAGGAACGGTCATTTGAAACACGTTTTTGTATGTGTGGCAAGAATTCGTTGCTAAAAATCCCGGGTGATCACCCATCCGGGAACTAGCAACGCTGGCTGATACATACACTCGGAGCGTTTCCGCAGTTGAGTGTACACACCACGCCACACCAAGCCACAATATTGGCTTTAAGTTATAAGTAATCTGATATCTAAATATTTAGCTTTTCGAATTTATATCAGTTTACGTTTATTAAATTATTATTATATCAATCATAGAAAAAACAGTTTAATTTAGTATAGGTATTATACTCTTAATCATTATAATATATTATATTTGTTAATAAATAATAAGTAATAACTAATAATAAGCATTTACATTTTAAACTTTAGATGAATGGAAAGAAATAGCGAGCGGTATTCCACAAAATTGTGGTCCAGTGCTCTGCTTGTCGAAACGTTAAACGCTCAATAATAAAATTATAGCCGAAAGAAATAATATGATAAAAAAAAAAATGAGTAAAAATTAAATGAAAATTAGATAAAAATTAGACGAAAATGTAACATTTTGTAACATCGCTAAAAACTGACAAGGAAAATGCGAGTGAATACTATAAAGTATAAATTATACACTCGACTGGCTACTATGTACAATTACATAGTTTAATATATAAAATACTAGCTGATCCCGTGCACTTCGCTGCCCGTAAAATATGACTACTCTTAAAAAAATTGTGAATATTCAACTAATTTTGTGTGTAACTCACTGCAGTAAGTGCAACTCAGCCACCCTTGTAGGCAACCCGACTACGTCGGATCGCGGACAACGCCGATGAGCGGCTACATGTGTAAAAATTCAATTTGATGCATGCTTGTACTTGATTTGCCCGATGAACATTTGGACACAAATAAAATAATAAATACTTATTTCTACTAATTATGAAAAATTGTGATTATTCAACTTCTTTTTTGTGTAACTCGCTGCAGTAAGTACAACTCACCCACCCTGGTAGGCAATCTGACTATGTCGGATCGCGGACAACGCCGATGAGCGGCTATAATATGTGTTAAATATTCGATTTAAAGCATGCTTGCACTTGACCTGCCCAAATAACCAATAGCAACCAATAGTAAATAAATACTAATTTATACTAATTATTTATCCTATAACAAATAGCAACAATTTACAAACAAAAATTATTAAAATCAGCGAACCTATTATTATTATTATTATTATTTATTATTATTAACGACATTATTTATGATAATTGATAACTCCTTTGTTTTTAAAGTTAGAGAATCGATCAAATTCCATAAACCTTCTCCGCAATGAGCTTTTCAATTTAAAAAAAAAATCATAACGATCGGTTTAGTAGTTTCCGAGAACATATCACTCATAGGTTTTCATTTTCACATTTATATATTAGATAAACTGACCTCAGCGCCGATGCCGCTTTTTCATACCGGCCGACGTTGTACAGGTAGACAGGCGACTCGGGCACGTACGCGAACAGGACGACAAACGTTAACGGTACGACAGCACACGCCAGACAGAACTGTCGCACTCCCTGCAACACCGTTCTGGCCACGTAAGCGTATAGTATGCCGGCGCACAGCATAAAGTCCAGAAACACCCCGGTGCGGCCACGCAACACGTCCGACGACACCTCCCGGGCGTAGAGCGGCACGGCCACGGTGGTCGCGCCCACCGATAACCCACACACGAACCGTCCCAAGCACTCCAAGAACAACTGTAAATCGGAGAACACATTGTACCCACGATACCATATTATTGTTGTTGTTGTTATAGTTGTCGTGGTTGTTTTAATTATTGTACGTTCGGGCCAAGGCGGAAAAGCATTGCAAACATTTTACGTATATATAGGTGCAGGTGCTTTCTAACGGATAGTTAGTTCAGGTCCATTTAAATGGCCACCCCCTTCCACTTTCAACATTTGAACATCTGACCAAGCCAAACGTTTGTGCAGAAATGTGAACCAAGTTCCATCGTATTTGCAAAAAGGGAATGTTCAGTTTCTATGCCCCCTCCACCATTTTGTTTTTGGAATAGCACTTTGAGAATTTTGTATACTAACGATGGGACTTGGTGCACATTTCTGCACAAACATTTGGCTTGGTCAGAAATTCAAATTTTGAAAGTGTGGGGTGGGAGCTATTGAAATGGACCGGGTTAATTCGGTTTTTAGGTTCATACGGATTAGACTAAGACTAAAATAATTGGCTAGTCATATTTTCAAAATTTAATTTTGATCTCCTTGAAACTAGGTACAGGTAGTAAATATTATAGGTACTTATCTATAGTGAGATAAGTGAGTAAAATTGAAGTAAAATCATATAATATAATTAAACGTCTTGTTTATGTGTCAGACACGACCCAAACACATTATTTTTTGAAATAAAACGGCACATGAATCAATAATTAGTGTGCAGTCTATATAATATCATTACGTCGTATTTGGTACTAAATGGAAGAAAATTAGATTTACGAAAATTAGGTACCTATATTATGCAATAGCTCATAGCTACGGTATAGAAAATCAATAACCGTAAACTTCACACGCGGTCGTCACATTTTCGACTCGATTTCTGTCTCTGTGAATTTATCACACGTCAAATTTCGTAGTAGACTTGTGTGTTCAAAATTAATTAACATAATATGTACCCATTGTATTATCATTATTTCAGGTGACTATTTTTTTCGTATAATCGTATAGGTATAAGGTAAACATAATTTATTGCTGCTCTGGTGAAATTATATTGAAAATTAAATCATATTAGCGTATGACGTATTGACGTACTATGGTAAAGATAGTATATTAATATTATGTTGTAGGTACATTATACGTTGTAGGTGTAAGGGTGAAATATGTCGACGTTGACATGATTATGAGTTATGACTGTGTAAAACGATTACGGAAATTAGTATGTAATTATGATTACAAAAGTCTAAAAAAATGCGTTATTAAACTATATTATAATAATTGCAAGTGCGTCGATTATAACTCAGAAGCACCTATGTTAAATATTTGGTAATATTATATTTTGTTGTTATAATATAATAATAGCCGTGAACCACATCATTCACGTTATTATGTTAACTTCAACATTTTGTAGAAACTTCTTCTGTTTTTAATCTTGTTTAAACGCGGAACTAAATTATTACGAATAGCGATAACGTTCTCTAAAACATTATAAATTATTGTTTGATACGTATTATTATATAATATTAAATGGCATATACACCACGCCGATACAAACACGCAATATTTCATATTTCTAACTAAAATAATATTAGTGTGCGTTACAAATCGCGTCGCTTCCGAAAAAACCGTCACGCAGTGTAGTTGGGTCCAGCGATTAAAGTGGTATAGTGTATACCAATTACCAATATTGGGTATCAGATCTATCTCGATGGGTCCCAACTTCTGAGTTGACTTTGATACATTTTTTATCAAAATATTTAATGTTTATTTTTTGCAATACATTTTAAAACTGCATTATACCATGTGTCATACCGAGAACATGTCCTCAAACCAGACACGGTTAGTATTTAGAATATAGTTTTGCTTCAACAAAATGATTATCTATGTCATACTCACACTCTCCAACCGCAACAGACATAATACCCATCCGGCTATCATGGGGGCGGCCAGCCAGAGCAGGAGTGACTTACGGCCATACTTTTGACCCAAAAAGCCGGCGGGTAATGCTCCAATCAGCGCGCCGAATACGTAAATCGATATGATCCACGATTCCTGTTCGGTGGACCACTGCTTCAAATCTTCGTCTTCGAAACCTCCTTCGGTCGAAGACCATCCCGCGATGACTGTGCCCGCCGACAGAGACATCAATGAGGCTATACATAATGTAAATATCATAGAATGTACAATATTGGTATAATGGTTTTAAATGGGGATTGCGGGTCAAACTTAAATACTCATGAATTCAAACATTATTTATATGCGAATATAATAATATTATATAGGTACGACAGTTTTAAAATGTTACCTAGAAAGCACGCCAACAGTTGTCTGCGACTAGATTTTGCCTCTTCCGCCTCGTTTGATCCGATAAGTCTATCATTTTCTCTGAACATTTTTCTATCCATAGCGATGCTTATATATATATATATATATATAATATATAGGATTGTTCTCAAGTCCTAGAAAATTCAATTTCAATATTTACAATAAAAACGTTTGGATAAAAGAATAATACTATCAATAATATTAAAAAAAATTATTCACAATCTTCCCATGACAATGCCTTAATGATAATCGGTAATAATAATACTAATCTTGGTTTTTTGTTTTTTGCAAAACTATTATAACTGTAATAATGTTATAGTTTATATATGATAATAATTATTAAAAATTATATTATTTTCATTGATTATTCGAATTTTTATATTTGTTTATACTTTATTCTTTTTTTGTCATAGTCAATTATTTATCGATTCATCGATAGGACGTGTATTATTATTGGTTTTAATAAATTATTGAATTGCTGAATTGTTATCCCTATTTTGTTCATTAGATTTTACTTCTTTATAAGTTAAAATTAATGAATAAATAATGTACTAAAGTTTCAGTATTAATGATAGTCCATCCTGCTAACTTAATCTGACTGGAGCCAATCGTGTTTTTAGGAGACGAATATAGTCAACCCAATACGACGTTATTTTTGTGAAATGTCAATGTCTGACAAGTGAACAAACATTATTAGTGTGTGTTTATCACAAAGGTCTAAAGTGTTTGTCTAAATCTGGAAAGTATACAGGTACACAGCGCTTGTATGAATGAATGTTTGATTTTTAATTGGTGCACTTCCATTCGTGCAGGTAAAATATATCAAACAATATTTTATTATTACTTTTAAGCTACTAACAATATTATATATAAAACAATACTAAATTGTCTGCCTAGTAAAACTGCTTCACCTAAGTCATAATGGATATTAATTTTTATTCATAAACACATTTACTGTGTTTCACCCCGAGCAAATTTTAATACTCCGAAAACTGATAAAATATAGGTAGTAATAAAAAAATATACTAAAAAAAAACGCTTCGATTAAATGTGAATGAACTTGTTAATGAAACGAAATCCATTTAAAAAATTAAAATCCACCTAAAAATAACACCTAAATTTTCCCTGATGATCAGGTCTAAATACCGGCTTTTGTATGTTGCCTGCAGTCACCTTTAAATAGTGTTTAACTAAAGACGAAAGTGAAGTACCTATACCTACTTCATATTATATTTTCTGATACGTATAATTATTTAAAAAAACCATCGACCAACTGTTTATCACATGTTGCTTCTTTAGACGTGACGCGTGCGGTGTGTAGTGCGTTTATACAGCACAATGTCAAATAAGCAAATTACACAAAGTACATAAAAAGGTATTTAATAACAATCTACTTGTCAAGACTTTGATAACGCTATACAATGTATTATGTTTATCCATTTTCGTTTTAATCTACACCTATTGTTAGATCACGTCATACTGTTTTAAACTTACTTTGCAGTTTGCGTCGTAAACATTATGGTTTTAAAACTATATTCATGTTTTATATTTAATGGTTTGACAGATTCATTACAATATTTGCGACGCAAGTATGTCAGAAAGGATTTTATCAACCCTTAAAAGAATTGAAACATATCTTCGAAACAGTTTGCAAATTATCAGAGGTTGGTAATCAAAATAGCTGTGCTTGCTCAATAAAATACATTGTTATCATACCTTAATTGTTTCATTTTGTTTGTAGGAAAAACTAGTTAAAGACTAAATGGTGTGGCAATGTTTGCAATTCATATTGATGTTCAATTTTTTAGTTGAACTTGTCAAGAAGCCTAAGAATCTGGACATAATACTGTAAAATAAAATAATATTACAGATTTGTTAAACTTTTTTGTTAATTTTTTTAACTATTTTGTAATATAGACTAAATATATTGATATGTGATGAGATATAAAATGTATAATTAAAGGGGATGTGGGAGAAAATCTCTGTAAATATATTAATTTTGTATATCCCGCCCATGAAACATTTTTAATTATGCCACTAATTTGCGTAAGTATAATATAGCGTTAGTATAATATATTATTATATCATAATTTGAGTAAAGAGGGTGTCTAAAGGGAATTAATAATAATCACTAAAACTAGTGAAGTAGTAAAACTAATCGCTCAAAACTGCAGCCTGCAATGTAAGACAATATTGTAACCGATACCAGTGTACCAGGTGAAAAACAAGTAGGTACTTGAAATAGCTGAACTGCTGAAACCACAATGATGTATGCGTACCAAGATTAATAAAGTGAATCGGTGCATCGTACATTCTATTTATTATAATACTTATAGTTATAGGTATATTGTAAATATTAACAGAAGTAGAAATTATCATTATATTACACATCATATTATAGCATTAGATATTAAATCACTAGGTAAGTTAAAATATATTGTAAGCATATATGTCAGGTGACAAAAAATAAATAAATACCTTTGGAGTAGGTAGGTACATTAAGTGTATTATATCTCTGTAATTCTAAATATAACAATGGACACTAATCCTTTGTCATGGCATCACTACTACAGAACGCATTTACCGATTTCCTTCATATTTTTTTTTAAATTAAAGAGAACATCGGGGAACATATTCTTAGACATAAATTTAGTCCTATAAAGTTGAGGTTCAGAGTGGGATGTGTGGTGGTGTAAAATGACAGGGGCGCCATCTGTCCAGAAAAATATAAACTAAATAATAAAAAATGTAATTTATCGTATGGTTGCGCTATTGGCTGCAGATTAAAACCATAATGGTATATTATATTATTTGCATTATTTTCACATTGTTTTTTTTTTAACTTTTTATTTTTCTTGTTTGGATAATTTGTTATTCATCGGGATTTAATAAGGTTAGGTTAACTTGGGATTTTGTATTAATTAATAATTTTTGAAAAACCACTGGATTGTATACAATCCGCAGTAGGTAATAAATTGATTAAAAACGACAAACTTGGTATAACTTTGATACTTTAGAGTTAAATTATACACTTACGTACTCACCACGCGGAGTCCGTGATTTACGTCAGGTAGATTGCCTAAATGATAATATCGGTGCACACTACTTGCGTCCGAAATTATTATCAGAAGGTGAGTTGTGTCCCGAAAAAAAGGAATCAAAAATGGTCATAGCCTATTTGCGTCCGTCCCGGTATACCTTTTTTTACAATTAAATTAATTATTATTCAAAATAATACAAAATATATATGTTATGATAATAACTTTTGTCATGATATTCATGGTAATAATTATAATTAATAATTATAGTTCAAGCATCTATGTACTTAGAACTTTATATTGGTTGTAATTTAAATAAAAAGTTTATTATAAAATTAATGGTAAGATTTTGGGTTTTTTGAACTTTCGATTTGTTTTTTTAAGTATTATAATTTTAAATATTTTTTTCTGTATTATTTTTTTTATAGTATAAATGCTGTTAATTAAGATTCATGTACTAATATGAAATGAATTGGAAAATATATGCATGACTAAAATCAAAATATGATATTTTAGTATTTTAATAGATGCCGTCGTTTGGGGGAACTTTATTGCCTTCAGGTTAACTTTGCTCCAAAAACAAAAAAACTTTGGTGATAACGTTTGATTTCAGAAATAGAGATTATAAAGTTATATAAATTTGTATAGTATCCTTTTTTTGGACCTATTCTTGCCAGCAAAGTATATGTTTGAGCAGGAGTACTTTTTTTCGAAATGTTATTCCTAATTTTTAATGGTGACTTTTCTTTTTAGAACTGTTAACATTGCTCCAGTCACTAAAATTATTAAACGGTTTCATATGAAATTTTTTAAGGTGGGGCAAAGTATGCAGACCCCATAGATAACTTTGCTTCATTTTTAAAAAAAATAAAAAAAATAGTGTAATTGGGATTAATCACTTTTAGGTCATGAGGTTTTTATATTTTAAAAAGAAATTGCATTTTTAGTCATACACTCATACCCGGTGGAATTCACGAGCATTCCTTCGAAATAAGAGGGAAAATGCATTAATACAATAATGCTAAACGTATGCTATTACAGCATATTAAAAATTTCACCGAAACACATTAGTATACATTACATTGTTTTATGATCATTTACTCAAATATATTGCAATTTTAAAAAAATTACACAAATAATTCTATGATACCCTAAAAAAAAATTAGGTTATTTCTGTATAAAAAAATAATTTAAATAATACTTAAGGCACCAAATCCTCATCAACTATAACGCACGTTTGAAAGTTAATTTTTTAGTGCGATTATAGCTCAATTATGCATCTATGCTATTGTGACAGCAACTATAATAACACGCATATCGAAAAAAATTATAGAAATCCTAATAAATCAAGATTAGTATTATATTATAAAATATCGTACTTATAGTATTATTTATACGATTGGTACGATCGAAACTGTCATTAAACACATATTGTGCCAAAATGCTGTTATATAAATCTAAGATAATGGACATAATATTATATTCGCAGAATTGTAACGATAATAACATAAATAATACCATACTGATGAGGGATGATTGATGACTGATGAGTGATGAATGGAACTTTTAAATGTAGTTTACTTTTGTTAAATATTTTTAAATTTTAATGATTCAAAAATAAAATACTAAAATAAATGATAACATTTGATTTATTATTGGTTATTGAAAACTGATACATAATTATATGTCACCTGCTTAAAATAACTAGGGGTTAATAAATATATTCATCAGCATTTGGAAAAGTTAAAAAGCTATGTTAATAAGCCCATTAACTATAAAAGTCTAAACTGATCAAAATATACAACATTATTCTTACACATACAATTGGTTGAAACATATTATATAAAAAAATCAGTGCGATTTCTGATAGCCTTTCGAACCATAATCTACAAGCTAGACGCTACTAATAGCCGCAAATGTGCAATGGCATATGAGTTTTTCCGTTTTCGTGGTTTTAAATGACTAACACTGCTTAAAATAACATTTTACTCCGAGTAATTGTTTTTACAGGTTTTTTAAGTAGGTACTTACATTATAATTATGAGTAAAAAGAAATAATAAAAACCGTATAGGTAACATGATAAATACCTTCAGAAAAAATGTTTTAATCGTTGATAACACCGTTCGTAATATTATTCCAATATTGCTCGACCAATTTAACAGCGTTTTATCGACTAGGTATAATTAAAAAAATAAAACAGTAGTCTAATAGCTGGTGTTCAAACCAATAGTAGAAAACTTTGTACAATATAAATATCACTACATAATATTAACTAGTTTGATTTTTTAATTGTTTTAAACTATATATCATTGTGATGCACGTGTGGTCGCTATCGTTAGAACACTGCGTCTAGTCTCGTAAAGGAAAAAGGCGCACACCATGATAAGTTATTTATTTTAATCATGGCGCATACAAAATACAACACACGGATCGTATGCCGCTAAAGAATATAATATATTAACCAGTTTGAATATTAATACACTCCACCAATCTCAGTTCGGAGGAAACTATAGAACGTGTGTTATGTAATAATATTGATATTAATTATGTGTTATACGTGACCTATAGATGCGTTTTGATTTTTTTTTTATCGCTTTATTATGCATCTATGCTGTAATACTATACTGTATTCATGGTACGAGTTGCGGGATTAGATAAGTATTTTTTTACCCAGATAAAGACCCAAACACAATCAATATTTATTTGTTCAAATAAAAGATACCTAGTTAAAATCTAAATTCATACTTACCCAGATAAAGATAATTATGTCAAATTTTTTTTTATCTAGAGAAAATATACGTTTTTTCTTAGTACGTTTAAATCAAATAGTGTACCTACTTAACTAAATGTGATTAAAAGTTTAAACAAAGATCAACAAAAAAAATACCAAGGAAAAAGGAACAAAAATGGAAAACATATTTTTTAAATCCCACAAATAAAATATTGGAATAAGTATATTATTAATTCATCTATACGTTTTGTGATGCATTTATTTTGTTTTAAATTTTAAATTAAAAATAACATGCTGGTATAATCAATACATTTTGTTACATATTGTTTTTCCTAACCTGCAGCTAGTGTTAATTTATAGAAATGGAAATTTAGAATTCAAAACAAGTGTTAATAAAATAGGTTTTGAAGGATACACTTACATTGCAAAGAACAGGAGTTAAAAATACCTCTACTTGGAAAATATGTTCCAAAAATAAAAATACAATTGATTACCTGACCAGTAAACTAAGGATTACTTTTTTTGAAAATTAAAACTTTCACGATAACAGAACATGTTTAAATTTTAATACACTTTTGTTCTATTTTCATTGGTTTTTTTTTCTGTACTTCCTTTTTTCCTTGTTTTTTATTTTAGTAAGGTAGTTCTTTTTTCCTTATTAATTTTTTTCCTCTGTCATTTATCCGGATGCCTAAAAAAATATATTTAAATCAACTTTTTTAGCAGGTATAAATTAATATTATTCTGTATAGATACATAAAAGAAATGAATAAAACATTTTTTAAACTATGCAGTTATTTTATATTATATTTGCAACAAGTTTTTTTTAGCCACTTAAAAAATATCATATTGGTACCTACTTATTTGATGAAATATTAAATAAACACATTTTTTTTAAATTAAATCACAATAATACAGTCTAAATATATAATGGGTATATTGCCTTATACCTTACATAATACAACATTTACATACATAGGTCAACGATTAGGAATACTCGTTTTTTTTAAATCATTCAAACAAAAGGGAGTCAAGTGGATGTCGCTCTGCTGTACAGTATGTTACAAGTAGATCACTGTATAATGGACGGTATTAAATTTGAATTCAATGATATAATATCATTGTATACGAAAAACGATTCTGAGCGGAGACGGTATGTCAGTCTAGGATATTTTAAATTATATTGATATTGTTATTTACGGTAGCTGGTAAGTTGAATTAATATTATTCATATTATTTAATTATTAACCTAAAATTATCAGTGATGCTAGAAAAATATTATAATATATACTTTTACTCGTTAAAAATGATTTTAATATGTAATTTCGTCCAAATTTGAACTTAAAATGTCTGTAAAAAATAACTGTATTTATGTATTTTTTAGATTTTTTGTTTACAGTATGTACTATTTATTAGAATCTTTATTTAAAATTTTCAATCCTTAGTTATAAAAACTGACCATTTTATAATTGTTTAATTACAATAATTATTTTCGAGATTTTGATGAATTTTGTAAAAATTCAAACTTTAAATGCTTATAAAAAAAACGTGTGCCAATGTATTTTTAATATTTTTCAATTGCTATTGTAACAATATATCAGGAGCCTTGTATTAAATTTTCATTATTTTTGGCCCAACAAATAAAAATTTATTGGTATTTATATAAAAAGAAACTAAAAAAATTTAAAATTTAAATGATCCGTAAAAAGCTCAAAATCAGTCAAAACATATTCAAAATTAGATGGTGTATAGAAAATGCTTATATAAACATTCAGTGAAATTTTCATGCATCTACAGTTTTTGAATTGCAACAAAATAAGAAAATCCCTACATGAGAAATCGAATGAATATCTAATCTTGTACAAATTTGAACATAAAATGCTCATAAAAATTTATTTTGATTTGCTTATAAACATTTTTTTATTGATAAAATTAGGCAAACTTATGAGGAATCTTGTTTTATATTTTCAAACCTTGGATATAAAAAGAAAAATTGTTATGAATTTCGACCTCAAAATAAATTGCACATTTTCGTTATTTTTACGTATTTTGTCAAAATTTGAACTTTAAATATTTATAAAAAAAAATTTGTGGCTACGGATTTTTAATATTTTTCATATATTATTGTAACAATATATTAGAAGCCTACTGTTATATTTTCAAGATTTTTTACCCAACAAATAAAATTTTATTGACATTTATAGAAAAAAAAAATAAAAAAATTGGAAACTGAAAATGTCCGTTAACAGCTCAAAATAAGTCAGAATATTTTGAAAATGCTATGGTGTGTAGAAAATGCTTATATAAACATTCAGTCAAAATGTCATACATCTACCGTCATTTCTTTTAGAGTTATACCAAAAACCAAAATCGATTTTGTCGAAAGTTGGTTTTCCGTACAAATTCCCGTTTTTTCCTTAATTTTTCATTTGTTTTTCACGGCGCTTTTGAAAACTACTAGGAAATTTTAACCTAAAGTACCAACTAGATTCACTTTCCTATCAGAAAAGGTACTATTGAAGAAAATTGTCCTAAAAGGTGATGACAGACACAAAAAAATAAAATAAAAAAAACACACATTATTATAAAGTCAGTACATGCATTGCTCCGCTCAGAATCTAATTTATTTTTTTTTAAATTTATAATAAGTTTTAATTATATCACATAGTAGGTACCTACATTTATACTTATATAACTAATACTATTTTTTTTACCTAAAATATGATCTGTGGTATTTGTACTTTTAAATGCACAATGGTTTTTATAGAATATTACAGTTTTAAATACTATTTAACTAAACATACTACTTAATCCGTAGGTGGGTATGTGAAATTATTTTTATTGAATATAAAAATCTCGAATTAAATTCAAGGTAGGTTATATTATATTATACGCTGTATATATTTTAAAGAACTGTTAAAACCTCCTATAACATTATATTTGTGACGTACCTATACTCATCAACCATCATCACGCTAAGTTGCATTAAACGAATAATAAAATACTTTGGATACACTGGTTCGTGTTGTGATAATTTTTCAATATATCATTTCAATTTCATAATAAATTCGAATGTCGCTCGCCTATAATACTATCGACGAATATTAAACTGTCAGCGGAGAAGAACATAATCGATCAAAATCTGACAGGGTTAATATATATTCCAACTACGTCATCCATCCATTTTTATTGACCCTCGATATAGTGATAATAATTGTATTAAAAATAATAAATATAATTGTATACAATAAACTATTGCGAAGTCAAGTAAACTCGAATGCTCGATTAATAAACGTTATTAGTTATAACTTACCATGATTGCGGTAACCGGTTAATCTCGACGATTGTCCTCCGTTTCAATTCAACGATGACCACAATAAATTATCGTTTGTATAATAATAACGTGTTGAGGTGTATATAATTGTATCCATCATACGATTAACATGTAATAATATAATTGAAGGGAGATGTCTGTAAAACGCGCTTAGTACAGTTTGTTATTATCATTAGTATTATATTATTGTCTCCATCTTGCACAATTATTATTACTGCGCTCATAAAATTATATGAAATGTAATATCGTTTCAATATAACATTATAATTTATAATATTATACCAACTCAAGGACGGGGCACCATAGTAGTTCTCGAATCATCCGACTTAACAACCTAAAGTCGGAATAAATCGTCTACGATTTAAATTCATTTTATTGCGAGCGCGTAATTTGATAGTCACCTACTCACCTGTAAATAAGTGATAGTCTTTGGTGCAATACGAATTAAAAAAATAAATAA
This sequence comes from Nasonovia ribisnigri, assembly GCA_027563435.1. NCBI lineage: Eukaryota > Metazoa > Arthropoda > Insecta > Hemiptera > Aphididae > Nasonovia > Nasonovia ribisnigri. Next base: position 326,266 of record JANEHU010000794.1, read on the forward strand.
CACTTTATAAACGTTTTATGAAAGTAATGATAAATAATAATTGTAAAGGTAATTCTATCTAGGTATCACTAGATATAGATTTAAAAAACACAATTTTATGAAGACAGAATCCTGATAACCACGTTTGCCAAACAAAAATAACAATGGAAATGAGGAAGACTAGGGTAGCTTCAACCTTTATATTGACCTTGGTAAGATATCAAGATAAAAAGGGTAGGTATAATGCTCTCCTGTACAATGGATGTGTTAAATTTTAATTCAATGATATAAAATAATAAAATAATTGTATACGAAAGGCTGAGCGAAGACTGTCAGCTTATAATATTAGTACCTAAGTATATTTTATTATATTATTTAATTGTGAAATAATTTATTTTACTTTTTTCCATTAGGCAAAAGTACTGTACAGTAGGTAAAATTAATTTTTGCTGAAAAAATTGCATTTAAAAATGTCGTTGTGTGTATAAAATATAATAATATATTTTAAAAGTTTCAAGTACCACCCAATAATAATATACTTGAATTACAACAACATAACTAAAATCGATATCCTTAGTTCAAATATCTAATTACGTCCTAATTTGGTCCATCAGAAAAATAACTAATAAAATAGAAATTTTCTCAAGCCTAGAGAAAGAGAAAGAGAGAGAGAGAGAGAGAAGTTTATTATTACATATAAATATTTATATTGTTGACACGTGCTCATATGATCACTTGCATCTACCGCCACCCCACGATTCAAGGATTGCGCGTGCCACCTTGATAAATAGTACCTATTCATCATTTGCATAGGTGAAAGAGTAGGTTATATAAAGAATAATCAAAGTAACCATATCAGCTGTTGATTTTATAAATAATTATAAGATAAATATTGCCAATATAATATAGTTTAATATAAGCTAATAATCTGAATTGATGTTTTCTTTGGAATACCGAATACGTCTTAAATTTTATTATATTTACACGTATTTCATGTTGAATATAATGTGCTTATATTAGTTTATGTTGGTTTTTTTTTTCTTGAAAAGTTTTAACATTTAAACGATGAGGTTATTATTTTTTTTGTCAACACGTGCTAACGCCACGGTGGTTTAACGAATGCCCGACTAGTGGAACTGGCTATCTATTATTATTATTAATGTTAGTAATTATAATAATATACGACAGAAATTGACTAATTATTTATTATTAGTAAATTATCATAATTTACCGTATTGTATGTTATACACTCGTATTCAATGTGTATAATATTCATGTATTGTAATATGTTTATTCATAGTCCCTTGTCTAGTTATCTCGAATAATAATAATATTTAAAACAGAAACATAAAAAATGCGCGGGTACGACGTAGTCTTAATCGTGGAAACTCGAAACATTACACCATCACTTAAATATTATCTTAAATTATCTTCCACTATGTTCTGAACATAATGGATATTTTTAAACTTTCAATTGTAATTTGTAAGCTATTTATATGCATTTGAAACGTACGAAAATTGTTTTTCTATAAATGTTAATAAAATCGTTTATGCTCAGTCAAACATTTTGAAATATTACACGAAATTCCTCATAAGTTGTATAAATTGTAACTATAGGTAGCAATGTCAAAATTCTAAAAATATACAGATTCAATTTTTAATTGTTCTGAAGTTTAAACTTTGAAAAAATGTGTGAAAACACGAAAATAATATGCAAATTATTTCGTAGTTTGTTCATAAATAATGTATTTCCTTTAATAGCTTGACATTTTGGTACAAGGTTTTTGATAAATTAGTCATATAGGCATATAGCATTCTAAAAGCATTGAAAATATATTATTAACGGTTACTTTTAGAAACAATAGCCATTTCACATTTGAAATTCTAATTTTGTATTTAAATGAAAAATAACGATTTTAGCTATTGTTTCAATAAGTATGACAATATGATATCGTTATAATTAATAATTGAATGTATATGATTTTTATTGGATTAAATAAGTTGAACATATACTGTAGAAAAATTAATTTCCTTGAAAAATTGAATTTTAAAATATATTTTTAGAAATAAAGGCAGACTACTGTTTCCGCTCAAAATCATTTTTCGCATGAAATGATTTATCATTGAATCCAAATCTACACATCCATTACAGTGACTCCATTACAAACCGAACAGTCGAAAACCAAAACCTACGATACAGCAGATTAAATGTCCTGCTTTTAAAAAAAAAAAACTTATTTAATAATATTATTTTCTTTTTACGTTATGGTTTAAAACAACTGACATTTTTTCTGGCCTTAAAGTTTTTTGTTGATTCTGCAAAAAATTTGTTTATCCAAGAAAATTAATAATACACTTCTTGAAAATGTATTCATTAGTCTCGTCTTTGACATGATATTTATATTATTTACTTAAATGAATTGTGTTTAGTTAAAGTGTATAGTTTTTCAAAACCTTGAAAATATTAGCGCAGTTATCAACCGTATTCTTGTAATAAGTATTATTTGTTAACTGTGTATATAACTTGTAAGTAAATGTTTAACACTTTTTATTAATACCAAAACCATGTTTTTTAATAATTATACTCATCTAGATAATTAATGTTAAAGATTATAGTACCTACGTAAATCGGCTACGTAGAGAAAATTAGATTATTGTTACGTATTCAATAATGTAAACGGTTTTTGAATTTTAAAATTCATAATACTTTTACTGTTATACTCTTATTGTCAACTAAAACAAATGTATGAAAGTAATAATCATAGTAAACAGTTTTTGAAAACAAAATTATCTAATTCAAGGTTTCAAGTTTTCATCGCATGGATTCAGTCAAGAAGACTCCCAAGACAGCTTTCGGACATATATATCTAACATTAGCGTCATGTATGTCATTAATCTTTCAGTTTCTGGGATGGTTCGTTGGATCTGTAATTTTCGTTGCTGCATTCAATACACACAGCAAAAATCCACTGCTGTTAGCTTTATCGCCTACAGATAAAAATGCAACCACAAGGTAAGAAAAAAAGTTAAAATAAGAATAATGTGACGCATTAAACAATTTTATAAAACAATTTGTACGTGTTTTTAAATATTGAAAATTACTCGAAAAATTAAAGAAGATAAAATATTATATCAATATCCCCAGACAATTAAAATGGATCCCTGACGTCCAGAAATTATAGTCAGATAGGCGTATAGGTAGCTCTAAGATTATTTTAGTACGCATGGCTGAACAAATTACCAAATATGACTGGAGTAATGAATAATGGCCAAGAAATCTGATCCCATCACACAGTAGATCAAGAGATCTTAACCTGACTTTCCACGACGCGTGGCTCATGGTGGCTCGTGGCTCGTGACTGTACTGAGAAACTGTGCATTGGGAACGCATGTGACGAGCCTCGCGTTGGGCCCCACGCTGTACCGATCCTCACTATTTCCACGGTGCATTTATGATACCAAGCGAAGAAGAGTCACTTTTGATACCAAGCCAAGAACAGTCACAATGCAGCAATACACACCATGAAAGTCACATGGATTAAGGAGAGGGTAGGGTCCCGGGGCCAATCTTTATCCCCAAAATATTATTTTTTAATGCGAATTACAAAATGTAATAAGAATTTTCAAAAAAAAAAATAAAATAATTTTAATAAGTAGTACCTATCTAATTATAAAATAAAAATGTACTCAATTTTATATCACGCCAAATTATTAAATGGTAATAAATATATGCAATTGATATTCTAATAACTGATAAGTGATAACAATATTATGAAGTTTATAAAATGGAAGTTGTGAACTACATTGTACGCATAATTTATATAAATAAATATAAAAATAAAAATATAAAAATGTAAAATTATATAATTTTGTGCTGTTGTAAAAATATAGTGATACAATTTTTTTTGAAGTTAAAGTTGAAAGGTCGCTTCTCAGTGTATGGTGGCTCAGGGCTCAATTGATTCTTAATCCGGGCTTGTTAAAAAGGCTCATGCCGGGTTGCTCAAACAATCATTAAACATTTATTGAATCAATAGTGAGCTAATGGTCCCTCAAACATGATTTAGTGGCCTATGATTGGTCCATTACATTTTATTGAACGATTAAATTAAATAACTTTTCATGCAACCCGGCATTAGGATTTAGGGTGCAGATAGGTTTAACTCAGAACTTCATATGGTTAGGTTATGATATTGTTCACACTAGTTTTTTCGTTCATCGTAAGGGCCTTGTCAGAGTGTTGTCCAACTATTATTCTATAGAACCTCTTTTGCCTTGCAATCGTATATAATTATAATATTGTCTGAAACGGCGGACCAACCACGAATTTGTCTGTTTTCAGCGGCGTTCCACCAGCCGACGAACAACAGGGCAAGAAGTTCAGACAATACGCCACCGCGCTGTCCGGTGAGTAACACATATTGTCATACACCTAATAATGATATCTAATAATACAATTACGATTACTATTATCGTTGGATACAAAAATAATAAAAATTTTAATATTTATTTTGAATTATTAACAATATTATAATCATTTTTAAATGTAATTCATCTCCAATATAACACAATTAGTATTGTAATATCCTTCACCTACGTGTGTACATCGCCATTATAATCGACCAGAATTTATTTACCAGTCTTCTTCTTTATCTTCTCATTGCAGCCACGGTCGGTCCGTTCGCCGTGGGCACGGTGCTGGCGTGGATGTCACCCGCGATGCCCATGCTGTTGTCCGCGAACTCGAAGATAAAGATGACGGCTGACCAGGGATCGTGGGTAGGTTCCCTGATCGCCATTGGCGCCATCTTCGGGTCCATACCTGCCGGCAGGACCGCTGACTTAATCGGCCGAAGACCCGTCATCACCTTCCTGCCACTGCCGTTCATCATCAGCTGGTTATTGATTTACTTCGCGACAGACGTCTGGCATCTGTACGTGGCGCGTCTGATCGCCGGCACCTGCCTCGGCGGCATCACCGCCACCGTCCCGATGTATATCGGCGAGATATCTGAGAAGTCCATCAGAGGTAGGCGATCGTGTGCACAATTTTATTTTTGTTTTCTAGTTGCTATTATTAATAATATAATAATGTGAGACGATGTCGTCGATGCGATTTTAGTGATTTTCCATTCACTATAATGACCATCTATACGGTGTATAATGGTAAAAAATATAAATAACAAGAAAATTGCCAACAATATTATAATATAGTACCTATACCGTAATGGTTTTTAATAACTCTGGATTTGGTGAGCGCCCCGCAGAGCAATTTTTGACGCTTGTAACTTCCTCCCCTAGCGAGCTTAGAAGTATAGACTACTAAAAAAATTATTATAATTAGTGTTATTTCACATTAACACAGTATCGCGGTAGATTAGTATGCGTCATTAGAACGTTAATTTGTGAATAAATTGCATAGAATACAGTAAAGATATACGTTTAAAAAAAATAAATTTATTATTTATTACTATATGATAAATCAAAGCCTTCGTGACTGAAAAACACGTGTTCGTACGACAAAAGCTTTGAATAATTTCATAGTCTGATAATTTATATAATGGACGTTCAACAAGAAAGATAAAACCACTCTAGAAGCTTTGGAAATGTGGTGTTGGCAAAAAAATGTTTTGTCAACCTTATAATATATACTGAACATTAATAATTGTACCACCAATTCTCCCCCCCCCCCCCCATTAATCATAATATAATACCATATCAAACTGCAGGACATAATTATATACAATCGCATAATATGGCCGACCACGGTATTTTCGGTATTTTCATATGTTTTTTGCAGGTGAACTGTGCTCTTACGTCCAGGTAAACGTGACGCTGGGCATATTGTACGTTTACTCGATCGGGCCGTTCGTGAATTATGCGTGGCTGGCCATCATGTGTGGCATCTTACCGGTGATCTGGTTTATCCTGGTCCTGTTGGTGGTGCCCGAATCACCCACGTATCTTTGGCGATCCGGCAAGAAGAAGGAAGCAGAAGATACGCTGGTTCTGTTGCGCGGGAAAAACTACGACGTCACCGGTGAGCTGCAGGCGCTGCAGAAGGAGCTCGAGGAGAAGAAGCCCAACAGTAGTTTAAAGGATCTGGTAAAATCCAGGGCCACGTTGCGTGCTGCATTCACCGTCTTGGGTCTGCTTGGGTTCCTCTCATGTTCGGGCATAAACGTGGTAATATTCTACGCAGAGTCCATATTCAAGTGCGACAACTGCATCATATCCCCGAAAGCCAGCTCCATCGTCATCGGGATCCTCCAAGTAAGTACCCAAATGGCTGCAACTGTCATTACTGCAGTCAACTTTACGAACACTTCACATTATTGATTTTTTTTCTTTGACCGATCGAAAATATTTTCGTTTATCCATCTCGGACGTGATATTATAATATGTTTCGTAGAAATTATCATTGACGCATTAGCGCCATCCACAGATTTCTATATAGTACTAGATAGCAAACTCTCGCCATCAGTTGGAGCTTCGAGGTCGGTTGGCAATGGTATTTTATATGGTAAATAAGATTAATTATGATTTATGTTGTATTGAATTTTATTATTTCTATACCTGTTATTTTTTACATAAATCATTTTACATTTATTATTTTATTTTACCATTAAAAACTATGTTATTCCTAATATATTTTGTATAATAAATGAAATGTTTTGCCAACCGGCAAAATGACGGCCGTCCACATTTTAGCTTCATGGATAACAATATGTAAATTATATAGGAGTTCTTTATCTAGTTTAGCGCATGTCTGTGGCGCCATCGATCTCACTCATATTGTACACTGTACAGTCTGCAGTGGTTAATTCCACATTTATATTCCAATACCATTAGTGAATTATGTTTTAGAGATGGTTATCTTTTGAACTAATTTTTTGGAATACCTAATGACGTTTTTTAGTTCAATAAAAATAATCTTGATCTATTGATACACGGAGAGAACCATCTCGTATATTTTCGACAGCGTTTTATACAAAACGATGGTTTTAGAATAATAGATCCTTACTTGTATCCAACAGCAAATAGTATAATAGGTATATGTTTATTATAATTTTGTTCAACGGATGGTAGTACACCGCCATATATTTTTTCGAACATAATTTTACTTATCATTACAACAATTATAATATGTATTATGTTGAAATATTATAACATCATATGAATACGTGAAAAATATAAATCTATCAATATTCTATGTCATCATTTATATTCATTTCACAAATCCTACGACGCCATCGACGTGACTATATTGTCGCACACAGGTTATATTCACATTCGCGTCCTCGCAGCTAGTGGACAGGGCCGGCCGGCGAGTGTTGCTGTTGATCTCCGATTCGGTGATGGCCGTGTGCCTCGGGTCCCTGGCCTTCTACTTCTGGCAACAAGAGCACGGCGTCGATGTGTCGGCGTTCAATCTGGTACCACTCGTCAGCTTGGGCGTTTACATCAGCACGTTTGCGCTGGGCTTCGGGCCCATACCGGGCGTCATGATCGGAGAGCTGTTCAGTCCGGAATTCAAAGGACTGGCGATCGGAATCGTGTGTGTGCTCGCATCCTTGATCGAGTTCTGTGTCGTCAAGTCGTATCAGACCCTGTTGAACAACTACGACCGCGGCATCACGTTCGGATTATTTGCCGGGTGCTGTGTGGTGGGCACCTTGTTCGTGTTTTTCCTGGTGCCGGAGACAAAGCACAAGTCTCTGCAGGAAATCCAGGAAGAGCTCGGTGGCAAGAAGCCTAACCAGACGCAAAACTCATCGGGATCATAGACTGTCGGCACGTAAAGCACTTTGGCCTCAACCAAAATGCGTCTAATACTGTAGTGTACATACATCCAGACACACATATTGTGATCCACTAGTGACATAAATTATTAAAAACTATAATTTCAAACTATGATTTTTTTTTGTTTATTTAAACTGCTTCGCACTAATATACTGTTCCCTGTGTTGCATAGTACAATAATTTCGCTCTGGATATCGATTTTTGAATAAATATAAGTCATTTATAATAGTAAAAGCTAAATTTATTATGCTTTGCGTAGTTGGATTGAATAATAATATTGCACCCAGTGATAATTACTGGTGATTTTTTAGTATATTGTGTAAAAAACTTTAAAGCTCAATCGTGCTGTGTCTAAGTTCCTAGTTTCAAATTCCTTATTTATTTATTTTTTATTTGTATGATTTAATATGTAAAACAGGTATGTGTATCGGAACGACAATTCCGCCCTACTCATAGACTTTCCTCAAAACCAGATCTTTAACCTAAATGATTATATTCATATTTTTCCTTTCAAAAAGATTTTAAAAGGACATGCAACGATAGTGTATGATACGATAATGTTGCCAACGCGTGGTCAAGTCATAGCGGGACAGACCTATTGCAAATATTGCCACTAGATACTAGGCACCACAATCACTACAATAACAATAAGCATATAGTGAAAATATGAAAATTGTTATAAACCACAATTCACATAATTAAATAATTTGGAACCCGTCAATAGACAATATTGCAGTGCAAAAATATATAATAATATTGTTATTTTTCACTTTTGGCTATTGCTCTGCTGTACTGCAAAAATGTAGGTATTCTATTTATTGAAAGTTGAAACCAAACACGAAACATATTTTATATTTCTTTTCCTTCTACTGTTATCAGAAAAATATAAACCAAATGAAAACCGCTCTACCGCCTATTACCTAGTCGAATTTTCGTTAAATCGGATGAACCTATTTCGATATCCTCATAGATGTGTTTAATGTGATTTTATGCCGGTACAATTGTTAACCAACCGTTTTAGACAATTGTGTAAAATAATATTATAAAAACTATAAACTTATGAGTACTAAGTACCTATTTTGAAATCAATCATACCTGTAAGCAGACCAGGTACACTGTACAGTAGTACAAAATGATTTCTAATCAAAACAAATATGATTTGTTATTATTATTATATATATATTTTTTTTTGATACCATTGTTCCTTACTCTTTGTACAATTTTTCATATTGACGATCACATTTAAATTTTTTTCCACACTATGTATACATTTATATATAAATAGTAGTGGACAGTGATGTGTTATTAGGGATGTTATAATTAGATTTGTTAATCGGAAGAGGAATGAAAAATATTTTGGGCTTGCTAAGACAATGAAAATAGATTTTTTATATCAAAAAATATTTTAATGATATTATTATTAAAATAGAACTATATTATAATAATCTACATTGATGTCTTGTCTGGAATACGCTAATATTAATTATAATAACTGTATGTAAATAATTTGTTGTCTACTTAAAACTAAAATGCTACGCGTTTCCGTTATTATAATAATATACCTAACTAATAACTAAATATTTACAAATGATAAATACCTTAAAGACTATAGACATGTTACAATACATTATACATATTATTAAATACGCGTACAACATAATATGGTACGGTAAATTATGATAATCGATCAATTGTCATATAATATGCATTATTATAATAATTACTAACAATAATAATAATAATAATAATAATAAATGGCCAGTTGCACGTCGGCCGCGCGCTATCGTTGAACCGCGGCATAGGTGCGCGCGACTTGAGCAACGCGTTGACAACATATTATAATAATAATGTTTTACATCGCCGTCATTTGAATTGTTAAATGTTTTTGAAAAAAAAAATGATTAACATAAAACTAATATGACCGCGATATGCAACGTGAAATATGATGCGTAAATATAATGTAATTTGAAACGTACACTATATAACAATTATTATACATTATTTAAAAGTCGATAATTTGAACGTAGCGCATGTCACTAAAATGGTAGGTACCTACTATAATAATAATAATAATAATATAATATAATAATTCACAATTATAATCTTAGGAAGACCGCGTGAATGAACGGCGGAGTCGTCGGGATCGTACGGTTAAATTAATATTATATAATACCTATAATATCATAATATGATAAAAATGATCCTATAATCTAAACGAAATTAGTAATAATAATATTCATATAATGAACGAGTGAATTTTTATTTTTTAATGTGCGTGTGATATAAGGAATAAATTTATAATATAAAAATTGTAACGAACATTTATAATAATATGTGCTTTGAATTGACATTGTAATATTATGAAACACCTAATTATCTAGTATAAAATAAAACAGTATTATATATGTATAAAAATAAATATTTAATATTTCAATATTTTGTTTGAGCAAACTCTATATAACTGAATTTAGACTTTTTTTAGACACTAAGACTACCTGCAATTAGCCGGTTTTAATATATATGTATAAATCACAAATAATCCGCTTAACGTTCAATATATATATATATGTATGATATAATTTTTTTTAAATAATATAAATATTATATTAATGAAGCACAATGTATTTTCAAAGGTATTTTGTACTCTAAAACGAGATAATGGTAATTATTATGCAGGGTAGTTTGAAAAATAGGGATTTTATATTTTATAATATATTATACTCATCTACTTTATTGTCTGCGTTAAAAAAAAATTGATTTTAAATCATTCGTCTGAAGAAAAGAGAAAAAAAACCCGAGAAATCCCCTAGGACATTTTATAATCCATACTTTCAATTTCAATCGTTATTATTGTCACATGCGCGTCGCGTGAGATTCTATACTACATCCACTGACCAGATACGAAAACTTGAGCGGAATTTTTTAATATAATATATATATAAACAGAACTGGAAACGTATTGTGTTGCTTGGAGTAACGCGTGTTTTACACGTACCTATACCAAGTACTTACAACGATGGTCTATTTTAACTAAAACTACGTGGCTTAAGGCCAAGCCCAGCCAATTATAAACAAATCACGTTCGTTTCGGAAGAAAGCAAAAAAAAAACGTTTGAAAATAAATGAAATATATGATGAAAAGTGTCGGAAAATTAAAACTCCCAAAATCTCGTTCAAGTGAGTATAATATACTAAATAGGTATATATATTCATTTTTAATGCGGTACATGTATGCTTTCGGGAGTTGACATTAATGGAATGCAATATATTATATTATTATGTTACAACAGACGGTGTAAATGTTACGATAAATAAAAAAAAAAATCAAATATATAACTATAGGTATATATATATGTGTGTATATATAAATACCCGAAAACATATATAACAGTGTACATAATATCCTCAATATGTGAAGAATATATTGGCAAAACGAGTCGCTTGAATCAAAAATAAAAACAAAAAAAAAAAATTAATAAATCAAAAATGCATTTTTAAAACAAGAAAACGTTTTTTTTTTCCAGTGTATTTGATATTCAAACAGTTTTTTGATAAAAATAAAAAAAATGCGTGGGGTTAAAAAAATTGTAAAAAATATCGTTTTCCTCAAAACCCCGTCCTAACCCAGTTCATCAAACTCGATCGCACACCCGCACACGCACCACACACCCACACGCCCTACACAATTTAACAGTACATTACATGTAAATAGCTATTATTTATATCACTCATGTCTTATATAATGAAATTATACTGTGTATGTGCGTGTGCGCGTGCGCAACGGTGTTATGCATTAAATTTTTGATTTGTGTTCAGACGATCGCGGCGTGCGTCTGGTCGCCGGTCAGCGAATCCATCATGTGTTGCTTCCGGTTGCCCTTCGGGTTGTCCTTCCGGTTGTTCGGCTTCTTCTTGCCGCTGAGCTCGTTCTGGATCTCCTGCAGCGTCTTGTTCTTGGTCTCCGGCACCAGGAACCACACGAACACGGTTCCCAGCACGCAGAACCCAGCAAATATCCAGAACGTGATGCCGTGGTCGAACCAATCCAACAAGTTCTGGTACATCTTGACGACGACGAACTCGAGCAGTGACGCGATCACGCACACGATTCCCAGCGCCAGGCCCTTGACGTCCGGGCTGAACAGCTCGCCCATCATGACTCCCGGGATGGGCCCGAAGCCCAGCGAGAACGTGCTGATATACACGCCAAGGCTGATCAGCGGTATCAGGCTGAAAGCGGACACATCGACGGCGTGCTCCTGCAGCCAGAAGAAGTAGCCCAGGCAACCCAGGCACACGGCCATCACCGAGTCGGAGATCAGCAACAGCACGCGCCGGCCGGCCTTGTCCACCAGCAGTGCGGACGCGAACGTGAACTTGACCTGCGGAAATAACACAAACACGGGCGGAGTTAATATCGTTGCTATATTATATTATTACTGCTGTTACCGTTGTCGTGTCACGCGTGGGTCGTATATCATATAATATTATAACGACCACCGATTTGCTACTACTGCAATGTTATAACTTACATTATAAATGTACATTGGCAATTGGTACAACGGTAAATCGGTCTAGAAATCGATAGTCTTCAATATAATATCATTATTATATAGTACCTATACGACGATATATCGGGTTACATACGCGACGACTTGTTTTACGAACCACGAAGTGCGTAAACTTCAACGTTAGAGAAGGTATACAGTAATATCTTATGAATATTATTAAACTCAAGATATATTATTAAACTTTGATAGTCGAAAGCTCGACAACTATGAATTTACTTAAAACGTTTTGTTTTGATAAAAATAATGAACAAATATTAAAGTTTGACATTAAATACGACCCAATACTCTATACTTTTATCAATCATTAAATAATATTATTCATTCATAATTTATATTTATTCAATCGCGTAACACGTTCTTTGTAACGGGTTGTTGCCACGACGCCAAATGTTGTTTAGATTTTCGATTGTAAGGTCCCGAAATCGGCATGAACAATAATATCGGATAATGCATTAAAACTAAATTGATTAATAGAGTTTCAGGCTTAGGACAAGTGGAGTGAAATACAGAGAGGGCTGCAGTTGTCACTTCAATCGTCGTAATTTAAGTGCTTGTAAACATTTGTAGGATAATTCTCGGCCTCAAAATTATCGTTCTGAATGCGTTGTTTATTATTTAGTAATACCTATTTTGATTTGATATTTTTTATGATTTTTATGTCAGCAGTCAGCACCACGAAATACGAAGAATTAGTTACGTCTGTAACTGTTATTATACGTCATAGACATAAATTGTTTGAAATAATACAGTATACGACTGTTGATTAAGCATATTTTTTGGGGGTTAGAATTCCTTAGTTTTGCATATTCGCGTGGTAAATCATCATAAACGACTTTGGGCTAGCTACGAAATTGTTTTAAGACGTATTATGGTTAATCATATAATAGTTTTATTTTACGTATATTTGCATATTACAGACGTATTTTTTTCTCCAAATATTTCATATCCGTACATTCCTTAAATTCGGGCAATTCCAATTAGAGTTGTTATAGAATTCAACATAAAGAAACATCGAAATAACGAATTCAAAAATATTCGTTTAGTTTTAAGTTTTTGACATAATATTAAAGTAATAAACAAAATAATGTTCAATCCAATTTCTGACAACTGACGGATACCTGCAGTCGTCTATAGAATATAATAATATATTATATAGGAGGTAGGTATAGGTACTATATAGCTAGTTACAATCAAAAATGTAGTAGGTAACCTAATCGTTCTTATATAGATTATCCGTCGACAACATACCAGCTACGTGATCGTCTGTTCGGTTATTTTTACGTATATGAATATTTTTCATTGAGTTAAAAAATGTAACATAATTTCGATGGGTTAAAAATAAAAGTAATACTCTCTTTGCTCTGATTACCGTATACAGTTTAGGGTACTCACTTGGAGGACTCCAATGATGATGGAGCTGACTTGTGGAGATATGCTACTGCTGCTGCTCTTGAATATGGACTCGGCGTAGAATATGAGCACGTTGATGCCCGAAAACGACAGGAAGCTGAGCAGTCCCATGACGGCGATTGACGCGCGGACCGTGGCCCTGGACGATATTAGATCCTTGAACTTGCTGCTTCGCTTCTGCTCCTCCTCGAGCTGCTGCTGCAGCTCCTCTAGCTCACCGGCGATGTCGTACTCGTGCCCGCGCAACAGCACCAGGGAATGTTCCGCCTCCTTCCTCCTGCCAGCTCTCAACAGGTACGTGGGCGTCTCGGGCGCCACCAATAGGACCAGGACGAACATAATCACCGGTATGATTCCACACAGGACGGCCAGCCCCTCGTATGACACGAACGGTCCGATGGCGTATACGTACAATATGCCTAGCGTCACCTTCACCTGGATGTAAGAGCCAAGTTCACCTGCAGCAAAAAAACGTTTCGTTTATTATACATAAGCACTTTATTTACAGGTAAGTCATACAAAATAATATAATAATACTATAGAGTTAACTGTATGGATTATTTTTTATGAATTATGACCTACGAAATAGAATAAGAATTCACTAGGTACTTATAACTATCAAATATTTAGTGTACATAATATGTACTGTTTACGAAAAATATCGTATGACTTGCAGGATACAAACTTATAACCTTAAATTGGTCTGGTTTTTTTTGGAGCACCGTACCTATTCTATAAATTATTTGACCAATGATAAACTAAAAGAGGGTATATGGTCATATTCTACGATAGTGCATACTGCATGAAAACGGAACTATATACTTCTCGATTTTTACTTTTGCATATTGCACACAAGGTTGCATTATTATTTTTACTTTTAAGTAAAATCAACAATAACAATATGATATGAGGATCTAATGGTGAGCTACGACACTGCAGCATCTTAAATTTGGAATATTTGTACGAAACTTTTTCAAGATTTTGTAACGAAAATGTATAGCCACTATAACTTTTTGGTAACTTTTATCGAAATTCAGAACTATAATATATAACAGTTTACGATTTTATATTATTTAATAATTATGGTAACTAAAAAGATAAGGAAAAATTGTGCATTGTACGGTTGATTTTTGAAAACAATCGGCATACGAATACATGCAATCGACATGATTATTATAGATAATATACAAGCGACAATCACTTAATATACCTAAGTGGAAAACTATAGAGCCATTGAGTGCATAAATAACTATAATAAATTAATAATATGCCAATTATTTTAAAGAGCTTATTTAACTATAACTTGTAATTGATATTAAAGCGATGAGTTGTAGGAAATATAAACGAATATATTGCTCATATTCATATTAAATACAAAATGATGCAAAAAAGACGTTGCGCATGACATATTTTGCATGTTTACACTGCGTGCAGAAGTTATAATGGGTGTTGCACGTATATCGTACACTTAGAATCCTTTACTTCGTATACATCACTACACAAGGAATCATTTGTCACCATATTAGCAGGCTGCTAATATTTAACACGTCAAATTCAAACTTAATTGTTTTGCAAATAACCATAAAAGTAGGATTTGGTAATATCAATTGTTCAGTATAAATATGAAGAGGTACACAATATTCAATACAATTATTTATTAGTAAACCTATATGCAAACTAATACATTTATAACTTCACTCTAAATTCAAAGATTATTATCCTTAGTGCGCAGGGTCTTATAACCCAGAAACTAGATAATAATTCAAATTGTAATTTAGATGTGTCAAATATTTCAAAAAAGTATTAACTTAAACACCTACAGTAAAAAATGGTGGTATTAATTTAGAAAAAGGACTTTGTACCACCATAGGACACCATTGTTTAATGATAAATAGTCTAAATCTGAAAACATTTTCGAAGAAGTATATCTGCCAAAAGCCACTGGTGGGTGGCTGCTTATTCACAACTTTCATATTATATTCTACACTTATTACAAAAAAATATTGTGCTATATTGTATACAGATTGTTTCTCAAATAAAAAAAAAGAAGAAGAAGTATATTAAAAATATTAAAAATCAGAATTTTAATTAATACATTATTAAAGGATATAAGAGAGGGATGAGTAAACTTGGCGAATTAACCTCTATAGGGTACTATGTAAGTGCACGGATAAATAATTATTAGAAAATATAAATTACAAATATTATTGCATTGGTAAACAATTGTACACCACGTACAGACAATACTACGATGTGTGCGGCATTATTATGTAAAATAAACGTGAGATTAATATAATTCGTGGGAAAATCGTACACCATTGAAAAACAGTCGAGTCTCAATTATTTATAAACTAGGAGACAGATGACACGGAGTAATTATTAATGACCGTGAGTGAAGTAAAACATAATATTATTATGCATATTATTTTATGCACGGTATATAATTATCGAGAATACACACGTCAACGAATCCCTAATAATTTGAACAAGTTCTTGGAATTGTACTCGATAAAGCAATTTGTCAGTGTCAAATTATCTAAGACAATGGAAAAACACCAGAGAGTTCGTCCCGGTTGCAGTTATAAAGGGTTGTGATTATAGTCCTAGGAGAAATTTTAAGGGCTTTCGAAGCTATCATCTATAATACACTATTCTACTCCATTTGTTCACCAATTATTGTAAAGAATATATTATGTTTTATTATTCCTCGCTCGTTCGCATATATAAGACAGTATAGGCACCTACAGTATAATATTATCAACTTTCGGTGTTAAAACGTCATGCGTCGACAGCGTATAATTAAAAGAGATATTAAACTTGATACGCATATAATACGAATCTACGATATCGGACTAACGGGATATCAAATTAATTATAATTGTTTAAATAGTTTTTACACTAGGCGGAGGGGGGAGGCACGGGCATTATAAACGGCTCTTCGAAGCGCCTGCCCAATCCAAAGTTAAAAATAAATATACACACACAATAATTATAATTAAAAAAACCGTTACAATATTATATATAGTCGACCAATTACCTAGGTAATAGGTATACGTCGTGATACTATACGTTCAGCATTGAACTGTACGTATATCATAGGTGTAACAGCAGTATAGAGTTGTTTGACACACACACACAAACGACCTCGACGGCATCGTCAAGTCATTATATTGTTTGTATAATAATAATAATAATAATAATATAATATATTATTGTAAGAGGACAGGTCTAACCTATCCGACAATATTATCATGTTATTAAACACGACACTTACCTCTGATGGAGCTCTCGGCTATCTCGCCGATGTACATCGGGACGGTGGCTGTGACTCCGCCGATAACGGCGCCGGCAATCAGACGGGCCACGTACAGTTCCCAGACGGTGGTCGCGAAGTATATCATTGCCCAGCTGATAATGAACGGAACCGCCAAGGCGGCGATGGTGGGCTTCCGGCCGAATATGTCCGCGCCCTTGCCGGCCGGTATGGACCCGATGATGGCACCGATGGCGATCAGAGAACCGACCCACGACCCCTCGTCGGCCGTTATCGGGATCCTCGAGTTCTCGGACTGCAGCATGGGCAGCACCGGCGATGTCCACGCCAGCACCGTACCCACGGCGAACGGTCCGATCGTGGCTGTAACGAGAAGAAAAAAGGAGACATTATAATATATTATTGTACACTGCACAGCTTTAATTACAGCTGCTGCTGCAGGATGTAATGATGTTGATTGTGATATAGGAGAATATTGGAGCCTGGAGGATTGGCGATGATTCGTTTACGGATTTTTATCTGCGGGTACAACAACCTGCAGATTGATGTATTCTGCAGACATGTCCGCCACATCGTTTCACCCAAGTATAGGTATACTACACTATACATATATGATATATTGTATACAATCACGTATAATACAGCGTATTAAGACGTGTTCGGTCGGTAAGAAAAAAAAAATACTCGTTTGCGTCAAGTCGTCGTGGAGAGCGGAGAGACCTGACAGGTATATAATAATATACAGGGCTCATGGCTCATATAGTGGCGTCATCACAGAAACCTCGTAGCGAGTTCACTCGTCGAAAATGATATAATATTATATTAACGCGGTTCCAAGCCTTTTTAACGGTGTACCTACATATATATGGCAGGTATTATACACATATATTATTATATTATATTCTCAGTACCTACGCCAAATAGTTTTTCAGATGTATTGCACGAAACGCGGATTTGGCGTTATTTTGTTTTTTGTTAGTCTACACCTCGGGCACCTAGCTTAGGTACCGAGGAGATCAGCGGTCGAGGTCTCTCGCCTCGGGACTTCGGGGTGTGACGAGCGATCGTAACAATATACGCTCACTGATCTACAAGTAAACGTCATCGAGCGGGTGTGGGGTGGAGGGTTCTGACGTCGGATTTTGATAGTTCCGCCCATCGTACAACAAAGTAAAAATAAATATATAATAATAATATTATGATGCGGGTAATATAATATTATACTGAGAGCGAAGTAGGTGCCTATAATAGTACCGTACTATTGGGCATCTAGGTACGTATAATATGTGCAGAGTATATAAGTTTGTGCATAATATCTTAACCTACAATACTCAGAGAGGGAAGGGGTGCCCTGGAGGAAATTAATTCCCGTCCGGACGCGCGCTGGCACTTGTACTGCAGCCATAGGCGTGATGGCCAAGTACCTGTATATAATGTGACATGGGCCTCGAGACAAACGGTGTGTGATGTGTGTGCTAATGCGCGGGAATGATAATAAAAAAATATGTATAGGTACACCATAAAAAATATTACTATATGTATATTGTACACAGGTCGAGAAACCATTCGAGAAACAATTCGACAGATAAATCACGTTTAAGTTCCGAGTGCCACGACATTGAATAGATTTTTTTTTGCATATTACTCTTTTAAAATGTTTTAACTGAATTCGTGTCAACCACGTAATGTAAAAAAAAAAGAAATGCAATATATTTGTAATAAAGAACATTCAAGCATGTATTAATTTAATCGATGGACTGCTTTTTTTCATTTTTTTTTTACCGCAGTCGTCGTTATATAATGTCCATGATAGCAAAAAAAAAATAAATTTGTGCGGGTGTTGATATTATTTTAGTAGGTATTTGCTTTTTACGTAAACTATACGAGATGTGAAACACCAAATCATTTTGAAACAAAACAGCCGGATATCCGGACCAAACCCGGCAAACCCTTTGACTCGTAGTGTAAACATAAAAATATATTATATACTTGACGATAGCAATAACGCCGTGTAAATCATTTATAAAATATATTTCATTGTAAACCATTACTACATAAAATATAATAATGTGATGATAATGTTCAGTCTGCGAAATAAATATTTTAACTATCATCATAATCAGCAGTGAAAGAGTGCCACACAAAAAAAAAGCTCACGTACTGTGCATTGAAGTTATTTTAAATGACTGTTCGATAACAAAAAATAACTATTTAAATTGATAATGTATGTATGCCATTTTTTCGTAGTTTCTTAAGTACGTCCTTGTGAAACTGTTCGATTATGAAATCCGTTATCTTCTTAAAACCTGCAGGCGTGGCACTATAATATTTATCTAGTGTTTAACTCAACTTTTATTATTTTATTGTCCATGACAAAATATCGACTAAATTATATTTTTCAATAATCGCTTGTTGTGTTTTCGCATTAAAAAAAACAACGATCAATAAACACAGAATGCTCATATTTTACAAAAATAACTAATGCTCAATAAATAATATAATATACATTTATAATTTGTTTGCTTAAAAAAATGTATAAAAGCTGTTTCTTGTCTTTATATCGATCATATAATAATATAATATTTACTCTAAATTATAGGTGTATAATCGAGACTGTAAGTGCTTGGAATGTTTTTTTTTATACGAGTCTGTAGATTGATTTAAAAACAATGGACGGTTTGTTTATTGGACTTAAAGTGTTGGACTTGTTAATTGTAATTTGGAAGTAACAAATGAAGTGATCCGTTACTTTGAAAATTTCACAATAATATTGTGAGTGTGTATGACGAACACAATAAATAATTTGACAGGAAAGCACGGCGTCATGCGAAGTTGCGTGTAGTAGGTATACGAATATAACTATAAAAAAGGTTAGGTTAGATTATAGCAGGTATACCTCTGGCGACTACTGTAACGGTCAACGATACTTACATAATAAATTCGTAGAATGAATAATAAAACCAACATCGAATTTATAAATAAAATAGAACACATTTTTTTTGAACTTTTGATCCCGAAACAACAGTATATTATGTATAGTCGTCGGAATGATAATTTAATTAATTTGTTTAATAGTATGTCTTATACATATTCCTAACGACGCAAAGATCACGAAAAATTGTATAATGGTTCTTCACTATATACGCGTAAAGAAAACCCCTAAGTCTTCAATCGTGTACAATCGATTGGTAGAGGAAAAAATAAGTATATCGTGCATCAATGCAATCATTTGTGAATTTTTAACCAAAAAATAAACACACATTCTGAAACTTTGCACAACAATATGTGAATACGAATATTTTTTTTGACGGATAATAACAATGAAAATAATTTGTAAAATTCGGCGACGTGTTCACATAGTAATAAACTAAGTCTTAATAAAACGTATATAGCGGCGGTCTTCTGCAGCTCGGTGTATAAAACATTCGATATTGTCCATAAACCGTTTTAATGCTTTTCGATCATTAATTATCATCGTAAATGTCAAATATGAACTGGGAAAATAATATTATCGTCGTTCGTATAGGTAACACGAGGCAACACGTCATGTACTATTTGTCAAAAATTAATCCATATACATAATATATATGGCTAGGTAGTAATATTACATAGAGTGAAACGAGTTTTAAAAAAAATTAGACAATATTAACTTATTATGTATACACGGGTAGTTTGCGTGAAAAACGAACGTTTTTTTCGCCAGATGGACAAGCACGCAATACAGTGATAATAAATTCGGGCGGGAAAAAGTTAATTTCGTGTGACGGTGTCGATCATTTTATTATGAAAAAATAAATTAAACCGGCGACTAATAAACAAAAACCGTGTACAAAAGGTGTAGTATAATAATATAATATTATAATAGTGCACGAATGTCGACTGTGGTATTATCATAATATTGTACATAACGCGCGAACAAGTAATTTCCGTCCATCGCAGCCGGAGAGAGAACAATTAGTAAAACTTGTTTTTTTTTTTTACAATAAAATTTTAAATTCTGCACATTACCAATGTTGGTATCACGTGCGTCCGCCGCGGCGTCTCTGTGTCACCATCAAACTTTTTTACATTTTTATGCCAAAACTGTACACTTTTTGACTCACACACTACCTATAACTATTCTACACCTGACACAATTTCAAGCGTATAATTATTAGTTTACACAACTGCAACGGTCTAATAATTACAAATCTTACGTGACATCTAAATGAGGGTGCGGGTGAAACGTTGTTGCAGGGCCTGCAGCAGCGATATATTAGCAGCACAATATATTATTATTATACGAGGTTCCTACCTATTTGTGTATTAAGTGACGTACTGTATGCACTGTTGTAGGTGGGTGACGGGAGGTGGGTGGTGGGTGGTGAATAAGGTTAAAGTTTAAGTCTTACGTATTAATTATAAATACGATAATTTCCAACGGTTCCAAAAACGAATAATAATTACCAGCCGGTCGACTAAAACGGAATACGGAATCACGCACACTCACACATACGCGAGAAACAGAACCTTGACCTCGGAACACCGAACCGAGGTAGTGGTCGTCGTCGTATGTTATATTACGTAGGTACCTATAATGCGTACATCATACATCGTCATACCGCGCGGAGTACCTATATTGTATGATATCGCTCTCCATAAATATATTATATTTCGAGTGTATCGAAGCCATCGTCGGTCACCTGTACTCCCACTTTACTTGAACACTATATCGAGCACTCTGGTATTAACGAGAAAAAGTGTTTTCAAAATAAAAAAAAAAAAAAAATTGAAAACGATTTTCATCAGTGCGGTAAACTCACTTTGTATCTTGTGCGGCATTTAATTCTATAGGGTATCATCTGTTATCCAAGACCTACTTCACAGAATTGCTTGGACGACCGCCACTGCACACGCTCTGTCACCCCCGTGGAATGGGGTGTAAACGAACAAAAAAAAAAAAGGTCAAACGTCTAGCAATAATACTACAATGGTTTCGGTTTCGTTCGAGTTCGTCCAACTGTATCTTTTCAGTACAGTATGCTCATTAAAATGCCGTGTTCCGATTTTGTTTGAGATATATAGAATAATATTATGTAATATAATATTGAATTATTCAAAATCATAATCTGGCGATTATGATTTAAATGTGTCGTTTAAAACGCAAGCTGTACCTATAATAAGCATAAAAAAAATGTGAACTGTACTAACACCACACACATTTTGTCGATGTTTCATAGTTTTAAAAATACAATCCAGGTGCAACAACTATTTTTTTTTTTTACACGATGATTGTATTTGTCTTACAACTAGCAGTATAATGTCAACGTTTTCTAACACGGTACTTATATATTATTGTATTTTTGTCGACTCAATACTAGCGGTTAGTTCCCGCAAACGAAAAAAAAAAATTACACAACCCTGCAGGATCGACGACATTATCAATACAAGTGGAAGTGTCATTAGTTATGATTTTTCTTTCTCCTCCCAAAGCCGTTCTACGGATTACGTTCCACGGCCTCTTCCTCTCACTAGATAGGAATAAGTGCCACCCATCCACCGAAACGGGTCGACACTCGGCTGGCGTCACGAGATCTTGTAACGGCACCGGAGGTCGGCGCTAGTCAAACGCGGCGGCGATCGGACGGCAATTATTATTATGTTACTATTATTGGCGCGACACAATTGGACTTTGATCCACAGAAAAAGGCGAACGGCAATCAAGGACATGAGATCTCTATCGCATACGCGCACACACATCCGCCAAGGTGTATATCGTCACGCGCGCTCAGTTTATTGAATCCCGACAACAACAGTATAACAATTAATGTAATAATAATTATAATAAAATATGTAAAACTACGTTTGTCGTTGAATAAAAACCACCACAGATATTATTATCTTCTTTTACTGCCACTACGATACACGAGTTAAGTATCTGTTTAACTACATCAGTGGCACACACACACACATCAGTGATATACATACAAAATATAGGTACCTACTTCAAGTTCACCCGAATCACACTGTGTAATACCTTCAGTAAATGTTAGCAGCTGTGGGCCGAGAAATTTCAAGAAAAATACACGTCGATAACATCACAATATTATTATCATCAAGAATATTATAATATAGTCAAAGTTTTATTATTTTGTTTGTGTGAGAGATTCGAAACGTACAAACACGCCACGCCTACGTGTTCATATAATGTTTGGTCATATTACGTTGTTTAACTGTTATACTATAAAAGGTACGTCTGAGATTTGGGAACCACGTAGACTTCATCACTTCGATATTACAATGATATATAGGTACAATATTTTGTAATCAACATAGTTTTCTAACGATTTTACTTTGATATCTTCCAACAATCCAATTACATTAGTCGACCAGTTTAGATTATTTCAGTAAAACATGAACTCTTACAACGAGCCTTCGTCTTTTAAGAAAAAAATAACACTAAACTAACGCGAAAGAGATTAGTGTTGGCAAAGTTCAGCTATAATGGTATTATGTCAGGAATTAAATATTGTTTGGGTACCCAAGAATCAAGACTAGCTTATCAAGACCGAAAGGAACTAACTATTGGTTGTGGGCCCAAATTGATTGAAAAAAATATACAGTCCCGTTCATATCTCTGTTTGAACATTGGGTAGGTATATATTGTATTTGATAGCATATTGACGTATGCACAAAACTTTATAAATAATTACTGTTAAGAAACAATATCGCGGTAATATCGTAATTGATTAATTATATAGGTACATAACAACATGTCAACTTATTCAACGATATTACTCTCATTCCATTTAAAGTAAAATGACAAAAGTTACAATTTTTAAATAAATTATATAATTTTAACGCGTTGTTATTACATTACATAAAGTATTAGGTACCTGCTTAAATATAAGGATGCAAATGCAAGTATGCACCTGCAGAACTAAAAATATATACTTATATTTATATAATATTACTACCTATACCTAACCTATATCATGTTTTAATAATACATATAATATAACAGAGATATTAATAATTGTTGACAATAAATAATAATGTATAAAATAAGAAATATGATATTTCCAAAAACCAGTCATCCCCGTAATTTTTGGAAACTTTACAACAAAAATATTCATACTATCTTTCTTTTTTTACGATGCAGTACAGATATGGTACTGATACAATTATTTATAATATTGTATTATATAACTTAGTTTTGTTTAGTTTGCTTTTAAATATAACCTTTTTACATACTAAAAAGCACAAATGAACACGTAATACTATAATTTTAAGCTGACAACACCATAGGTCCATTACATAAGCCGTGATTCTCGGGGACGTGCCCACTTTTTCATGGTATGTCGATACGGACAAATAGAACAGGGGCCAACGTTGTATTTCTCGATTCCTATAGTCTTTCTACCCACCATATAGGCTAGTCTACCTTTAGTGTGACTGTTGCCTTATTGCAACACAACACACGGCGTCTACGTTATACGAGTTAGTGCAACTCCAGATGTTTGAATTCCTATTTCAAACCGTCGATCGACCACTTTGGACCCGCAAACTCTGGTTTCCGAACGAAATGTTCAACATTTATCATTTATGTGAATATTATTATTTGTTATAAAATATGTTGTGATGGCAGGATAATATGGTTCTACGGCAGTACAGCACGTATACAATGACTGTATAGTGTATACCACTTGTTAACTCTGCTACAGTATAATTATACGTGAACGGTCATTTTCCACCAGGAAAGGATTGAAAATGATTTAGTGAAGATTTATCCTTAGCTTTAAATTAACGACAAATACGGTCTTTATACAACGTCTAAACAGGATAATCAAGCAGTTTATATTGTAATTATAATAAAAAATAATATCTTGTTCGTTTTTTAGAAAAGTTTTTTTTATAAAGTTGTATTGTTTTCTGGATTTTTGGAGGTGGGCTCAAGGCTCTCTATGACAGTTTTTTGTTAAAAATTATAATTTATAACTAATTTCCCCGTTGATTTAATTCTCAATATGCAGCACATAATATCAAGGGTATCGTATATTGTTCATTCTGGTATTTTTAGTCAGTCTCAGCGCGGCCGTACCGCAATAATAACAACAGCAACAACAACAATAATAATAATAATAATTGATCGACGAATGACAGACACACATTTCTTCATTGCGGTTATAAATTTAGTTTATTTTATGTTATTATTTTAAACATCAATTATATTATTGTGCGTGTTGTGATTTTTTTTTGTCTTTGGCTCGTGGTCCGGGGAGTTGTGTATACAAATACAATATAAATGGTAAACCATTTGTTGTACGACGTTCCGAACAACGCTGGTCCATTGTTCAAATGCCGTATATAATTGTCATCAATGACGTGGGTGGACGAAGAAGATGATGACCGTAAAATATATACAAAACAATGTAAATATAGCGATCGGCAAGCGTACAATAATAACGTGTTGAAGAATCTAATGCAATCGTGTTATCGTGAGAACGAACCATTAAAGAACCATTAAAGAACACACTACGTGGCATACTGTATACGATTATGATGATGGCGAATGGTGATGATGACAACTTTAATTAATTATTATGGACTCGCGAGGGAAAAAAAAATATTAATATTTGTACGGTTTTAAATGTACGGCTGAAACATTAAATATACGCTTTTTAAGAGATTAATAATCACCATTATATTATTTTTATTTGCCACTTTAACTTTTTTTATTTTTGTTAGATTGTGGTATGTTCAGTGTGGCCGGTTCACAAAATAATATTGTATTATTCAGCTAGTGGATTAAGCTATAAAGCTTATGATTTTTTTTTTTTTAAATCAATTTGGTTCTTTATCTATATTATATTAATTTCTATACAACTACCGTAGGTAGGTACTTTTTTTTTAAAACAAACGAATTAAATTTGTTTGTAACTTCGAATTTTTTTAATCGCACCATTATTCTTGTACTGGAAACAATGATAAAAACACAATCGCCTTTATTGTTAGTATTCATAATATAATATAATACAACGATAATGCTATGATTGCGTTTGATTTTCAGAGAAACGGACAATGTCGATTGTCAAACACCGAAACAGTATTTAATATTTAATAATTAATTTTGTAATAATATTATGCAAGCGTAATGTATTTCAGAAGGGCCTTATTATTTATTAAGGTTGGGTTATCGCATTCGACACTAACTATATAGGATTCACATTAAAATACCTAGATAATAATTATTAGTATATTAACATACACTTTTTGTGCTGAATTTCCCAATGCACCAAAAAAAACAAGTGTTTCATTGGGACGATTAATATAATTAATAAATTTTATTTTCACATCGTTTCTATACATCTCACTTGCAACGATTTCTGTACAGCCCGCGTCCCTGATTGTAATTTGATGTGTTCATGTGGCCCACGAGTAAAATTTATAATTTGTATAAAATTCACGATTTAAGATACTATCTTAAAAAGAAACTGAGGTTTAAAACGTTGTTTGTTTATAGATTTTAAAGTTAATAAATCTAACCTATGTAAACTAAATTTGATATGACTATACATTTTTGTTTAAAATAGAAGAAGGTATAGTCAAATTATGGCCCATGAAAAATTTTATATTAATTTTTGGCTTTTGATATCATAAATGTTGCCGACCCCTGCTGTCATAATAAGTAACTGGGAATGGGCAATAGTAAGCAATAATTACCACTCAACTAACGGCAGATTTACAACGAGTTCTATACGTCATATTATATAATATAAAATAAACCGCAATGTACATAATTTAAAAACTGTCAAAATTGAGACGGAAGACGCCGCGGCAAACAAATCGTAAATTTCTTTTTAAATTCGTAATTTATCCATCATATTATCGTAATCGTGATGTTTTCCCGTGGCTCGAATATTAATAGCGCGTGTTCTTCTGCTGAAAACCGTCAACAATTGTATGGTAGGTTTTTTTTTAATTATTAACCATCGTATTACGGTTCGTAAATATAAATCGTCAAACTTTTATCCCTATATTTTATCGAATATACAGTATAATAGACGATTTATAAATGTTTTTATTTATATTTCAATCGCGACTCTCGCCGATTTGTCAACAACAACGTTCACGGGCTGTTTCATCGGGTATCGATTTTAAAGTCAAAACCCCATCGATTTTAATCCTAACCCAGCGACCCATACACAATTGACAACCATCTTTGTAATATTGCTGTATATTTGCATCACTAGGTTGAGCAACGAATACTATTATAATATTGAACCTCTACTTAAAATTGGTATACCAATGGTTAATAATAAACCCCGATTTGTTTTATTTATATTGTTTTACGACGCCTTATCTAATTATTCTAATTAGGACGTGATTCGACTTTGTTTTGACCATTAAGTATTCTCAACTGTTCAAACAAACTAAAACTGATCGTGTTAGTTGTTGGGAGGATCGTGAACGTCTTCGGATACCATAGTCCATAGTACGCGTTTCGAAGACCGGCCAAGACTATAGAGTATGCCACGCTATATATTACATTATACTAGCTGAATTAAATTGATAGCTAACGTTATGTGGACGTACTGGACAGGACCAGGCCCAGTGGGACAATTTGGACGAAGGCACGAACTTTTTGGAACAAAATTCCTGTATTAATGATTATACAATAGTTTTTGATGAAATTCTATAACTTTAATTTAAGTAATTCTATAGTCAATTTTCGATATTGCCCATATATTATTGACAACTAATTCGAGTGAGTTTTGGAATTGAAGTTTGACGTTTGAAAATGTACAACACTTTTAAAGCTAAAAAGGAATTAAGAAATACACTAATTAGGTAATAAGTTTTAAGCTTTTAAAGTAATTGAGATCTTTTATTCAAATTTTATATATTTTTGTTAAATTTATAATTAAATAAAATACATGATTGATAAATGATAATCGATAATACAATAAACCAGCTACCAGCCCCGAAAACCTAAATAAAAAGAGTAGCTCTGCATTGGGAATTTGCCCAACCGGCCCAGTCCGCCCCTGGTTATCAATTTAACATAGATACCATAACTACGAGTTTAATATACCTATTCTACGACGGACGGCTGCAGTATAGTGGGTACATAATATTATACTCCAACGCGCGAGCGTGTTATAAATATTTACCTCCATGGGACACGTTTTTTTTTTTCACCGTAGAATTTATGAGGGACTTAGTACGATTTACGACGACGATAAACCAAGGTGTATATTATATCGGTGTAATATCTCTCACGACATGCGAGAGAGCTTATCTTATGACCACCGATGGCTGCAGATCGCATGTCAGATTTCGAATTCTAAACGGAGCTTTAACCATCTTCCTCCACATCACTCTCATCGATCAGATAAAACGTCCTCGTCGCGGCTTACATACGTATTGAATATTATAACATTTATAACACTAGGAGAACGTATCATCGCCAGATCGCAATAATAACGACATCGCGTGGCGGACTCGCGAAATCGAAATCGCACGCGATTTTATTAAAAATGTCAATATTATCATATTATACAATACCTAAAGATCCGTAATACAGATATGTAGGTATATGTGGTTCGTGGCCGGAATCCCTAATGCTATATAGGCATATTATCATAATTATGATAACATGCGCATCGCGCTCCGACCTAGGTCGGGGACGTCGCCGTCGGTCGCGGCGTGATAATAATAAATTAATTTAGTTTTATTTGGGACGGATACCGACGGAGTCAGCGGAATCGACACGGAGAGAGCGGGCGACCTACGGGTATTATAATAATAATATCGTATTGGCACGTCGCCCGAAAGACGCGCGCCCGGCTGAATTATTTATATGGTTACGCGGCGGCGGCGTTTCGAGACTTGCGTTGCCGACACCAGTGCATGTGTTAAAAGAGGCGGACGACGCCGACCAGAAGGTATATTATAATATGCTTAACAAATAATACGGAAATACGAAAGTCATTATACCAAAACGGGACG
Organism: Nasonovia ribisnigri; assembly: GCA_027563435.1. NCBI lineage: Eukaryota > Metazoa > Arthropoda > Insecta > Hemiptera > Aphididae > Nasonovia > Nasonovia ribisnigri. The sequence goes on from JANEHU010000794.1 coordinate 355,294, forward strand.
AAGAGGAGCGACGAAAAGCATTGAGTCGTCGACATTTGATTGTCATATTGTGCATTATTCCGATCGAATTTTCACCAAAATCTGCGTGCCGGCAACGGTATTCCGTTGGCTAATCGAATAGGTCAAACATGCCCGCGGACGATTTTTCAAACGATCATTAACAGACTTGTCAATATTGTCATATAATAATATACACAATCGTCTTTCGTTCCGTATAATATTATACGCGCATGCAGACATGGATTTCCGACGAGATATATCGTTTCGTTTTGAATACGCGCACGTGTTACCGGCGAGTGTTTATAATAGGTACCTAATGCACGTTATACGCGCGTTGTTTCCGTATATGGTTTCAGACAATGCGCATGTAAGTATGTGTAACCACCGCTTTATGCGTCTATATATTATATTATTATTATTATTATTATTATGTGTTGTATGTAAAAACATGGTTTGTTTAACAACGTGAATTTCGTCTCGGGTTTAAATTTTTAGTTCATAGCATAATAAATAGTATATATCGCGGCACGTGCACTCGTGCTGTAAACTTTTTGTTTCGAATGAAACCCCATAAAAGAAATCGTAGGCCGTTTAGAGGACGTTACGCCAATGAGGTTTGTTATCTCGGTCTCTCACACGTGGACACGAGAAGAACTGAGAATACAAGTTCATGATGCGATTTGTCATAAACATGGTTGGTTGATTGACAAGTCATTTTATCTGAGCTAAGACAAATATAATAAAAATCGATGAAAAAAATATCTATAATAATGTGTCACTTAATAAAAATGTCACACCGATAACAGTTGTGCAATAAAAGATGAATAAGCTCTAAAAACACATTCCGATGTACGCTGCAGATCGTTGTTACTTGTTTTTGACTATAATATGGATGCATCAGAGTTCTGTCCTAGTAATGTTTTCAAATAGGTAAATACACCAATTAAGTGTTCCCAAGAAACCCAAGAATCCCAAAATTTCCAGATTCAAAATAAGTGCGAAATTATATGTTCGATCGGCAATCATAAAATATAAATAAAAATAATACAAAATTAAACCATATCTTAATTTCAATTTTTATTCAAACATAACTATATAAATGTAAAAATATATCATGTAAACAAAATTAATCGATAAATTATTATTACATTTGAAATTTTTTTCTATAATATTTGTTTTCTGTGTTGCACTGTAGTTCTTAATTGTATTTAAGTGTAAAAATGTATATAAATTCGGGGAGCACAATCAAACATTATGTTTAATTTTGAATAATATAATTCACAGTTGTTTACGTACGCAAAGTACTCTGTGAAAAATCAGCTCACAAATATTGGATGGAAATATTGATTCAGATGAAATATAACGATATCCAATTAAATTCAGAAATGTATGAGCACAATTGTAAAATAGAGACAATTTTAAATGAATATTCCACAGTTTAGATTGTATAGCACTACAGTGCACTGTAGACTGAATTATTGTAATATAATAAATTACATTCCGAAGTCAAGACAATGTACTATTATTTAGTACGTGTTATAAATAATTTTGAGTTTGCCATTCGTGATGGTAATCCGATATCCCTTTAGATTACCCGGGCCAAATCTAGTATATCATTTAAAAACATTTTATCCTCGGGGCTGAACTAATATGCTGTTGCCTGTATTATATTCTGAGAACGATAAACGGAGGTGATAATAAACCTTGGTGTAACGTCCTCTTATATGTCTGGATGTTTGGTAATATAAAGGTCATATTTCAAAAGAAATATGCACTGCTGCAGGATGGTAGTTTGATCCTTTCATACACACGCTCATTACGTCAACAATAAAAGGGTTCTACGAAATTATTTTAAGCAAAAACTCAGACGTATTCACTAAATCCTCCGTGAAGATTAAATTAATATTGAAAGGATTGCAGGCATCTCTATACGCTTAAAATATCGAAAATGTAAATTAATATAATAGTTTAATACTAATATATTATAGTGTTACGGTTTACGAAAATGCGAGATTGTACGTATACGTGGGAAATGGTAATAATTAAAAATTTAAATAAATCTGAAAATCGACCAAACGTGAGTAAAGAAATACAAATGATAATATTCGATCACGAGCTCCGTCTAGCCGTCACGCAACGCTACAAGGCTACAACTTGAGCAGGAGACGAATTACAATCATCGCACCGTATTTAGGTAGGCACCTATGTCGTTATTATTATTATAACAATATTGTAAGGTTAACGCATAATAGAAAATATTCATTTATATATTTTATATTTTCTTCTCGGGCCTAGGCCATTGTTAAATCATATATCGTTGTAATTATTATTATATTATTATTATTATTATTATCGTGTCGGGGGGCACTCCAGGCGGCTTCGCTGGCTACTTACGAGCACGAGCCGACGAGGTGTATAGCGTGTTACGCGAACAGCACTACCATATTTCGTTTGCTCGTTGACGCGGCCATAATCACGTCACGATGAGCGTACTATTTAATAAATAATATTATGTTATAACAACGGACGAGTTTCTACTTTCTAGACGCCGATTTATTGTATTGTGGTTCGCTGCAGAAAGGTGATGGAAAAATTGAACAATATTTTTACTCATTCGTTATTAAGTATTGACGCTGACACGAACGGAATATACTATAGTCTATCCTATATAATATTTTGTTCGCGAGCCGTTTTACCACACAGAAATGGAATAGATGAAATTCATCTATTCTGTGGTTTTTAACTCGGTTTATGTGTAAATGAGTAATACACACGCCTCAGTGCAATTTATGATATTATACGACGTGTGAAATGAACCGGTACAGAGTGTACACGATTTCCGTCAGGCAGATATGACGCGTTGACCTGGCAGAGTATTTAAACAAATAACAATAATCGCCTATTATAATATAATAATATGTCATCGCATATTATAATAATGTATGTTTTGTGTAAAAATCGTGTTGCAGTTGTATGATATAGAAGAAAAAAAATCACGACAGGCGAGTGCGGTGTACCTGTAGTTTTATTTTTTTAACGGTGTCTATTACCTACTGTATAATATTCTAGGCAGATGTTCAAAACACTAAATTTAATACGAACATTATCATGCACATATCGTACAGTTATATTATATTTATATAATAATTATGGCATACACGAACCGATCTAATATTATTGTTACATTTTTTTAGTTTTAAGTTTTTTTTTCATTTCGTTCTATACATGCGTCATAATTATAGATCAATAAAATATAATTTATCAAACGAGATCATACCTATCAACGTTGCGGTGGCCTAATTTGTTGCCCTTGTAATATATAGTGTTGATAATTAAATTTCCTCATCGAGTTAATACCTCTAATTCCTCTATATAATACGGGACAAGTATACAATCGAAAAATCTTATCAAAAATTAAATATTTTCTTATGTATTACATCGAAATAAAATGATGAACTATGTAATATATTATACCGAAAAAAAAATATGAACTATATTACAATAAACATATATTAAACAATACGCACAATACACAGTTATATATACATTTTAAAACCACGTGGTTACTTACGTACTATACACGTACTTACGTCATAATTTAATATTTTAATGTATAGAGTCATTGCGTGTAAACACTAAACATAATATGAATTTATACGATGACGACGAAGTAAAATAATTTGAAACAATTCCAATAACACAATATGGTACATTATCTACATATATTAGTATATTATTACAATATTGTAATTTATATACCAATACAAACTAAAACTAATACATACAATATTGATATATTACAACAAAGTTAGCCAAGTTAGGTATGTGAGTACCCCCCATACATTGAGTATTTAGATATGAATTATTAGTAAAAATAAAATACATTTAGTAAAAGATAAATGTACAATATAAATATATTACCGCAATTTTTTAAAACTTCATCCTAAGTTTATAGTCTAAAAAAAGCATTATTTACCAACAAATTGAACAACTATAAGAAACATAATTTGTTATACGCAGTAAATAATATAATCTTCTACTCTCGAGTAAATAAAAGAAGTATTTTTTAAAAATAACATATACCACGTCTCTATGCGGTGGTACGACGTATGCCTATCGTTTACGAGAACGGAACGCAAATTATTTAATATAATATTATACAAACTGTAAAACCAGTTTCGACGGAATAATATGTTCTGCGGTAGTGATTGACAAGAGCGATCGATACTAAACAAGGTCAATGTACGTATTAAATCATTAGCTGTAATATTTTTTAATATACTTTATTGCCTGGTCGGCTTAGAAAGAAAAAAACTAAAAAAGAAGCAGTAAGACATAATAATTTGGTCGGATGCGGGATCAACTATGATAATAATACGAGATCCAGTGAGTCGAGTATTCCTGAATAATAATTCGTTGGCTGGTACTCGCGACTTGAAATATTAAACAAGTGAAAAAGTACATTAAACGAACGTCAATAAAAACATTTGGGGTCCGGGGTCCGGACACCAGTACAGACATCGTATAGACACAGTACAATAATATTATATCGTCACAGTTCGAAGACAATTTTAAAGGTCAACGTGCAAGTGGTGACTGGGGCGCATGTTATATTTTAATGTATACATATATATAATTCTGTAATATTATAATATAGTTTCCGAGGCCTATATTGTATACGCACAATAATGTTGATTTGTTGACAATCAAACTATGCGCGAATAACGTGTGATGCGCACAGCGTACGTACACATATCGTAGTCTCGTTATCTGAGAATATTATTTACGAATAAATAATTGCTAATAGTGGAGTTAATCATCACGAAAAAATGCATTTGAGATAATAATTATATTATATTAATTTTAGCACCGCGAGTGCAGAATAATATATAATATTGCATCGATTTAAAATTATTAGAAGTACGCGGAAAAGAAAAACAAATCATCAAGGTTTTCGTCGGTGGTAATAATTATTATGGGTTATTATATAAATGTACCTATAATATTTTATTGTATTATATTATTATTATATTATATCCTCAAAGACGTACGGTTATGTCCATATTCGTCAAGATGACCACCCAACAACCTTGTTCAATAATAATGTATATGACAATATAGGTAAAGTAGGTATAATTTAAACCATCGTCGAAAAATAATAAGTGTTTCAACCTAGAATTATGATTGTTTTTATACTCTTACTTAAAATAAAACATATTTTAAATGAATCTATATGTTATCAAAGTACTTACCCTATAAATTATACGATAAATACAATTAAGTAAGCTAGTTACCTACCTACTGTTATTAAATTGAAAAAAACTATTCTCATGCGTTTTCTTCAGTTTTTTTAGTTTTTCTATCCGCATAACTATATAATTAACTTTTGAAATTATTAGACGGTTTTATTAATATTATACCACATTATATCTTATATTGATATTTGATATACGTAAAATATATATTAATCAATACATAAATTACGCGTAAATAACACGAGAAGTGTTGTACACGTTTGAGACGGTAGTCGTCGTACCTAATAGTAATTATTTGAAAATTATAACGCAACCGGTTTATACTTGGAAACGAACACCATCAAACTAAATTGCTTGGAGTATACAATAATTTATATTTTAAACGGTTCTTAGATTTTTGAAATCAGAGAACAGATGACGTTTAAAAGATTTATCAAAATTTAACTATATTCCTAGCTCTTGCGTCTAATTTCAAATTTGGGTTGAATTTTGAATTTTAGAACACCACAATGGTATAGGATATAATATTATATCGAAAAAATAAATAAATGTAAATAGTAACCTAAGTATGATATAATTTTGGAGAATTGGTATAGGTAACGCGTAGTAATGAAGTAACATCCACACACGGGTATATGGAACTTTTTACTTTATTTTAGAGCTGTAGTTGTTTAAGACAATTAAGCTAGACTGTTAATAAAACACATATATAAATATTTAATATAACCCCCCCCCACACCGTAGATAATTTCTGTGTAAACAACTGTAACACATAATCGTATATTAGTGGAAATTAAAATATAACAACGAATGAGCTAATATTTGTATTTGAAAATTAATAAATCCGCATTAGAGATGAAAATTAAACATTTTAATTTTTAATATTAACAACTATCAAGGTGGATAATAAACAATTATATTATATTGATATGTATAATATATATATATACATAGTAAAATTATGTGTTTACATTTCAAATATGTTGAATGTAACTATCCGTTTTTCGTGTAAATACTAAATATATAATATTGACATGAAGTGGAACAGAAATATTGCACTTGACACAGTTCAATTCATACTATCATTTTGTAAGCTAATGTTCCATAGTTACTTAGTTTTATACCTATGCAATTATACTTAATCGTTATAGGTATCGAACGGAAAATACGAAATACGAGAGAAAAAGTGGAGCACGTCGATGCATTATGATTTATGAGTACAGCATAAGTCACTCGGCGTGTTCTTAAGCTGACAAAACGCATATCATCAAGCTGGGAAAATGATGGATTAATTAAATTTCTGAAAAACGGATTGGATAAAATGTAGTATATGTACTATTTAATGATTGATATCGATTAATATGATGTTGTGGTTTGCGGTGTGAGACGTCATCCGAATTAATTGGAAAAAAATGAAATCACGGTAAATTGTTTGCAGAAAATAACAATGTGTAAGTCACTGAATATATAATTAAACGAATTGTTTTTTTTTAGGTACATCAAAATAAATGTATATTAATTATTCAATTTAAATAAGAACAAAAACATTATCGTAGAAAATGAAGATTTATTGAGCGTATACTACACAATAATATTCCACCTAAATGTAAGTACTACATAAGTTAATCAAATGAAGAATTCTCACTAATAAATTATTTCGTTCAACAAATTAACTTTACACAAGTAACAGTTATGAAGGAAAATATTTGTTTACTCAAAAATATGTATCGCAATAATTTATGATAAATACAATACTATATTATAAAAGTTTAGACGGTTGTTTCGACATTTATAAAAAATTAAAATATCATTGTTGTGAACATTGATCAAGTATTTTAGGTACTATAAGTTATAACCTTAAGAGGATAAGCTTTAAGGTGACCTAAAATATAGTGCTTTACATAAACAGCGACGAAAAAATAATAGCTGGTAATATCACTATCGTGTTTATATTGTTACTAACTGTGTATTTTTTACGATGATATATTCGGTTAGCTTATCAATATTGTTGTTATCCTCGATTTACTGCAGTATGTGTATGTGACAATTATAGGAGCGAGAGTATAATATATTATTAATATTAGTATATAGTAGGTATATATAACTATGCAGTAATCCGAATGGCGTGTCGCACTGTCACGTGTGTCATATAAAATATTACTCATAAAATTGTATTCGTCGGGTTTGTAATAACTAATAAGCAACTCTTCATTAGATAATTATCAATAATTATACGATATTTTCCTCATAATGATTTACAGATTTAGCACCCCTTAACTCCAATATATGACAACGCCCGCGGCCCACTCAGATCTTTGACTTGATATTGCGGAATACTGAAATCAATAATACAGTATTAACTTTGCCCTTGTACAGTATAAAAAATAATCACAGCGGTCATTCGACCTACCTACATAAATACTATACGTTTACGTGTTCAGAAATCGTACATACGACTACTCTACCCACTGACATTATTGAACGCGTATAAAAGGTATAATAGTGTATAACCTAACCTAACCACAAGTCCACACATTTATAAAGCGCACGTTAATTCACCTGTTACGAAACTCTTTGGTTTTTAGCTGTATAATTACACGTAAGTGCCTATATATTATTATAAATGCATTTAGGTACCTATATAACCAGGGAAAATAGCCAGCACAGTGGTATACTAATGTTGCTGATGTATCTAATCTAAGCTTGGTTCTAATCGCGGTTGGACGATGTATCTCGCATATAGTGCTCCTATGCAGAAAGTATATAGTACTTGAATAGTGTTTACTGTTTACTTTCACTATCTCTATAAGTGTCTTAGAGCACCTTGTCTAGTACACAGCTATTATAGCGTATAGTCTAATAAGATATATATATTATTGCGGGCGATATTCATTTCGTTTAAGCCGTTCGTACAAAACGTATAATATGTATGGTAACAGACACTATCCACCAATTGAAACGCGATCGTGGTAGTAATCGTCAACCGTTCGAACGTATAAAATAAAATATTATGGTACCAATGTACCATATACGACGTGATATTAACCTAACAAAGAGGTTGCATATTTAAAAAAGTAATTTTTTAAAGGCCCCCCTAAAAAAATATTCAACCGTTACTTCGGACGCCTTCATATAGTTCGCTTAGTTATTACTGTCACGGTTGTATAATAATATTATACATCGAAATATAATTCGCCTGACAATATTTATACCATTGTAGATCGAACATTATTCAGACATTTATAGGTTGCTTCGATCTCGGTAGGGCGACGGACTAAAAGGCTTTTACAATTATACAAAACGATTTAAAGGGAAGGGCGTAATGGCACGGAGTCGAAGATAAAAGGATTTTGCTCGTTGCAGTGTGCAACGACCTCGGTCAACTGCTGAGTACGCGGCTTACTCGTTACGTCGACTGATTGTATAAAGGGTGCAAGCAAACGTCGAGAAGCTAACAATTTCAATTCAAGCCTACCTCTTCCACTACCCCCCAACAGAGATTGGAATGAAATATGTTTTAAACTTTAACACAATGGAAAAAATAAGAATTAGGAATTTATTATATTTGTTATATTTGACGATACTTGTCTGAAAATAATTAATACTAAAACACAACGAAAAAAAGGAATAGGGAGTCATTTATGATATAATTTAAACATGTCTTTTGATTATAATGGATAGTAATAATAAAAATATTCAATAATCAGAACGATGGATTCTAACGGGTCAAACAGGGCTGTCGGCATACTGACATTTTGTAAGTTATTTTCAATGCGCATAAATCGTAGATATCTATTTGTTATTTAATTTTTTACGTAGGTATATAAAACTGTTTGGACACATTTCAAAAACGACGACAATAAAGATTGGACGAAAACATAATAATTATAATAATAACGACGATAATAAATAATATAGCCATATAGGCGTAGATAACGCAACCGGCCATAATATTTACCATGAGGCGAGTTGGCATTATGTTAAGTAATTCACCTACACGTTAAATACGCGCGGGTTATCGGACTTCGGTTGAGTTCTTCTTTTCAAAAACGTTTTCGCCTGCAGAAAATTCGTACTACCGCGGTGACCGGCCGTGAGTTTACAGTCGTAAACCAACAGTTTACAGTCGTAAACCAACAAGACAATATGAAATATTAATGCCACGGCGTTCAATGACATCTGAATCACGTCGTCGCTCACGCCCAATTACGAAAAAGTATTCCCCACGACAATATCAGTATTATAATAATATTATACTCAGCGATGTTAATATATTATAATTAAATAATACGGAATAGGTCCCGCAGTCGTCTTCGTCCTATCCTCTAATAAATATAATAATATGACGCGACGGACAAATTATTACTATTATTGTCATATTAATTGCCGCAACGCGACGTCGCGTCATATTAAATTATGGTATTGTATATTTGTATTACATAGTATGATATTATGGTATTGTGTATTTGTATTATTTAGTGTGATCTTATGGTATTGTATATTTGTATTATATAGTATGATACTATGGTACCCTATGTCTGTGTTTTGGTCGCACCCAGTTATGAGCATGTTGCATGTCAAGTGGCAACCCTCTCGCAACCGACGACGACGGGTAATCAACAAGTCGGTCATTTGTATCGTAAAATAGTCTATCGACTCACTATTTATAGACTCTCCCGACGGCGTTTTACATAGTCGAGAGGGTGACACGACGGGGCGAACGCCTATTGGGCTTTATTTTATTTGTATAGAAAAAGATTAGGTTGCAGTAATTTCCCACATTACTTAATTAAAACTAATTCATTTCAATATTGCACGATGGTTAATTAATAATATTGTATTTCCCTGAATAAAAGACTCATCGTTGTAATAATTTTCCTATCTGTTGTCGGTGAACTATTGTTTTCAAATTTTGAATTTGCCAAATCGGTGTGAACATAACCAAACTCTTGTTTTCCCGGCGAAACCGGTCGTTTTGGGTGCCGGCCACGACTGCTGGCCCGTGTGCGCGAACCGAGGCGAGATCGAGCCGACCACAGTCTGTACACACAATAGTACGCAATGTACATGACGCGAGTACGGGTAAAAATAGGAAAGCCGTTGTGGCCCGACACAGCCTCAGACGGACAGAAAATCTATTGTCCGGACGAGCGCAGCTGCTTGCACGTGCACACGAGGTAGGTAGGCAGGTATAATATTATACAATAACAACAATAATAATAGTAATCTACCTACCCATAGACAGACCGGTTTTCGCCCGACCAGATCGCACCATTATTATATATACACACACAGACGTACGGTAATAATATCGTGGTCGTCGTCTCCGCGACGTGATTACAACAAAGGTTTCTACACGCATTATAATTGAAACAGGTTGCGGGGGGGTTTCGTGGGGTGACCTCTGTGCGTATACCTAACCCGCCGAACTATCTCGCTCCACGCCACCCGAACACCGGCCCGACTTGGACGCGTTGCTACGTGAGGGCTTTGATAGCTACACATGCGTGTAGGGTTGGAAAGGGGATGCCATATTTAAACTTGATAATATTATAACATGGTAGTGTAATAGTATAAAATATGGTTAATATCTTAACAATAATATTATTATTATTATAGGTGTATGTGGTAGGTACTCACTGGACAGCGCAGCGGCGTATTGTCTGAACTTCTTGCCCTCTCGTCTGGTGCCCCTCGGCCCGTTGACCGACAGCATGCTGCTGAAAACCGACAAATCCATGGTTGGTCCGGCGTTTCAGATATAGTTACAATATTAAACTGTTACGCGGCCAAAAGGGGGGTTTTTTTTTTTATAAAATAAGTACGACACGGTGAAAATACCAGCGCGCGCGGGCACACGGTAAAAGAACTATACTAATATTGTTATGTCAGCCGGCGGCGGCGACTCCGCGGGATCAATGCTTAGCACGTCTCGGGGTAAGGCGGCGTCGATGGCGATATTAATGTCGTTATACTTTTTGCGCGTAAACGTGCGTGCGTCCGCGGCGGAGGGAGCGTGAACAGTGAACGCGTTGCGGGCTCGCGACTGTTTGGTACCGGACTTGTATGCGGCGGCGGCGGCGGCGGCGTAGACGGTTGCTCTGGTTGTGCGCGCGCGGCGGGTCGGGCGGCGACGGCGGTGTGGGCGAGCGAACGCGCGCGCGTAGCGCTATCCACCGGAGCGATGGCGGACCCTCGTGCGTTGTGCGTGATCGCGCGGCGGGGCGGGGTGGGTGCCTGGCGCTGCGGGTGCCGAACGAAATTTGTCGCGAAACGCTCCCAAAACAACGGCGACTCTTCATCCGCGGTCATCCCCGCCGCACCGAAGACAGGGACAAAAGAAATCGGGGCCGAGTGCGCTTGGTGTCCTGGTCTATGCGTATTATTAGTACTTGTCATGGTGTCTATATTATTATCATTAACGTTTCGTTAAAATGAAAGAGAAAATTCAAATATATTCAAAAATTGTAATTTTTCGCATATTATTATGTTCGTTATGAGAAAATTTGTGACATTTTTTGGAATCTTAAACAGTTGTAGCCAAGGGCACCCATTTAACTTAAAAGTACATTTTGGACAGACGGTTGGATGTCATTTCATCGGTTACGAGCGCGAAAATCACGAGGGCGAGTTATTGACAACGGTCGTGGGACGATCGGAATAACAATATTAACCGAGACAAACAAATCGTCAGCCGCACGAGTAACCTTAGTTTGTATAAATAATAATATTATGCGTTTTAGACAGTTTAAAGTTTTCGCCCTCCCCAGAAAAATGTTCCTACAGTTATACTACAGTAGTAGTATTTTTAAAAACGATATTTTTAGCGCCAGTACGGAAACGACGACACGCGGCGCAACGACGTGAGCGCGTTTTGCACTTGCACACATTATCATCGGCGACAATGACGTGTCGCGTGACCTTCACGGTTTACTTGTTGAAAATTTATTTTACTATCGCATTCGTTTTTATATATATTTAGGTTCGTTTTCTCATCTTTCCGGCACCGGCTGGCAGTTAAACACATTTTTATTTCTATCTTGTAAAACCATCATCATCATCATCATCATCATAATATTATTATTATTGCGTATAATGCGTATGTTACTGTTTTTGTTTTGCTCGTTAGGAATAATAATAATGATAGTTAATTATCTTACACATCAACGCGACGCGCGCGTCTTCATGTATTCTGGTATTCACGATCACTGATCTAAAGTGATTTTCACCGAGTCGATTCACCTGCTATCTGGGGGGCACACACGAAAATAAGAAAATAAATTAGCCCACCCACATCACTCTGATCATTACATTTACTAACGTTATTGATTTTGAATTACAATCGTAAACCGTAGTATCGATACAAACACTTTTTCCCTGGACTCCAAGTTTGGTATTAATTATTGAGACTTGGTATATTATCGATTACCTATAATAGTGGAAAGTATAATAGAGAGCAATTAAAAAAATAATAACTATTAGATTATTTAACTCTGGTAAAGTTTTGGTTATTTCTATATCAAGTAGATATAATCCCCCCCCACCACCCAGAACAAAAAAACCGAAAATGAATCTTGGTCGCGGCATACTGGGTAAAGCAGCGAAAAGGGGAAGAAGTTTTTCAGCAACCCATAGAATCTACACATACTTGATGTCAAAGATGAACACCTTGAGCGTCTTAATTATACGGCATAGTTATCAACTAAAAAGAGAAATGCGAGTGTCTATTGATAAGCAATTCTATTAGTTACAGTGATATTTGGTAGACGAATTTGCAAAAAGAACAAATATCTTACACTTCGTAATACATATTATTAATATTTTATAATTGTATATTATTAAATTGCTTAAAATTGATATAGTTTTAAAAATCTAAAAAAAATTAAGACTGAAATTGAGTTTTATTTTATTATTTTTATTTGTTTTTGTATCAAATGTTACAACAGTTAATATAGGTACTGGGCACTATGCAGGTATTGTCGTCAGCTATACATTTAGCTATGTACTTAATGATTAAATACAATTTGTTTTTAATATTTAATCAATAGTGTTGCTAATTAGGATAAAATATCATAAACAGTTCTACCCAAATACGTATTTTAAGCTAGATACGCCACTACGACAAGTAATCACAATATAATAATATTCCACTGGCCATAGGTACTGCTACAGCCGACAAGTTTAACCGTATAATGATATGCATACTTATATAGGTAGGTTGTAGGCATGTACGTTATTAATGAAACACGTCTTGAATAATATGCGTGGTTTGGATTAAAATATACAATGACTTATATATATGCAGTACTCTGCACGATTAGCCATTGAATTAAATCTTGGAACTATTTATTTCTTGATATATTCTAGGAAAATTTATCGGTCACAAGTACGATATACGTATTGTATTGTACGAGTATTATGTGAATGTAAAACGTTCATTGGAAATTGATAAATTAAAAAAAAACGACGGTACATTGAAATAATTATTCTCCCGGAAAAGCCATTCGATTTCAATATTGATGTCTGAAATGTATTATACGTTGTTACAGCGATGTTTATAATAATAATTAGCACGCACAATGCCGTAGAATCGATTTGTTAATTTACACACGCATGATAATTATTTTTTTTTAAATCATCGAAATTATTGTGCGTACTTAACTCATAATTCGTTTTCGACGTTTTCGTGTATCTGTTACGTGTTATACACTATACCTATACCTATGTCCTATATATTACAGTACCTAACTGATATCGTATTTGTATGTACATTCAGAATGATAAAATTATTAAGTTGGTGTAAATAATATTATGACTTTGTAGTTGACACATTTTTCAGAGTATTCAATGTTTGAAAAGATCATGGGCTTAACTTGTCATGAAGTTTTCAAATTATCAAACTCATATTTTCATACACGATAAAATTATTAAGTTATAAGACCGATAGCACGAGAACAGTAATCAGTTAAAATCAATATTTGGACTACATTGTGACAACTTATCACATAATATGAGTTGAATATAATGAAAATAATATAGTATATTTTAGTATTTATGATAATTATAATTACAATATGTGCGGTTATAATATACTTCCAGTAATGAATAATAATCACTTTCAGCTTGAAAGTGATCATTACTGTTTTACATTATACAAAGTTTCAACACACCAATGCAGATACGATATTATAAAGTCAATAATATCTGAATGTAATATTGTAATTTGGATTAACCCGTGGTGAAAAATCAGTTTTAACCGCAAAAATTAAACAAATATAATATTTTGTTCCATAGCATTATAACACTTAATTAAATATGATGTAAACGATAGTAAACGTTTTACCTATTTAAAAATATTTTTCATATTTTATATTTATATCATATAAGTATTTTATTTATGTAAAAATAGGCTTCTGCATAATTAACCTAGGTTTTATATTGGCAAAGGTTATATACAATATTATTTTGCTCAAATTAAATGATTATTACAATAATATTATGATCTAATACATTACTTAATTATAAACAATTAGTTTTGATTATTTCTTTTTTATAATTCATAATACAAAAATAAAAATAATTCAAATAACTAAAATATTTATATCACCTATTTATACTTGTATAAATAATAATGTTTTTTTTTTAATTACCTAGGCAATTTTTTAAGTTTATCATTTTTCTCTTTTTTTGTTATCAAATTTAGCGTTCAAAGTTCAAATTTTGTCAAATTGAATACTGAAAAGAAAAAAAGAAATTTTCAACAAACGATTGAAGTTAGTATGTTGTAACGAATTCAACAAATATTAACCGTAGACTATAATACGTATCTACGTATATTATAATTTTCTACTCTCAATTAGATTTTCGACTAATTTGATAAGTATACCATCTATTCATATCATTCTACGACCTACGGCGGGTACTTCAGTATCGACTTTTATAGACCTTATCAAGTCAGGTATAATATGTAATGTTTTTGATGAAAATTAGTTCATCCTACGAATTCAGAAAAAACCAATAATAAAAAAAAAAAGGTAAATTTAATTAAAACTTGGCACGAATAGAATTTATCATAAAATTCATTTGGCCAAATGGATATTATAATATTGTGATGACGGTCGTTTTTAAGTATTTATACAGAGAATTTTTTTCATTCGAAAATCAATGACAATTTAGTGTATTGTTCTGTAAAAATCGCGTAAACGGGAGGGTAAAAATAAAATAATTGGAGAAGTCTCTCTTCTGGATAGTAGGTATAGGTATAGAGTGTACCTATGTCATAAAAACTAGAACTCTTTAAATATGTATGTGCTTTCCTCACCAAACTTTTGTTTTTTTTTTTAATTTCAGTGAAATAACATAATATGAAGAATCATTTAATATACATTTTCGATTCTTAGGTATTTAAATTAAAAATATTATGAATTTTCGATTTCAAATTAATTTACAAATTTTTGAGAATAATGACAGATTTTGTAAAAGTTGGTTTAAACGATTATAAAAAAAAACTATTGACTATTTAAATACGATATTTTTTAATTTTGTTAGGAATAATATTTATGGGTAACCTTCTATTCAGTTTTTAAGCGATTTTAATCACATACAAACATTTGTTCAAACGTATTGAAAGAAACTAAAAAAGTAAAAAATTTTACCCCCAAGATCCAACCAGATCCAATTTTATACCAGAAGCCACCCTCAAAATTGATTATTTAACTAATTCAACTGCTCCAAAAGGTGTTGACGGACACAACAAATATTAATTTTTGAAAACACTCATTATTGTAAAACCAATTCGTTCATCGTCCAAAATCTAAAATATAACATAAGTTAACTTCGAATTGTGAAACAGATACTGACTCACTTATATTATTCGCACGGAATAGTTTTCTCATACACAATAATATATCGTATTCAAATTGAATACATCCATATTAGTCCATAAGTCATAACAATGACCTATATCATTCAACCTATTATCCCTCAATGATAAAGAACATACTATTCAATACCTACGATTAAAAAGCAAAATCTAGTTTCTCGGTTTAAATGAAATAAATATATTTAAATGCACTATGACCATATTTTATTAATTAAAATTTATATGATTTGTAGAAACATATTATTTAATTAATGTCCAAGTGAAATAAGGAAAATGGTCACATTGAGCATTTAATTATATAATATTATAACTTATAAACATAATATTTTTATCACAACATTATATTGAATAGTGACATATTAAAATATTATGATAAAAAAAAAATAGAATATTGCTTATTAGCTTAATGTGAAATGTACATTGTGTAATTGTTCTTGTATATTTACAATGAGTTTTACTATTCATGAATATTATCCTTTTATGGTTCAGCGTTCAGGAGTATCAACACTAATTTTCCTTATAAAATTCCAATGGAATATTATTACTCAAGGAAATAATAATTTTTAAAAAAAATTATATGTACTCACTTACCAACTCAAGAGTTCTATTAATAAGAAACAGAAAAACTATTATAGATATTTTAAAATCGAATATCTCTACTATAGGCGCCTACGATTTTCCAAAGATGACAAGTCGACGTCAACAGGCTTAGAGGATTTTGGTCTTATTACATTTTGTATTTAAGTACCAATGTCAAAATTAATGAAACGGTTTAGTCTCTGGATTTGAAATTTTAATAATAATATTCTAAAACTATGATACATATTTTCTTAACTTAAGTTATTATATTTAAGGCACGACATTGATTTTAAATATTTTTGTTGAGTATTTTAGTTGCTTTATATTTTCAATTGTAGTTAATTATTAACATCTATTTAAAGGTAATGATTCACTTTTGTACGTAAAGTAATTATTTTCAAGACAAAATATTGTACTATTTAATAAATAAGTAATACATTAATAAATAAACCATTGGCAGAATTTAAAATCCACTAGACACCTTTAAAAACAATATTGGACAACAGAAAGAATATTTCAGTTGAGTCACGTACAATTAAAAAGTAAAAACACCGTGGTCACTATAATATATAAAATCGCACCTATTACATATACATCCATGACCGAAGATAGTGTCATCATCTTCCTTATCATTCTCATCACGAACAGATAAAAAATAATTTATGATTGTCATAACATCGAAGACGTTTCTTTATTATTATTGCATAGTGAAATAATGAATTGTTTGGTAATAAAAATATTAAATAACTATTGGTTTATTAATATTTAAGCCAAACGTGCAAACACATTGTAATTATTTGTATATTTGTCAAAATAATAATAGGTTTTTATAAGTAAGTTTTTATCATTATATATGTCTACATAATACTCTATAGACTATTTGACCGTATTTAATTTGTTTTAATTGAATATCGATCTCATTAGAGGTCAACCTACTTTGATTTTTGCACCTACGGCCATATTATACATTTAATATGTACACTGTACAAACCACATCTGTGTAATGTGCTGTAGGTGTTTTTCTCGAGATATTTCTTTCAAGGTGTACGGAGTGTTCGTTTTAACAAGCAAAATTGATGTATCCAGTTGTTTTACTTAAACAAATTACCGGTGATCACTTAAACAATTTTATGATTATTATACTATGTATTTTCGTTTTCTTGAAGTTACCGAAATACGCAGGAAATACCCTGTTAAACCATTTATCGTAAAAATGCTATTGTTTTTTGACATATTTTAAACGATGACTATATGAGAAAAACCCAAAACATTTATCTATATCTACTTACTTCAAAGCAATGTTCGAGTATCATATCTGTCAACTTATAATCGAATGGTATAGGTACTGTATAAGCTTGGAAGTACCTATAGGTACTTACTAACTTGGTGCTTTCTAATTGAGTCCATATACCTGAAGTACTGAACGGGAAAAAACTAGTATAACTAATTGAATCCCGAACGAAATGGAAAATGTACCAATTGAGTCCGCGATTGGTAAACGAAAAATATGCCAATTGAGTCTGCGATTGGGAGACGAAAAATATACCAATTGAGTTCGCGATTGATAAACGAATAATATTCCAATGGAGTCCGCGATTGATAAATAAAAAATATTCTCATTGATTCTTAGGATTATTTTGTGTAAATATAAAGCCAACAGTATACCTACATAATATACGGAGAAAACTGTGATATCGTTCGTCTAATTTTGAAAATAAATTATAATAATATTATGACTATATAAGACGGACATTTTGGATTTTATTTGTACCGTTGATAGTAATAATTACCGATCCTAAATTTTATACTCTTTAGTTATAGTTCTTAAGTCTGTAAATATGGAAAAAAAGATTTTATGTCTTAAAGTATAACAGGATATTTTATTCATTATTTAAACATGCTGGACTCAATCAGCTTCAGCTAGGAAGTATTAATAGTATTATTATTTTATTTCACGGGACTCAATTTGTTCTAAAAGGTTTTATAGGGACTCAGTTCACGAATACAGCCTACTAACTACTATAAATAAACTAGTGCTACATAGAACATTTTTCCGGAAAAATCTCATTGTAAAAGCAACAGTATATATTGTTATCTATTTGACATTTTGACATATTATTTTAAAACATCTATTGCCATTTAAACATAAGTATAGGTAGGTATTCGTATTATAACGCACTGTGAAGAAAAACATGACACGTATATGATTGATGACTTAAAATATTTTAGTTGTGCTCCTACGGTTTCAAAAATTTTACAATAATCGATAATGTGCGTTTAAATATGCTGCAAACAAGTGCATTTCATCGCAGCGTCATTATCGCTCTGTACACTTTGAAACAATTTACCGAGAACGTTAAAATATACTGAGAAACGCATTTATCGATCGATCAACAACATGTGCTTTTTGAATGTTACTGTAGGTATTGATTAATTGTTGTGTAACAGCTGCAGCAGTATTATATTATAGTAGCCTCTGTTTAACATTACTGTCTTTACCTATACATTATCAATATATTTTATAATATTGATGGATTTATCATTGGCCGCGAGTATGACCACCGTACACGTAGACGTAAGACGTATATTAGAAAACGATTTTCACGTGGTTTTTTGATAAAATACCTATATGTACCTACCGCTGTTATCGTTGTAGTGCAACAGCAACACGGGGGCTATTGACACTGTCGAACTATAACTGTATAGCCGAAATACCTAATATGTATAGGTATGTGTAGTAGTATTCATACATAGTACCTGCCTAATTATGTTTCTCGACAAGGTTAGGCATTGATATTAAAAATTTTTATCAAATCATAGGTAGTGTATTGTTGCCACAACGAAGAATCTATTTAAATTATTACATACAAATAGCCAATAGGTAGGGCAATTATACTAGTATAATACGAAAATGTCCATACTATATACATATATGCATCGGCGTACATCGTGCAGTCGTTTAATATTTCGTTACCATCAAAACTTTTTTCAGTTCACAAAGCTCGGCGGGTAGGCATACATCGAGACAAATATTGAATCGTGTTGTAATAATTTATAATACCGTGTACATATTAATTCTGTGTTCAATATCCGTGAGGTGTTGTACCTACACGGCTACATATTAATATTAATTGATTTGTAACAACTAATGATATTGACACCGTCAAAGTTCGACCCTTCGAAAGTTTCGAATCGCAACCCCCGAGTTTTTTTGTGCGACTGCTGTACGAGCGTGAAACGAAACACGCTGCTCGACACGGTTTCTTTATTATTATATTATTATTTACACCGTCATTTGTACAGCTTTTGAACCGCGTACACGATGCACAATATTATTGTTGTCGAACGACCACGATGATTTTAGAAATACAGTCGAGCTCGAAAACATCAAATTTTTTTCTTGGCTCTTAGAGTGTTTTTAACTCGTGTTTGACATATTATAACTGTTTGGTATATAACTCGAAAACACATAAGTCGAATATATTCTTTATACCACTCGTATTTCGAGTTACTCGGTTGTATAGTAGGTTAAATCAATTCAGTTATTAACAAAGACGTCATCTATGTACGAATCAAATATTAAAACACGTCGTGTAATAAAAACATAATAATTATTTGACTTTATAAATTATAGTATATCATTACGCGGTACCGTATTATAAATATAGTAGCGATGGTTGCAACAAATAATGTACCTGCATAATAACAAATGTTTCACAAAAAATCAAACGGAATCGTGGAACTATAGTGGTTATGTCACCGAACGCTCAGTTACTACGAGTTCCTATGTATATACCTCCTACTACGCCCGTCTACGGCAATCTTGTGCGATTTCTTTATTGTAAACGTTTCGTACGATGTTTTTGATACAGTTTAATATTATTATTACAAAACATTTCAAGGGATTCTTATAAATTGTAATTTAATGACTCAGTAACTGCAAACACGCACCTACTGATATTTTTCACTCTCGACATTTTTTACGGAATCAATGATTTTCTTTCATTTTCGAAAGCGATTGCGTGTCTAAATATTTACTACAACGTCTGTAGGACGTGTGTCAATATAGTGACACTCAATTATATGAAAATTGGCAAATCGTTATTAAATGAACAGCGTAATAATAAAACTATTATTACGCTGACCATACATATAATAAAGGTGGACATAGAATTAATAATTCTATAATCAAGATTAAATTTAAATCAATTTTGATGTATGTAATTGTACATAATGCAATACGATATAGGGGCTGGCTATGGGGCTTATATTAAAATGTATACAGAAATTAACCTGTCTAGATTTTAAAAATTAAATCTTTAAATAATTTAAACACATATAATAACACATTAATAAAATTGTTATTATTATTTATAGTAATTAATTGATAAATTACAAATATTATAAAACTATGTAATTATATTGCACAGTATAATAATAGTGTTTTACCTTGAATAGCCCTACAGTAGGTATATTATCTGTATAGTGTCACAATAAACATGATTATATCGATAGAATAGAATTTATCGATATTTTTGAAACAGAAAGTTATTTTGTGTATCAAATCACATTTTAAAGGCATAGTATAATTGTTTTTATTTAATTATATTTAATTCGATTGATTATTCGATAAATTAAAACAGACTAACACTAATATAAACAAAATAAAAAAACGTGACTGGGAGTAATTATAATTATAATTCATTTAAAAGAATAATAATAATTATGAGTAAATATAAAACGTACATAACCACCAATGTGTCATCACTGAATATGAATGTCGACATTAAAACACAATTTTATTTTAAAAGCTGATATATTTCACAATAATTAAACTTCGATAGATCCACTACTTATAAACTCGACTTTTTATACAATAATTTAAAAAAAAATTCAATAACAATGTATATAAAGAAGATGAATAAGTAGGTACATATATCTCTTTTATTTCCAAAATTATTAATTTCTAAAATTTTAGCACTCTCAAAAATCTCTAATAAGAAGGGGTTAAATTTAAAAATAAGTATATAATATTTGTACCTATATGTGTTTAGAACGGAGTGTAAAATAACTGAAATTTTTTTTTGTATTAGTTTATTTTTTGCCTTATTGGTAACTAATATGTTATAGAAGAATTTCTAATTTCATTAGTTTTCGCACAATTTTGTTAATAACTTCTTCGGTTAAGGGCATATAAAAGTATATTGACAAAATGGTAAATTCACGAGTACATAAAATATTTTTCAATTCCAAACTTGTATTTATTTTCAGAAACTAGAACAAATCAATAATACTGAAATAATAATTAAGAGGACGTCAAACCCACATGTGTATTGCGTAGTCTTAATTTTAAAAAGATTAATAACCATTTTTTTTATAAGATTTATAATCTTACTAACGCATAAAATATCAAAGTTTAAGTTTTGAATAATCAATTTTATTGAGTTATTTTTAAACATATTTAAAAAAAGAAATTTTACTTAACCAAATTAAACGTAAGAATATTATCGTAAGCTCCACGTATATAGAATAATATGCTTGTATTTTTATTTAAAGCATGATAAGAGTATTTTATAATTTACCGTATTTCACAACCTATTCAATCTTGTTGTTAACTAGTGACATGGTGCTCAACCGGGTCGAAGTTAAAATAAAACTGTATCTATTTATAAACAACATAAAACGATATTTAAAAAAAATATTACTAACCACTATTATAGAAGTGTCATGATTTTAAATAGTAAGAAAAACCAACGGAATGGGGGCTGAACCCCTCACATGCGTGTACGCATACCCATATACTATTATTAAGCATTTAAGAAACTATATAGTAGCTGTACGTGGAAACATAGACGTAATCTAGTGTAAATTCTTGGGGGGTTAAACTGTGGTAACACTAAAAAACCTATGGGGTAAAGCGACATTTTTGCTAATTAGTTAAATATCTGAGGGGTAGTCCCCCCTTACCACCCCCAGATTAAGGCTATAAGTGGAAATAATTACCTACAGGCTATGAATGGTCTTATTTTTAATTATAACCACTTTTTTATGTGGAATTTAAACTTGATATCTAATACAGTTTTATATTAAATTATAATGACAACACAATTAAAATATATATCATTTATGACCCAGTTATGTTTTAAAGCATTTTGATAGAATAACCAAATCCTATAAACTATAATCATTTATTTTTCTATAAAATGTTTAGTAATCCTTTAAGTACCTACTTTAAACATAATATTAAGCTCTATAAGACATGACTGACATTATGACATTATTAATAAATACAATAATCATTCAATAATGTTTCTAAATAAAATATCAACGTTTTTGGTATGTTAGTTTAGTGTGTAACTTAACTACGGAAAGATAGATTAAGCCATGAAGTAATAACATACATTCGTTTACGACTTACATATTTATTAAAATCATTTAATCTTTTACGATTCTAAGTACCTGTTTAACCTACATTAATTTACGTGTTATTACGTAAACGTATAATTTTCTTAATTTAAAATATTATACAGGTACACAGTAACAATATGCAGGACGCAAGTATATGTAAATACTAAATAGGTATGTTTGTTTTTCCAAATTTAAAGATAATCATTTACTATGATATTTTAACTTAACTCTTGTAAAATCAATAAAAATAAAACAACATGTATTATATTGGTTATCATTTATCACATTCTTACTTAAAGTTTAAACTTGTTCATATTATTATTGACATGTCCAGTCTTATATTATTTAAGAACGAAATTAATACATTTGTTTTATATACTTTTGAAAAACTATTTTTGTTGTAAACTTTATTGTTTATTAAATTGTTCATAGAATTAAACTAGATTTTTTTAAAAAATTAACTAGTTTTATAAACAAAAAAAAAATATAATTAAAATTGATGAGTTGTGTTGAAAAAAGTATTTGAGTAAAAGGTAAAAACTATAAATCATAATTTACGAGTTTTATTTACGACTATATTTTATTTCATAGTTGCCGCATTATTGTTATAAATTTATAAACGTATATAGTATAATATTTAAAAGTTGTTTTTTTAAGCAGCTCTTATGGATTAAAGAAAAAGTTAAGTGTCGTTGACCTTTAAAATGTTATATTGTGATATGTTGTAAGGTTTTGTTATTGTTTTTGTACTTTTATTCTCACAAATAAAAAATGAAACTATTAATTTCGGGATTGTTGACATTAACTGTAAACTGTAAAATGGATATTTTAGTGTAACCACTAATTCATATCTTAATCGTTTTTATGCATTTCTCCATTATTCCTCATAACAGCTGGCACGCAAAATACTCTTCTATTGATATATATTTATATATAAGTATTATTATTAAGTTTTAATACCTCATACTTTGTAACCTGATCGGGATTCAGAAAATAGATGTTTGCATTATATATGACGCAACTTGACCGATAATATTTATAAAAGTCGAATACCATCAGTCATATTCCACGTTTCAGGTATATTGTTTTTTAAAAAATCAATAACTTACTCACAACGTGGAGGTATAATATGTTACTATGAAAATAGATTAAGCAGGCATAGCAATTTAGCAAATAATAAATCTAGGAAACCCATTCTATTGAAAAAATATAGCATATTTCAATTTGATCGGTCCGAAAATGTTTCAATCTGTATAATCATGACGGATACCTGTCCACAGATGATGTTTTAAATAAATTATTCTATATTAAAATTACTCAATGTTATGTGCCTATGCCGACTATATTATATGTACAGTATACATACCGCCGCGGCAATTATTAAAGTAGGTAGATTTAGTGTGTTTGTTCGCGATAAAATACCTATAAAATTTCTTTTCAAAATGTATTATTATTTACAATAACAGATGTATAAATGTGTATAGTTTATTTTTATTTGTTTAAAAACAAAAACGCTTAGTCATTATTGAAAAAAATATAAATGGCAAAAATTACTCAATTCGTTATGAGCCGGTAGTAACGCGGTATGCTTCCACACGTGCAGAAGCGCGTGACTTGCATTGCATACCCACACCGATAGTCGGCGCACATATTTTAAACATATTAATATTATTCTAAAAGACTCTAAATTATTATGATGTTAAATCGTTGTGTGTGTCGCGTAGATTATTATGATAATACTACGATGGTAATTTACAATGAACAATGATGATGATGATGATAATATTGGCACGATAGTTAACCGACAGTTGACACGTATTGTGTAAATGTAAATGTCCAGAAACAACTGCACTAACAAGTATAACCATTGACGGAAATCGGGGAAAGTTTCACAGCTAAGCCCCCTCCAATTAGTCATCACAATAGTCTTCCAAGCACCCTTCTAGGAATCCATGTTATAAGTTCAATCGAAACTTCTACCAGAAACCACCCTCAACGTGATGATAAAAAAAAGTGATTAAAATAATTACACTATTAATCATTGAAGAACAAATACATTCCTCAATCCGCTTAAAATCTTAAATACGTATTAAAAAAAAAACACTGTTGCAGTATTATCTTTTTAAATTATTACAATGTTTTACAAAAAAATCGATAAATTATTATTTTAATTTTAGTTATTATAAAAATTTAAAATAGTAGAGGGCTAACATTTTCTTAACAAAGTAACCCCGATTTCCGGCTATGAAGTATAAAATCAACGCCTATATTGTCATAACGGTATAGTATGATTAAGATATCATATTGTATATTATTGTAAAAAGCTATTTAGAAGCGATAGAATTGAAAGTACAGATATAATTTATTGATCGGCAATGAAATACAATTATTCTTTTGATTGGAGTTTGCATTAAAAATTCACTCGCAAATGCAAATACAATACGTTTTATAGAAGATTAGTAAATGTGATAAGAAGACAGTGTTTTTCTTTTATTAATTTAACGAGTAAAAATCAATTGAGAATTACGTATTTGATTTAGTTGAATTTTTAATGCATTCTTTTTCTTAACTCTAAAAGATTTATTCTTATTTTTGACTAAATATATTTTTTCTTACTTCTTGGTTGCATTTTTGTTAGATGATGTTAACGCTAGCCTCAGTGGTCTTAAGAGGTTTGTACTGAATAGGGAAACAAATCCGACGAACCATCCCATAAATTCTTCGGGTGATGACAGAAACGTTGCTACTGCTAGGTATGAATCCCAGGAGGTCATCTTGGCTGAATCTGGCCCGATGGCACCTTAAAATAATATATTAAGTTAATAAATTAATTTTGGTTTTAAAAAATGTTCAACAGCATAATATTAATTGTTCAATCGTTTAAGTTAGAATACTAAGTAATAAAATATAATTTATATAGCGGTGGAGGAGGGGGAAATTTGGCGCATAATATAATAATAGTTATAAGGGTAACTGTAGTTGTACATAATCATATTATGTTAATTAAAACCGTAAAAGAAATATATTGATGGTAACTTTTGATATATTCTGTTATGTAGTAGATACTATATTATATTATATTATATTATGGATAATAATATAATACATAGAAATACACATTTTAAGGAGTAAAGTATAGGCAATTTATTTTACGTTCAAGACAAATGTGTATAGAAGAATTAAAATAAGTGTAAAATATACAATTATATAATATTATCATTATTACTATGGTATCGTATCGTCGAATTTCATTAGTCGTGTTGTGAATTGTCGATACCAAACACAAAATGGAAACATTTTTTTTAGAGAAAGTATAAATAATAAATTATTGTTCTACAAGAAATGTATTGAACGCTCGTCATCTATCATTTTATAATAAATTAAATTGTAATTGATTTTTTTTAAATTTTTTCTCTTGATAGGGAAAATGATTTGTCAAATATTTATTTTATTTGATAAAATTTAATAATTTAATATTCATCCGGTAATGCCTTTGCACGTTTGTACAAATATATACAGTAGACAGACTTGACAACGTTCAAAGCAAATATATCATGGATAGCACATTTATGAGGGGAATGTTAGCAGGCACTTTCAGTCGTGGGGGAAGAAAAGGCGATCAAATTGACAGTGGATTATAATTGATGACCAGGTGAGATGGGAAGAATCTATACTCATAGATCTACATTTAACTTTTAGAATTTAGTCCACTTCGGTGTCCGCTGTCAAACTGGGCCGGTAAGCGCGACAGAGCAATATACAACGCAATAATATTTTATAACAATCTAAAGGATAACAACAAATAATACACAACGTATAACAAGTTTATCGTGAACCACCACCACTATACCGTATATTTATAACACAAATTGTTTGAAATATAATTATCGTTCATGAAAAAAAATAGGTTGTTAAGAAATTGAACAATATTGAAAGTTTACCACGTTCAACCTAGGCTTATAGTTCTTTTTTATTCGAACAATTTACCACTTTTCTATAGTATAATTACTGCAAATTTCAAATTTGCATGACAAAGCTCCACAAGGTTTTTGATTAATTCTAATATTAAATACAACGAATTTGTAATATTTTACCTATTTTAACTTTATCGCAATAAAAACACGCTGTGTGCTTATTTATACAGGAGTATCTACTGTACGGTAGATTAAACATGTCCAATCGTGTATGCACATAAAAAATAATAGTCATACTTAATAGACCCTATACTGTTTACTTCCATTATTTAATAACTTTTTATTGATTAACAATAATTAAACTATTAGTCTAATAATATCATAGTGTACCTATGCATTAAAATAATATATACGTCTTCATTATCCGATCGGTATAAATACTATATTATTATTGGGTTTATGATGAAAACTCGTGCTTAATGAAAAATATTTATGCACCGTTAAATGACCATACCTCACTCTGTTTTAATAAATTGAACTGCAGTGCATTAGTACACAGGAATGTTTTGTGAAAATTCCCAAGTATGATTCATACACCAATGTGATTAAACTGTACCGTAGAATTTTATAGAAATATTCAACTCTAATTAGTTTTATGGTTTTCGTGAAACCGTATGTGATAATTTTTAGTGTTACACAACCCGCCAGCTTGTGATAAATAATTCTATTATCATCATTCATTATGCTGTAGAAAAATATATGACACCAATGCTTTAGGATTTTTTTCACTTAGAATAGACATTGACATAACTAGGTATACAGGTACAACTTACTGTTAGATATAATAGCAACATTTGTCTTCCATAAATGATATAATATAATATTATTACGACTGAATCAACAATTGTATTTGTTAACTGTAATTTATTAAGAATAACGATAGTAATTATAAGTGGTACGAGATTGTTAAATACAATATTTTTATCAAGGCTTTCTTGCATTTAATTTTTAACAATTAAACAATAATTAATATTTTGACACCGCGCTATTGCTGAAATTGCTTGTACATACAATATATTTAACACATTTCAAGCACAACAGCAGCTGCAATGTCATAGGTTTGTGGCATCAGTGTGGACATACATTTTTTTTAAAGGGAATAAATTAATATACTATGGTGTATATAAAAATCAACACGCCTTCGCCATTATGTACGATTAAATATGAATTGTTAACACAAAGTATTTATCGCATTTTCCCACGATAAAACTAATCATATACCAAGAAGTAAACGTTATTAGGTATATAGTGAGTAAAAAATCGAAAATAAGCCAATTATTTTAAAATGAAACCAATAATTTTAATCTTCAATAACGAATTACTTATAATAACTACTTTTTTGGAATAAAGTGCTTTGATTATAACACGTATTTTATGTACATATTCATTGTGATGATTGTGTAAAATTTTCGTATAAAATAAACAAACCATTATATTATATATATAAAAAAAAATTAAAATATCACTTGAAAATGTGATGAAAATCAAGAATATTTAAAATCAATTCAATAATTATATTGTTAACCTTTACGTTAGGCGAGGTATTGAGTACGAATGTAAAGTAATATGACTTCTGTAATAATTGACTAAAGATAATGACTTCTGAATGATGTGATAATGCGATTTATATAGTGACTTATCTACAGAGTACATAGCGAGTGTAGCATTTCAATAACATCGAAATTATAACGAGGTCTATTAAAAACATAATTTTAGTCTTTTGTATGAAAGACTGTAATATTATAATATGGTTATATAACTTAGCTATCACTAATGTAGTTATCACTATAATAAATTATAGTAATTGAATAATGTGGGTTGTAGGTACTAGGTACGTATAGGAATATATTATTTAAGTTTAGTTTTTAAAGAGTTGAGCGTTTTAGCATAATTAAAGTGACGACGATAAATGTATAATAGGTATATTAGGTATACTAAAATTATTTGGTCACTAATTTTCATCAAATTTGATTAAAATTAAAAATAAATAGTGCTTAAAAACTTTTATTATTGTGTGAAACGACGTTAATAATACATAATTGCATTATACGTAATTTGTATTAGACCACTTTTGTTGGTTAATAATCAAAACTTTATTTTAATTAATGTTGTGAGTATAATAGGTATGTTACTTAATTTAAAATTAAATTAAAAAACACGTAAACGTCATAATATTATATTCACGTACACTATACACGCTCAAATTCTGTATCAAAATTGAAATAAATCGACGATCGTTAACTTAAACCTAATGTTGACGTGACTATAATATTGTAATAAATTACACAGAAGGATTATTATCATTGAGTTTTTCGCTGATTTTATGAATGTATCGTTATAACGAATTGTGGAAATTCATGTATAATATGTTATAATATTGGGTGTAATAATATTTTTGCTCTCAAAATCGAGATCTTAACATGACTGCACTACGCTATTCAAATTATCTTCGGTATGGTACGATTTTTGTCCGTCAGCATCGATCACATCGGTCCCCCATATGAGGGCCAGTAAATGCGAAATCAAAACCGAAGCTGTCGCTCACGTCTGCTGCAGCGAAATATTTACAATTAATAACTACCCTCGGGCGTTTATCACAAGAATTCTTAGAGACGTCTGCCATGCGAGTATGACATTATAATAGTCGTAACGCACAAAACGAAAATAACATTAGAAAGCGCAGGCGCCTTTGTTTTTGGGGAGGGGTAGGAGTGTTTATTTTTCTGACGATACCTCTACCTGAAAACGAAGAAGACGACCAGCGGAGCCAGCACCTCCTGAAGCAGCGGCAATACGAACGACGGCACGAAACAACGGCGATCGGTATAAATCGGAAACGGAAACGGAAACAGACGATGTCGGTTGGGTGTCACTATAATCTATAGCTGGAGCGCGCGATGTTGCAAAAGAGGTCGGCCGCCGCCCGCTTAAGTTCTTTTTCGCACCACGGTCTTCGGTCAAACCACGAGAGCGTTTATATATTATTATTACAACAATAATATTATATTATTATAACAATATATATATATATACGATTTCCCGGGCGCGGACGGCGGCGTAATGGCGACGGACTTTATTATTATAATATATGATTTAGTTTCAAACACGCGAGTCTACAATAATAATATAATATATTAAATTATTATGTAGTATGGTTTACGACCGGCGAGGACTTGACGCCTGCTGCAGCGCCGAACGGATTTCGCTGCCCGGCCGACCGATCGTACAGTGATACGCGAGTCTATCGCACGGAGCGGCGGCGGCGATGGAAACGGTTTGCGATAAAAAAAAAATTAAAAAAAAAACCGCCAGTCCACACACTCAAGACGCGATTACAATTATTATTGACAATTACAACAATAATAATAATGATAAATTTGCGTTAAATTATGATAATAATAATAATAATAATAATAACCGTCGTCGTCATCGAGCCTACATTATATTATTATTATTGTAATAATAATAATATATTCTATATAGACGTCGTAGTCGCACGCACACTCTTTAAGACTGTCGACACCGTGTGAGCCGCGTGCGTGTGCGTGTGTATGTTTGTGGTGTCTGTGATAACGCGCTAATTTTTTTATGAAATTTTTTCGTCGTTTTTTTTTAATAGGATTTATGCCTAGTTATATGGGAGAATATAATATTTAACCTGAACGCACGTCTCCGTTGTGTCAGGCACGTACTCGTGAGTTGTGGTGGGGCCCTGGGGCGATAGTGGGGTGACGGTCGTAGCCAGCGGTTTCTACACATGGCATTAAAAAAAAAAAAATGTTTTTATTATTTTGTATTATTTAAAATAAGTTTTTGAAATTAATTAGTTAAATAATTAACAATATTACATTCATGAGTTATCTATCGCCCTCCCTATTGGGACCATCCATAACAATGGACTAACTCTAGGAGTTAGTCACGAAATGATATACCTACCTACAATGTAAATTATGTTAGGTAAGAAATCGCAACGAAGAGTCCGAAAAAACGTGAAAGAGTATGCAGGTAATTTTAAGTATAGGAACGAACAAACGGGTATACTCGTATTAATAGTGGTAGTTTTAGGGCCCTATTTTAAGAGTGAAACTTTGAATTGTTTTTTGCCACATTTTTTACTGTTCAAAAATGTATTAAACATTGCGTATGATCTTTTGTAAAATTTTCTGGAATTAATTCTGAGCTTTTTTTGTAGGTACTTGCAGTTAGATGAAAAGCTCATTATTACGTAAAACATATACAGTGAGATAAAGAGATATACATATTATACACTTCTATGTTGCGTTAGTGTATAACGATTTTAGCGACTGAAAGGGTACAACGTTTTCGTCATATATTCGCACTCTGTATACACAGTATAAATTTAATACGGCCATAGTAGGACGTGACAGTTTATAATTTGGTAGGTGCTTATACATTTTGGTTCATATGCAATTATTATTATTATTTGATTAAACTTGGACAATTTGTGGGCTTAATCACGAGCAACGTGCAGAATCGTCTTTTGAATTTGACGATTTATAATAAAATGTAGGTACTCGAAGAATAGAAGTAGCGTATTTTTAAGTGCAGTAATTTAATTACTGACAAAACCAACACTGTAAACGATTGAACGACAGAAATGTTATAATGATATAATTCTATACAATACGTAAGTACCTTGATCATTAAATAAATGATCATCCTAGGCACACAGAATATTTGAATTTTTTAAGACGCATTTTAATAACTCATTATATTATTATAAACTATAAAATGGACAATGGCTGATTTAATAATTATCGTTCACAATCTAAGAATAACAACCCAAACAAGTCTTTAAATCATGTTTGTAGTCGTTGTTAACCGTACACTCTGTAGTTGGGAAGGAGGTGACCTAACCATTCAGCTCCCTAAAAAAAATATTTCAGTGTATTAAACTCTCTTAAAAAAATACCCAATCCCTGCCCATATATCTTATTTCCGTTCCTATCACATTATACGACCTCAAAAATTGCATTATATGTAAGGTAACAATAATGATTAATGTTCTTTCACACGTATTATAATAAACAGTCAATCAAATATACGTGAAATATAACAATTCGGTGCTATGTAAGAATATAGTGTTTATGAAATATATTTTTATTTCATCTAACATCCAGGTATTGTTTTTAACATATTAACTCGGCTTGTGAATACGGAGGTCAAATTGAAAAATCGTGCGAATTTATAGATTCTCAATAGTGTGAATGTTTGAAAATGTTGGTTCATAAACGGTTTTTTGATTTTGATAATTTAAATATACCATTTTATTTTTAATTGGTAGACCTAATTGTTAAAATAAGATCCTTAAACCGTTACGTACCTCAAATGTGTCAATCTAGAGATATGTCGAAAATTAGTACAGGTACTAACACAAAAATTCATAACTATTTACCTAATATAGTGTCCAAATTTGTTTGTAATAATATAAATTAAATCTGCATAATCGTAAATTGCATATAATAAAAATCATTTAATTTTAATCATCACATCCACTGGTGGAAATTAGATCAGAAGTATGAAATCGCTAAGTATAGTTGAGTGATATATTATTACTGATATAATATTAGGTACCTATATAATACAGTATAAAACAATAATTGACGAACCATCGTTCAGTCTGTATATCTTTCAAAATCAGCTGTCGGTTTAAAAGCCAAATCCCTCCTTGAAAATATTCACACATATTATAAAAAAAAACATATTTTATGTCATAATAATATATACAAACTATATTATAGTATTACATGTATATACACTATACATTATACAAATAATATAACTATCGTTTGTAATATAATTACTTAAATTTATTTACCGGAAAAAAAAATTATAAGATTAATTTTCGTATGGTATATTGAATATACCTAAATGTACGTGTATATTGTGCGTATTATACATATATTTGTGTGTGTGTGTGTTGAAGGGCAGTGTTTCGAAGGTTATGATAAATATTATGTTAAAATTGCGTGTTTTTGTATAAGTATTGAATAAATTCTTGAATCAGTTAGATCCTGTAGGTATATTATGTTATAGACGCACTTAATTTTTTGATAATTTTTACATTATAATGTGTTATGTTCTTAATTTGGTTAAACTGTTTATTAGATTTAACAGTTCAGTTATTTAACAATTATTAATATCAGCAGTGCGTGAGGAGATACTAATGCACGCCGTGATAAGTGATAGTTGATAAGAATTACGTGTAATCGGTACGCTACTCGTTGAACTCTAGTGTTTCTATTAAAAAATGTTTGAATTCCATAATAACTAATAGTTATGCCTACTTATTTTAAATTAATAACAAAATGTATTAGTATTTAGTACCACTTATTAGTAATTTCCGATTTTCTGCTCCGAGGAGAACGGAGAAGCTATCGACCTTACAGCCAACCATGATACATAATTTTATGTTATATTGGGAAAAATTTTTTTCAACTCAACAAAAGCGCTTTAAAATGTTTCACATAACCCATCCTCTATTGACTTGTAAGTAGCCACTTATAGTGCATTCTAGGTAATTATTTTTTAAAATAAAATAGATTTTGAGAATATCACAGAAAAATTCTAACACACAGTTTCAGTTTGTACCTAGTGAAATCATTAAAAATTTCTAGATGACTGCACGTCATTATAGGGCCTGAGACTTATTCCAGGTACCTATAGTACCTAAACATTGTACAAATTGTATAAATATATTATTACCGTACCTATTATAATAGATAAATAATAAAATAACTTAACCTCACAGAGATATTGCATGATCGAAAGCGTATAGTTATTATATTAATAACTATATTATAAGTACTGTGTCACTATATAATATACACTATAGATACAATTATTTACTACGTGACTGTTAAAATAATAATAAATAATTACAATGAAATAAGTGAATAATAATGTGTGGCGTTATATCAAAAAATAATTTAAAATGTTTATAATAATTTATACAATTAACTATATGGTAATTAATCATATCTATATTATATTTGGTGTTTAATATATCGTATTAAAATATACATTTTTTTCATAATAAATTGTAGGAAAATTCCGAAAAAATAAATAAATGAAAAAGACAAACGAATTTTTATAACGCAAACACTAACTTACCTTTTATTCAATAAATGTAGACAGAAACGTACGAGAACAGCAACCAACTGGTATCCATATTCAACTAGGTATATCCACTTGGTCGCGTGTTGAATTAAGTTTAAGATAATCACACTTGACGCTCGACACTACTTTTTTTAAATTTATATATAAACCGAGATTACGTTCATTTCGAGTAGATTTTAGCACTAATATAAATAGGTACTGGTTTATTTTTAATAACCACTGACGGATAGATAGTTTGTTTATACCTTCATAATTTACAATACATACAATAAATAACTATTATTGCACTTTAACCATAAAGTATAATTTCAGACTAGAAAACATTTTTTTCGTGAACATTTTTCTTACAATACAAACACAGTGACCGTAATATTTTGTGATCTTTAACGTGTACAAATGTAACGATAACCGTTGTGTATAATATACAAATATAAATATTAATACTAAATAATAATTGAAAATTGAATGCGTAACCGATTTACGTACAATAACATTTATCAGGGTGAGTTAAATTATTTTAAAAAAATACACTTTTGAAACAATTAAAAAGTACTAAATATTAATTTATAAGTATAACAATTTTCCGATATCACTTATTATACAGGTTGATAACTTTGACGACTTTTCAAACTTCTTGAAAAAATATATTTTAATTATTAAAAACAATTCACTCAACTTACATCACTTAAATATTATGTTAAAACGTTAAATTTATGCGAGTGTTAACAGAATGCTACAGACCTAAAAATTGTTTGTAAAACAGTTCAGCGTAAAAATAAACAACTTAAACTATTCTTTCGCATAAGAAACCAAATTTTTTACACTTTATAGAATAGACATTTTAATTTTTTAGATACCATTTATACAAAAAACTTGAAAATGTCTTGATGATTCTAAAAAATAAATATATATTAAGGTAGTCTTTTGTTTGGTATAAAATTGTTTCCATTATAAGTGTATATTTTTCACACGTTTTTTTTATTATTTTAATCTCGTAATCAAAAAAGTGGAAGGAACTAATAAGGGACCACCACTTATAAATAGTTCATTTAATTAAATATTTAAATACATCTAGGATTTTTAAATTAAAATTTTTTCTTAATATTTAATTAAAATTGTTTATATTTAACTACCTAAAAAGCTGGTGATTGGGCGTACTTTAAAATGTATTCGTTCCTTAGATCTATACTGTTATACTTAAAATGTAACATTTTGTGGAATCAACTATACAATTTTGTTTAAAAGTTAGACGTTTTAATAACGAATACGTGGTTTTATTGTCACAATATAGTTATTACTTAATTAGCATATATATTTAATATAATTTTTGAAATTTAGTTATGATTATAATATAATATGTATTAAACATAAAATAATTTTAAGTTCTACGCTAACTGCCGTGTATAGACTCAAACGTTACGTTCGCAAAATAAAATAAACTTGTCGCCGGAAGAAGTGGATTTAAAGGAATCCTTAACCTAGTTTTTGTTTCAATAAAATACATTTAAGTCGGAAGGCTATTCTAACAAATACCTACCGAAGAGTGTTATTTTTATTTGTCGCATAATTCTGCAATTAGCTACTTTGTGTCTGCCTGCGTGATAATAATGTGTAATAATAACTTATAATAAAATGCAATTATTATTGCAGTGAATGTATTATTATTAGAATGATACTGTTCGAACATTTCTACAAAGAATTATCGTAAAAACAAACCGGAAACTATTCAATTATGAGATCAATGCTTAAGTTCCGGATACAAAAAAAGCCAATTTGTGCGATGGCCGATGGGTATATAATATATATATATATATCATGACTAATACGGCTTATAATAAATATTTCTATGTTTTCCGCTTGTTTTAAACTTATGTTGAAGTATATACCTACAAGATTATTCTTTCTTTTTTTCGCCTTCGAAATCGCAGTTGTTAAAAATCTGATTTTCAGGTTTTCAAAAATACTTTAAGACCATATTTTCAAACCATTAAGTTTATTTGGTACCTACTACCTAAGTAGAATGTCCTACTGAGATCCAAACATATATTTTTCAAGTGATAACCACTCTTTTCTACTCTAATTAATACTGATATACCTCATATCTTTTTACTGAAAATTTTGACGTATAAAAATTAAAATTCGAACGAGTATACCTAGTTTATAAGTTATTTAACTTTTAGTATTAATGTAGGATAAGAGGTCCATGTTCTTGGGTTTGGAAGATTGACGGCTACAGTGAGTTGAACATTTTTGTAAAATATAACTAATATATTAATCAATCAATATTTATGATTTGCAACAAATAAAAATGATCCAAACACTATAGATCCATCGCAATTCGTAATTATTCATATTATTATACTTTATATTTGTGTATAAACATTTTTATAACTGAATAACTACTAGTTCAAATTTTGAATTAGATTGATACATAAAAGTTCTCAAAAAAAATTGTTCACTTAATTATTTACAATAATAGAGGAAGTGTTCTTACTTGAAAATCAGAAGTTTGTATCAAAACAGAACACACAATCTTTAAGTAGTACAACTAATTGAAGAATTTGAAAATACTATGGTCCCTAACTATAAGTAAAAATTTCAAAAACCAGAGTTTAAATGAATCCATTATTAAATGAAAAAATGAGAGTGAGTATGCATGATGAATCACTCTGTATAGTGTATATGTACCATAATACAACTAGACTTTTAAGTATTTTAATTGTATATTATTTTAGACTCTAAGAAGAGCGATAGAAGTAGTATATTCATTTTACACTGAAGTTTGTTTTATTTTTGTTTCTAAAATCACTTTTTATAGAAGAAAAAAACAAAAACCGATTTTGTTTTAACCTTGTAATTCAA
Source organism: Nasonovia ribisnigri (assembly GCA_027563435.1). NCBI lineage: Eukaryota > Metazoa > Arthropoda > Insecta > Hemiptera > Aphididae > Nasonovia > Nasonovia ribisnigri. The sequence goes on from JANEHU010000794.1 coordinate 392,394, forward strand.
AAATAAATTATCATAGACTTGAAATTGTTCACGTTTATATTAGCACTTACTAGACATGATTAAATGTTTAAAATATTTTTACTTTTTTTTTTAGCTATTTGTAGACAGTGGACATTTTTTTTTTTTAGTATTTCTTCAACTGCTTACATTTAAATTTTTTTATTAAAAGCTCAAAATTGTAATGCTAGGTTCCTCAAAAGGTTTTCGAGTTATCGAGAGTCTAGTTTTTGATACTCGACTTTCTTTAAAATACATCGTTGTTGTATATATCATTTCTTACCAGCGCGGCGTTACCGTGTGTTACCTGCGCCCAGCGGTTGTTCTACCTAGACCTACAGTGTAGTATACATCATATATTATTATATCTCTACGAGGCTATATCGTTTATCGACTATAGTTGTATAGGTAGTTGCTATTTCAATCCAATATAGCTGGTGGTACCGTATAATAACAATAATTGTATGATATTACAATAATAATCGATCGAACCTGCGCCGTCTCCGGCGGATTGACGACAACAAGCCGCAGGTCGTGACAATAATATACTCAAATAATGGTAATAATGTACAATAATGTTTTCGCAACTGTGTTATCTGAAATTAGATCGCACGCAACAGTCGACGGTAACGTTTTCGCCTGTGCGAGTGCGAGTGCACTCTATAGTATAAAGTACGTATAGACTATAGAGTCTATACAATATAATATAATATGTGCACAAAATATAATAATATACAACTATAATTATAATAGTAATAATAATAATATGTGTTTATCCAACTATCGAATACGATCTCACTGATCTCGGTGTACAATGATATACGATATCGTGGCCGCGGTGCGAGGTAAGTCGGCCATCGCGGACGTCATTCGCTCGCGAAATGACAGACACTTCGACGTATCGCCACGCGCTCAGCAGCAGCCACTTGCCGCCTGGGGATCGGCCGACCCTTTCTATACTGCACATTTCCATATAATATTATATTGTGCGAATCACCGTAATCAATAATAATAATAATAATAATATTATATTATAATGCCATGATAATGGGCACCAACGAATAATAATTGTATACACATTATAATACAGACGCCAAAAATATACACCTATACCTATACACAGGACACGTTACTTCTCGATGATAGGTGAACGCTGACAATATGATATAGTTATTAGGTAATTATTATACGCGATGTCTATAATATATCTATTAGCGGACAACTGTTATTAGAGTTTTAAAACGCCGGTATTCATCGGCATCATAATAAGTCATCTCATTCGTTATTATGGATTATACCGTTGAATAATACTTTTCGTAGTTACCTACCTATTAAACAACCAAACATTATGATTATATATTTTTTCAATTTTCTCTAAAGCATGGATGGGCTTTGGGAGATCACACTACCATCAGTCTATAATTACTAAATTAATATATTATTATTATTTAGGCACATGCAAGAATGCGGGTAGACATCACGCATAATAATATTACGTCTATACCAACGTTCACGTGACGAGCCGTGGCCAGGGCAGTAGTAGACTAACGTTTGATAATCCCGAATCTGCAGTATCGCAGGTGTTCGACATTGTAATTTGAATATTAATTATTATATTATTATATTATGCACTGCAGATAATATACGGTCCCGATGTCATAGCATCGAAGCCGCTATTAAAAGTATAAAATATCATATAATAATAAATTATAATTAAATACTATATACACCGAACGAATAAACCAGCAACGTGATACCTTGGGAACGTCCTCTAAGCCGCAGTCGAATCACTCGAAAATTAATTCGAGTGTTTTGCGATTAGGCCGCGAGAGTGGTTTCATAAAAATAAACAATATACCACCGTGTATGCCGCATGCGTATACACATTGTACAGGTATACAACAACACAGGTACATCGTTTTGTATTTAATCTTATATGAAACGTGTCTCGAGCACCCTTAATATTGAATCGTTTATCGCATCATTTTTTGAAAGTTTTACCGTTATCCCAACAATACTCGGATATACATAATAATATACAGAGTGATTCTTCAAGCGCGCCAACCCCTCTTTTATCCTGTAATAGTGCATTTATTCAAATTCTGATTTATTTACCATTCTTAGAGACCATATTTTCAAATATTTTATTTTTAATACTTAAGGAGTAATTTTGTGGTGTTTTTTTTTTCATAAGAAACTGTGAATATTTTATTGGACCTTTTTTTTGAAAATGTTACGCGTCTAAATCGAAATTTAAACGAGTATTTTCAGAGCTATTCAACTTTATATTATGTATGAAGGAGAACAGTCCTTAATACCTAATGATTTTTGTACAGTTATATAAATAGACGTAATATATCACGAGTACCTACAAGTATAGGTACTAGACTAAACCTACTTAATATTATACTCAAAGTTCAGACAACTTTTACAAAGTAAAATCTTAAAAACTGTGACAAATTAATATTAATTACCATAATTTTAGAATCATCATAGCCCTCACACATCTTCTACACCTATTATCATAGACTATTATTACTAAGGATTATTACTATTACCCTTTAGAACTTGAAGAACTTAGAAATTACTCGTTCGAATTCGGATTTGTATTCATCACAATTTTCAAAAACATCATCCTCCTTAACAACTTTAAGTACAAAATAGTGGTTCTCATTTCATCACAGGGCACTCCCTAAATTTCATTAGCAATCTAAATTCAAAGGATTATGGTACTAAAATTTCAAAAATCAGAGTTAGAATAAATGAATAAATGAATATATTCATTATTTAATTTAAAAAATGGAGGTGAGCATTCTTGTTGAATCAGCCTGTATACATTATAAGCTGTGAACGAAACTTGCGAAACTCGTGCTTAAGTAGGTGCGTCAAGTTCAGTGATTTAACGGCGCCATGGCGGCGTACTGCAGAGAACAAGTGAACAAGCGAGAACTCGTCGAAAATGTACGGTACGTATACAATAATCGTCAATCGTTATCAATCACAGAACGATAATATTACGTATTCACATAGAATTACACATATTACATACTTGTCAGCATGTATTATACTATTTTCAATCGAAATCACGTTTAAATATACTGTAGTCAATTCTAAACTACTCATATTATTATTGTATTGTTAGAATCGCAGTATTATACCTACTACGAGAATAATCAGTAAATGCTAAATATTATTTGAGAACAATGCCAATAACATGATCCAATTCGATGTTTAAAAATCGTTCTATTTGCCCTTTAAATGATAAGTTTATATTATAATTTATAATAATATACTATACCCTAATATTAAAAAAACTTCATTAACATTATTGGATATTTTATTGAATACCGCGTGTATTTGATATAGATCTGCGAGATTACTTCAAAATGCGTAAAGCAACGAGGACCATTCGGGTACAGAGTCACAACTATATTTTAATGATAAAACCAAACTAGTGTGTTTAATAAATGATAATTAATAAACAATAAAATTGATTAAAATATCTATATATTGACGACCGAATTAATAGTTATTCAACCAAGAACATTAATACATCGTTAATAGCATAAATGACGAGTATTATATTCATGTGTAAAGATATAGTTGATCGTTTTGTAATCATCGATATTCGATATACCTACTACCTATAGTGTTCTTTATTTCACAGTAGTATATATATAATATATATGCAACTAATAATGTTATGGGCAATTTAATCATTAAAGTATGAAATGAGGTAACTCTATACTGATATACAATCAGTCATCGACGACTTAAAAATAAAAATAGAGACACTAATAAAATATATAGGTAGCTACTAATTTGTACTAAAATAAAAAATTGTCTGAGTAAACATTTAAAACAGGTATGATAATAAATAATGATACTACTTATATATACCTACTAAATAGATTTTAAAATGTGTATTTTTGACATATTATGTTATCAACAACATTTTAAAGATAACATTTATAACTATTTATTAAGAATAAAATATTCTTAATAGAATGGTATAATACTTACGTATAATTACGTATCCACTATTAATTGTGAACAATAGACTATAAAATGCAGACCTAAAGTAAGTACCTACCTAGGTATAGACGTATAGTAATTAAACGAGTATTATTTTACGAATATTGGTCACCTTTTAGCAGCTGTAACCACTAGTTGTTTAATCAGAAATCAAACACATTGTCAAATGGGCCAACTGTTTATAATACAAGTGACTGTGGAAGCGTCACAGACTATGATGGTACACTGGGACGAGCGTGCAGTTATCATGGCCAATTTAGGTGTAGGTACTTACCGACAGAAATTATATTTTTGCATTCGATAGAAGACTGGAGAAATATTTGATTCAATAAAAAATGATCAAAATATAGATACATTTTCTAAACCATACGAATTTCCAACGTTTTTCAAATTTTCTCATAAAAATATTTTCAAAAATTATCAGTAAAAATTTTCAAAAATAAAAAAGCAAAAAAAATCATCATCGTCAGCTCAACTGGCCTTTCCGCTATAATTCTTATTGTCGAATAATCTCGAGGAGCCAACATTAGTAGATAAAATAGTTGCTAAATTTGTGTGAACAAATTTTTGTCGTGAAAGTGAACAGATTAAGTAAAAACGTATAAATACGATCGTCGTCTATATAAACAGTCCATAACATAGGTATAAATATTGCGGTCAAAATGTAATAATTCAATAATTATTGTTATGTGTGTTTTTCATTATCATTGTGTGACTCTAAAATGCTACCAAGTACGATTTCAGTAGGATTTTAGAATTCTTATACTATTAGAGAAGACATAAAAATGAAGTCCAATTGTATCGCAACTTATTCGTTCCACGTGGAATTCAAAATCAAAACAAAACAAAAAACACACGATAAAACCATTTTGAAATTTGAAATAAATATAATTTCTCCATACCTATACTTTAGATTTAAAGTGTCTTCTCGTTTTTTTCCTATGTCTTGCAAAAAAATGACAGTCAGTAAAATTTGCTCGTCACTCGCAATATAATATTGCAATCATGATCTTAGGGTGCACACCACGCACAATGTGTATATGTATAATATCATATAGGTATATGCGGTTTGCAACAGCCGACAACTAAAACAAACCGAAAGTATTATGTACCATACCATTATTATAGTACAACAATAAACGACAGTATTTAAATTTAAAATACCTTTTGTCTTATACATTTTCAAACTCGTATCATCTCTACTAATGGTTAGACACTATCTTAGCAATACAAAGGTATTTTATCAATTGTTTTATAACGTCTCGCAGATTTTGTCACATGTACACATAATATAATAATTATTATTCTTTTCAAACTATCATATGCTTAAAACCATCGTTTTATATGAAGTAAATTTAACTACCGTATTGTGTACCCACTTATATTAATAACAATTATTATGCATTAATAATATGATATATTACAATATGTGTTATGCGTCACAGATACGAAAAAATACAACATGAAGCGTACACCAAAATATCACAAATTATTGTGTTTATAGTGATTGGGAGAATCTATAGGCATTATCTTTCATGCGAAAAATATCGGTCTTAAACAAATGGTTTATAAAAATAAATTGTTGGTAACATTTCTTACCTGGGACCACGAAGACAATATATTAATACGAGTGTTCACTACACGACACCGTAAATACAACTGATGCATTATAAGTGCGTATTATCACATTGAAAATCGATTATGAAAATCACATAACACGTTCATTAACCCATTAAAATAGGATCGATCGTTAATAAGCCAAAAAAAAAAAAAGATTCATATATAATTATAATATGTTAAATCACTTAAATATTTAAATATTAATAGGTACAATAAATGATTTACTAGGTACGATAATATTTTTATTATTATTATAATTTATAAAAAAAAGTGTTTATCTAAACAGGATACAAAGTGGATCAATAAATGTAAACACTAAATTATTATTTTATTTGTGAATGGTCAATCTTCGTTAGGCATATTTATTTGAACAAATGTTTTAAAATTTGCTGATAACCACTAAATAGAAGACTATAGTGTCAACAGTAGTTTGATGTTTTAACGTTTAAATATTTTTGTCGATCGAATTTCCAGCCAATAGAATATATGTATGCACTAAAAGGAATGTGGAATAAGTTTTATCTTTTTCAAAAACACTCATGATTTAGGTATTTTGACTCTTAATTGGTTTTCGTAATGATAATGTAGACTAGTCCATCAGAAATATACGCAATTTACCCGACAGAAAAATCAAGTAAATAAGCACATAATTAAATAAATTATTAAACACTCTAGTTATCATTAAATTTATTTTTATATTTCGATTTTCTCAAGCGAGAATCGATTAAAAGAATGGTTATACATTTTTTAAATTTAAGTCTGTAATTTACGTCATAATATCGCTGTTGGTAGTTACAGAAGGATAACTTTCACTTTTATAAGAGGACGCACTCGTTAGCTTATTGTCTTACACACGTGAAACATAATATTATGTCAAATTTGTCAATTGTTCAACTAATGTCTATTAATATTTAATAGACGTAAAACCTTTTTATTATCAGTTTTGGAGTAAACATTGATCTACATAATTAAATTGATAGATAAAAATGTTGGCTTCACCCCACCGTTGAGTTTTATTTTTTATAACGTTTGAATTTTGAAACGAGTTATTATACGTAAACATTAGTAATTATCACGTTCTTCTATTTCGCCGATGTTTTCCTCATTTTAAAATAATAAATACGTGTGAAATGTACTAACGTGATATTTTTATTTAAACTGTAAATAACTAGAGAAAAACATCTTGTTATTGTCATTAATTTCATAGAAATATTAATGCGGAAGACACATACATACGCATAAGCTGCCACAGGTCGTAACGTGAAATTATCGAAATTAATGAAAATTATATCACAAGTATGGGGTACGTAAAGCAGCGTAAAATAATAATTTCCTTTAACTCGATTGAAGTAATATATCGTCGTGGGTCGTCTTGTTTTCTCGCTCATGAAGAATAATTGTTTTCAAGGGTTTTAACGTATATGTAGCTATTTTCTTCGGGGAGATCTTTGGTAAGACATGGAAATTCATTCAAATGTCGACGGTTTTCGTATACGACGCTTAACATAATATCAACATGGAATTATTATTAAATATTATGTATACCTCAAATAATAACATAATACATGCTGCAGTGTTATATGGACACAGTGTAGGAAGTTATAATGATATGCTCTGGGAGATATTGTCGTGTTTTATATTATGTTGGCCGGTCACAATAACTACATATGACTTAAATCGTCACCCCCAAGGTCACGTGCCTTCGACGACATGCAAATAGAAGTTACAGCCGCGGCTGCTATTGTCATGGACTAGCTGGAGCTCAATAATATGATGCCCTGCAATGAGCAGCGATACTATTGCTCAACAACCCCGCGATGTTTCGTATCAGATGTGTTAATTATTAGATACGACGAATACTGATTCGAAACTTTTCCCGATCAGTTTTGTCCGCAAATACCGTGTAATGCGTATAGGTAACCTATCTATATATTAATATCGGGTACGATCATGACGCATGCGTTGCAGCAATTACGTATTTGTTTTATAGAATTTTTTTTTTTTGCACTCCCGCCGCAGTCTAAAAGTTAATAATAATAATATTAAAAGAAAAAAAATCCGATACTAACGCTATGTATCCCAAGTGGAAATCATAATAATTATTGTATACACATACCTACTTATATTTAATTGATTGTTTTTATTTTATGTATTAATATGGCTGCGTATATTAACGTTACAAAATCGTGTTATGGTAATTTTTCCGACCGCGACGGACGACGATGGTGCTTAAAAACAATAACATTTGTTTTATTTACTTACTTACTTACGCGGCCCGTACGTCAATACTTACATAAATTGTAGTATAATAAATATATTATAATCCGGCAAAAATAACACTAAACAAGGATCGCCGTATACCTCATTAATATTTATACTCTGCTACATAACTATTTATATTTTATTATGAATGTATGCATGTGTAAAGGCGTATTCAAATAACTATGTCGATGTGATAAAAAAAATTCAATCAATGTTTTAAAAATTTTTCTTTTAACTGGTCGAAGACGGTTTTATATTTTATAGTAAGATTTAATAAAATACCCATCATTTTCTGCTAAATAACTTATTTAGCCATTGCCTATCATATCATATTGTCGATCACCATATTATATAATAATGTTACGAGTTATGACGTACACAAATATCTGTAGATCATCTCGGTTGCAGTCTAATAACATATCGAATATAACAACCGAACGTCGGACTCGATGTCTGCAGCAGTTGTAGATCTTATACGTTTTACATTTTTCGTTACTTCACATCGTGGTCGTCGTTGTGTTTGTCGGAGGGTCCCACGGTTTGTGTATTATATCGGCCGGGCTTGATAAATCGTTTACCAAAATATGAACTTTTCTCGGTTATAAGGATGTTCTCGGCGTGACGATAATGCGAGTTCCAGGTCGACAAAATTACGAATGCGATTTATTAGAACGTTCATCGACGCGACAAGAATAAAAATATTATTAAAATTATCATCGACGTTTTTATTGTTATTAAACGAACGCGTGCGCGCGACGGTGTGCCTAGGTAATAATCCTTCGGCTGTAGTGCGAACTAATAACGTTATTAAGAAGGTTATTATTGGATTTGTTTTATTATCTCTCTTGTTTTACCTTTATATAGGTACCTATAGCTCCGGCTTATGTATATGACAGTGTTTTTCGGTTAATGACCTTCTGACGTTTTCAAAGTGTCCTCAACACCGCCAGATCTGGCCATTCTCCAAGCAAACAACAATTTCAACCTCAACACGCATTTGGTTCCTGTTTTATTGGTTTTAGCGACTTGGAAGAAGTATTGGTTGTGAATCTGACCTTCTTCCACACCATCACCCCAAGGAGATTACATGTAGATCAATAAAAATGTAAATTATTTTTAACGACACATTCAACTGTCTCATCTTTTCCGATTACACTAATAGCAATAAATATTTGTGCGCACGCGTTTCAGATAAATTATTATCATTCTGTTTTCATAGTTAGCTGTATAATAATAAGTATAGGTAGACGTTTTATTACTGACATTTAAATTTTTGATATTTTTTGTTGATTAATAAAATCGGTTCACGATCATGTCATTTGCAATTATAATATTATATTAAATAGGTTTCGCGAAAAATTGTCTTAATTAATATAATAAAATACATTATTAAATGCAGAATTGCTAGATGTCTGCATATTATATATCACTAGTTGGTTCACCGCCTACGTGAACAGTTTACGCACAGTTTTTTAGTTTTTGTACCTAACTGATATTAAAACTAATAGGTACCTACCCTTTTTAAACTATTTAACATTAGTTCCTATAGATACTACAAATATTTAACTCAAACATGATCGATCATCTAAATATTTCAATAAAATAACAGTGAGTAAAAGAACTTGAACTTCATAGACTTATCTCATCTAATATTAAGTAGTAGTGTGTACAAGTATAAAAAATATCAAAAATACATAGTGTATTATCGTATTATACAGATGTATTGTTCAAAAGTCTAAATAGACGATATTATAAATAAGTTTAACATAATACTTCAAGACAATGCTAAAAGAGAGAATAATTAAAATCAAGTTAAGAAAAAAACTTTCTTGCATTGCTATTTTTAACCAATAAAACGAGTTTATTTAGAAAATGTTTTTATACCTGTGATATAATTGTTTTACATTGATCACAAGTCACATTAATGCATTATTTTATTGAAAACACAGTAAGTAGGTATTTATAGTCATTTTTATTTGATTGATTTTATTAGTTAAATTATTATAAGACTTTGAAATTCTTCGAAAAAGGTTTTAAAAATATCGATTGATAATAAATTGTGTAAGTACTTAGGAACTTAAGAAATACTTCATGAAACTTCAAATTTTGGTTTTACGAAAATAATATAGTTCAATCAAAGGCTGTTGACCGAAAATATCTAAAAAATAAATTATGATTATTTGTGAACTTTTTAATTATATGTTATTTTTAAATGATTATAATGTACCTACTTGGTATTTTTTCACTAAAAGGTCAAAGTACGAGGAATCAAATTAAATTATAATTTATAGACGTGTGGATGATGTAAGCATAATTTTTAAAATTCAATATTTTATTTTCCTAAATAATAATATTCATTGTTTGCAAAAAGTAATATATTCATATGTCGTATATTCAAATGTTCCTACTTTGCATACGCGTTTTATGTTTAATATTAGGTTACTTCTTCCATTAAAAAATAAAAAATAAACATCCCTGTTTAAACACACCTAATCATGTTTAGTCTCCATTAATAGTACACGATGAATGATAATGTATATAACAGTATATAAATAATGAATTTAATTACCAATTTTCATGGTGACAATCGTCTAAAATGTATTCTATATATTGTGGCTCAAGGTATTTGGCAACATATATTATATATAAATGTTAAAACGTCACATAAACCATTTTGGCATAAAGTTGAGGTTGTGGACTGAAAAATATGATACGGAGGTCGACTATTTCGAAACTGGGATTTTTCTTAATTTTGAGAAAGCAAAAAAAAATCAACTAAGGTACCTTTAATCATTAATATTAATATTGCGTATTTAAATGAGTTTGATTTAGAAATACAAATTTCTATCAGTTAATAATTGGCATCAATTCGTGTTGGAAACTTTCACTGAATGTCAATAAAATATATTATACGTAGACATTCAATTTTTCTTGGTATACTTAAACTAACCTAACACGTACTCAATTTATTACTATTACCACTGTATTACAAATTAATTTAAATTTTTACAATCTAAGAAACATTGCAACAACAACAACTTTTTATGTTTGGAATCCTAAATTTTGAGCTTGAGAATTTCAAAGTAACTGTAAGTATTTGTTTTACAATTATTTTTTCATTGTATTTAACAAAGCGGGATAAATACCACAAAACAGGCTATATTATGTTTATGTATGTAGTAAGCAGTAGGTATACAAAATAAAATGTATCAATTAACGTTAAAAAATAAAATGTATGTGTTTCAAATTCAAATAATTGTATGATTATATTTTTTTTATAATTAACTAATAGCGTATTGTATTAATATTTAATACACGTATATAACCAAGTTGACGATTAAGCGACTGATTATTTAATTTGATTCGTAGTATCCAATATCTAATATTCTATTAACATAGAATTGACATTTTCTTGGTTGTTTTGTAAGCTTTAATAGCCATGTTTACATCATACAGTCCCATAATAATAATAAACATAATAAAATTACATCAGAACAAATTATTATATTATCAGCTTATATGTGTGTATAATAATATATATTATGTGGTGTCTTGTACACTTGTAGTATTTTATGGCTGATCAAATCACTGTTATAGAACATTGTAATTGTAGATAAATAGCTTAGTTTATTTATGGTTTTCGAGTATAAGCGAAAAAGATAATGATTTTATGACGATATTTTAGTATTTTACATATTTATATAAGTATAAACTCTGATACGATTTCACATTACGTACATATATACGCCAACAGTGTTTTCAATTATTTGTTGGAACAATTATATATTTTTTTTGTAATCCTTTGTATCATTGTTTTTTGTGACCTATTGGACTTTAGACTCAATAGATGTGTCAAACTTAAGTTACTAAAAAAACGTGGACGGTCGTAAAAATTTAATGTTACCGAGTAATGATTAGTTTTAATAAAATATTCTAATTTTCCGTCTATATTTAATAAACGACAACCGATCGTTTTATTGTTTGCAAGTACTATGATAACTGCGAAAATCTCCAATACCCAAGTTCTATGCTGTGCCTGCAAAAGTGCAAACACAACGTATATAATATAGAACCGTTAGCACCTAAACGACTGACGGCAGTTCAGAACACACTTGTCTCTATGATAAAGTATTAAGTATCGCACATTTAAGAGGACGTAACACTGTTAATTTTTGTCTCCGACTTACAAGTGCGTAACATAGCAAATTTACGTTCAGTAGATCACTTATAGCTTCGTTAGTTTAAATATTAGAGTGAATCGACCTATTATGAAACTTGATGTTAAGAATAATATCTGTGTTTGTATGTGGATTTTTTATGATATTTCAATTTTTAACAAGTTTTGCATATATATATATATATATATATACTGTGTAAATTAAAAATGCTCGTAACTCACTTAATAACTGAACCATCGTAAAAAAACCCACATACAAATACAGCTAGTGTTCTTACCATCAAGTTTTATGCTAGGCCGATTCACTCTCATTTTTAAACTAACGAAGTTACAAGTGATCTGCTGAGCGTAAATTTGCTATATGTTACACACTTGTAAGACGTAGACAAAAAATGGCAGTGTTACGTTATCTTGACGGAGTGGACTTCGTGACTATGCCCCCCTCATAAATCAATCAAAAATCAAAAATTATATTTTGGTATAGTGTAGTGTTTTTAATAGGTATGGTGGGTAGTTTTATTCTAATTTTTGACTCTATCTTTGTTTTTTTATATTATGTCGTAGAGAATTTAATACACCGCAGTGGTCATAAGAATAAGTTATCCAAGAACTCACACCACGACATAGTATAATGTATATAATTGCATGTTATATTGTAAACTCTCGTAGTATCTGCCTATGTAACACTATAATACGTATATTAATATCAGGCGTTACATAATCAGATTCCCGACACCCGTGATTAAATGGTTCAACAAATTTGCGATACGATAAAACGCAGGAGCGTAAGAAGGTATAAAAAAAAAATTTAAGCAGAATTCCACGAAAGATTTTACCGACCTTGTGCAAGATGGTGGGATAGTCGATAGTGCATCGCTCCGATTTAATAATTCTTATTATTTTACTCTGAAATGACCAATGATGAACATTTATGACGGCACGCCAGTACAGAGGTACCTACGAAAATATTATTATCTGTCTATTCGGTGCCAAAAATGTATAGAATTCGGGAACCAGCTGATACGAAAGTAAAACGACATTTTACTCACAGTGTATACACGGCGTCTTATTATATACATCGTTCTACAATTCACCCAAATATAAGGCTCAGTTGGAATACAGGATAAAATATTTTTATTATATTATAATATGTATACCTGCACGCCCGTGCGCATTAGCCACTAAATAATAACATAATGTCCAGGTAAGTTGGCAGAAGTTAGATAATAAACCCCCTCTTGTGGTTTTTAGATTAAGTTCAGCGCTGGATATAATAATTTGTTTTATCATTGTTTTATTAATTTAATCACGCTGAAACGTTATATTAGGTGACTCTTAAACGTGGCTTTTCGTGGTGCATTATGTTCTTAACAAAATATACTGTCGCCTGTTCGCAGCAGATTCGTTTAAACATCGTCCTTGACAAATTCCCGGATACGACACCGATCCTATAGTGAGTGTGCGACACGAGTAAATTTCAATTTCTTTTTAATGCGATCGGAGCGAAATAAACGAAATCCGTTTCGGCGGCGACGGTAAAATTTATGGCAGGAGATTGTCACGTCGTACACAATATAATATATAGGACGGTTATCGCGAGGTATACCTATATACTTATTTTATGGTTATAAACCGCGACAGACAACCGCGGTATACATCTATTATATATGCGGATACCTATATAATATTTATACACCGTATTGCTTTAGTTCGTACGTGACCGGATCAGAAGTCTTCATTTATCAATGCGCATGTTACCTATCTACATATTATAACATATCATTATAATGTACGCGATATTCTATAATATATTATTATTATAGATGGATATATATATATGTATAGAGAGAGAGATTATTATAGCCACCGTCTTACGCGCAATCAGTCATGCCACAATAACTGGTGGTGTATTTTATATTAATATATTATAATATTATCTATTTATTATTATACATTTATACGTCTATTATATTATACCATTATGGTACGGTGTTATAGGTAGGTATCATAGGGTATGTAGTATCATGTTATTATTAGGTACGCGCCCGGTCGCAAAATACAATGTAATATATTTATACTTTAGCTCCAGAGCGCCACAGAACACACACCAAAAACTCACACTATTTAAATAATCCGAGGTACATATTATACAGTGATCCGTCGTGTATTTATCGATATTTTTTCCGGACTCGAACAGACGGTAAATCATACGTGATGGCCCATTCTGTTTTTAATACTTATTCATATTATATTAAGTAACTGAATGTCTACAATCTGCATAATACGTTATAAAATAATATGTGGAACCCGTGTACAACTACTATGTACAAAGCTTATTGAAAAATTGAAAGCTCGGGGTTTAACCGGTGATGGTTAGGTAAACTAAACCGACTTTGCCTGGTTATAACTCCACAAATTCAATTCACATACTGCATTTTTTTACTCTCGCGATCAACCGGATGGAACGTAAGCGGGCAGAGAGGTCAGGTACCGCCTTTACAATATAAACCTTTACGGCGTACTATGATAAAATAGATAAACCCAAAAGCGACGTACTCGTACGCCATATACGCGAATAACGATAAAGTACATACTTATTTCTTGGGTACTTATACTGTTTTTACTTATCAATTTCAAAAAAATATCTTATAGGTTAAGTGTTAAGCGTTGGTCAAGAGACGACAGTATTATTGATATTTTTGTTTTGTTTATGGTTGAAATTCGACGTACCTGCAGATGATGCAGTCACATCTGTGGTGGAAAATCCTGTGGCGTACAATATAGTATTATATAATAATATAATATATTACACACTTTATATCTGTGCGTACAGCGTACGAATTCGACTAGATTGTCGGCTGAATCTACTGCAGTGTATGCAAGCGGACCTTTAATGTGTGGAGTTGTGCAGAGGACGAAATTGAAATCGCACTTGATATTTTAAGTATAACATATTATATGACATATGTATGTATATCACACGCGGCGCCACGACAATATAATTATGGATGTGTAACGCACGGTTAGTGTTCCGACTCACGAGTGTATAGGTATTAACCAGCTGATACCGGGTCGCCAATATACATAACCCGACAATATACGACGACGACGACGACCACGGGTGTAGATACCACACGTACGGTATATAATATAATAATAGTAACAACAATGTACGGTGACCGGATGACTATAGTCTACCTCCACCAGTCTCATCCTTTCCTCCCTTTCCACCAATGCACTGATTCAAAGGCCAATGGAAAAATAATTGCGCGGCGGTGACTCATATTGCGTTCGCTCGCGGTTATTACTCTAATTGCTCCGACGGATGCGCCGCGTTATTTTGTCGTCACGACCATATGTATATTGTATTTAATGACAACAATAATGACGATATTCTTCTGGGCGGCCCCGAAAACAGTCGACCGCAGTGATGTATTATGTAATACGTTTTGATAAACCATATTACCATGTAGGTAGAGTATAATACAGTCTTAATAATCCGACACATATGATGGGACCAAATTATAGTACTGCCGGATTATCGAAAAAACATTAAGTTTTTATTTGTCAAATTAAAAACACAAAATCTCTAGAATTATAAAATACGCAGAATAATAATATTATGTAGGAGGTTTATAATATATTGTATACTTACTGTGAAAATTATTCAAGAAAATGCGTATACTGAGTACAGATTTGAATTAAATTGTCAAATTCATATTTTTTTAGCGATTATTAAGCATGAAAATCCAAATTAAAATTAAGTCCATAGCTGTGACTAAAAATGCTGCATTACTGCCAGAGGATAATGAATATTATCTGTCTATAATAATATACGATATTATAGATTTACACACATTTTATTCCTGGATGCATATCCATAGGATAAGTACAAGCATTTTTTTATATACAATTATACAATATATAGCAATGCACTAGTGTACTACTGCTGGCTGAAGATATAATATTATAATTTAAGATAAACGTTTAAACCATGCATAAGTACAGTCATTTTTTGATTTCATAACTCAATATTTATAATATATATTTATGACGGGTTTTGGGGTCAGGAGTGGAGGTTTTTGATGATTTTTTTTAGGAAGAACTCGACCCTCACTTAATATCCTCCAGGATTGCGCCTGTTCATTGTGCAAGCCACTCACTAAATACGATGCAACACGTTAAATTACTTCAAATCATTTGGATATAAAAATTTTATAAGATCGTGAAGAAGAGTCGTGATCGTGAAAAGTGCATTGATAATTGCATAGTATAAGTATGCGAGATGTAGTTATTGTAATTATATAGGTACCTATAGGTGTGCCATTTGATTGTCGTGTATATCGCAGTTTTACCGGAAACGTATAGGTACTTATTAATGTATGATACATAATCGTAATATGAATTTTTCACTACAATTAATACGACACCTCATAATATTTCAATATAATATGTAACTATTATGTAAGCGAGGTATATAGGTGTATGTCTGTTATTTTTGTGTTCTTTTAATTAAAAATAAACCATACTAGAGTACTGGACAATTATTGATTGAACAACGCCATTAATAATTATTAAATTACTAACATTTAAAAGACATCATAACCCACAATTCTAATATAAAGGGCTAGCTGGTAAGCGGGGCGAATGTTTCAGTTCAAAACATTTTGTGAGATGAATAAATATTAATGTAGATTTTTATAAAACACCAAAAAAATGTATAAAATACATACCATTTCTGGGAGTGGGGGGATAGATTTGTGTAAGTTCTTACTTTAACCTATTTTCATACCATTTTATGTCTACTAACCCCTTGCCAAAGAAATATATTATAATATATGTAAAATCTTTACTTTATGAACCATTGTCATTTTATAAAATGTCGATAGATTAATATTAATATTAGTATAATTTTCAAATTAAGATTATCTTATCCTCCTCTTCTCCTCACGCCCATTTTAGAATTCTACTATTATAGACCTTAGTTCACAAAATTAAATAACTCAAAACTACTTATTCGAACTTCGTCTTAAATATAGGTATATGTATATTATAAACAATTTCAAAACAATTTTCAGTTAAAAGAGTCATTTTCAAAAAGAAATTACTGGTCAATCCTCAAATATTATAAACAAATCTAAACCTTAAAAAAATATGGTCCTTGACTATAAGCAACGGTAAATTCCAAAAATCGGGATTGTATAGATTGCATATTAAATAATTATAAAATGAGGACACAGAACCATGTTTGGTGAAAACTCCGGTATAATAATGTATACATGGGTGGTACATTTCCAGTAAGTTCGAAGTGTTTGAAGTTATATAATAATATTGTTCCGCGGAAGTCGCTCTGCAGCGTCGCCGCGGCAGGAAAATTAATTTACGCGATTACCTGTTGAATACACATGAGGAAAATGTATTGACACGTGCAAACGAGAAAACGACCTACCTACGAGGTGGTATCAACAGTACCTAGTGGTTCATCTTTATTATTAAAGGTATTATAAAACTCGCTCCAAGAACGAATCACGTTTTCGGAACGAATATAAAAATATAAAAAACTAATAATTTACATTATATTATATTATTTGTGCGTATTTTAACCATCGCGCGACGAGGAACATAATACATTGTAATAATATTTTATTATATCGAATTAGAATACGCAAATCGATAACCATGTGGCGTGTAGAGATTTGGACTCGGATCAAGTTTGAGCGCGTCCGCACATGTAAGAGCATTATGCATAATATTTAGGGGGAAATCAATTTTAAATGTTTACGTAAAATTTACCTTGGGATCGATGTACACGGCGGCGCATATAATATAATATACCTCTGTCTCAGTATATTCGCGTTGATAATAATATTATAAGTAAAATATTAATAATACCCTACCTGCATGGTAGCCACGTTATACATTATAATATTATTATGATATATGTGCACACTCGCGTGGCCATATATATTCCTGTTTGGCGACGCCATTATATTATTATTATTATACAGCAGAGTGTCAAGGACGCGTGCGAAAAAGTGCGCCGCCGTCGGTGCGATTTATCATTTTGAACGTATATCACATAATAATAATATGAGAGAGCCGTCGTCGAGGCGGTTGTGATGATACTTCCGCGGTGGCTTTATGCTCGTCACCGAAAAACGAATTGCAGCAGTAGTGCAGTACACAATATAGGTATTGTATGATAATAAAAATATATTGTTGTCTCCGGAGTAGGTCTCCCGAGCATTCCATTTCAACGGAACGATGACAAAAATTATCTATTTTAATATTATAATATTATATGTATACATATGCACTACCACTTGCAAAGGTCATTTCATTATTATTATGGTGATGAGCAACACTACAATATTGGGTGCACTACGTATCCCGTGTCCGGCCAATTAATAATGTGTTGTATAAAAAATATATTATCCCTGATTTATTATAGATAATTTTGAATATCATTCTCGTTGGGTCTTCGAGTAGTAATTTACATCGTATTGTAAATTATAATTAAAATCTAGGGTACCTGCTACGACCTATACGATTTTATCGTGGTGGTGTTCGGTGTACAGCGATCTAAACGCACATTATATCGTGGCGATTACGATATTTTAACAAAAAGTTATAACGATATATTATCATTATTATTATGCTTATTATACATAATATTTTGTTCCTAGGTTAATATACGATACTCGCCGAGTTGTTACTTGTTTCTTTATTTATTATAAAATATTTATTATATAACGATTAAAATCTTAAGAAAAAAAATTTATTATAATACCTATAATATACTAACCGTCAGCCACGGTCAAAATCATTAATTTCCATCTACTTACATATTATATGTAGTGTGTGTGTGTGTGTGCCGCGGCTGCTCGGTCGCCGACGTTTTAATATTGCAATGTGTGTTTTATCGTCTACAGCGACTATTGCTCGATTGATAAAAAATAATGCATAATATATAATACACGGCAAAGTTGAATTTTTTTTAAATTATACTATAGGTATAACATAGCATATTAATATATTGTGAATTCTTCTATTTCTGACCGCTAAAGGAAAATAATATTATCTGCGCGATATTTCGCGAGCATAACACATTTTATATTTTCAAATATTATTAGCAACATTGCGTTATCTATATGAGAAGATAAATCGCGTATAGAGCGCATGAATCACTATAGTTATTTCAAAATAGGCCTCTGGGCAACATTACGGTTTGTCGTTTATATATTATATTATATTATACTGTCACGATTATAGAAGAAAAAAAACCGAAGATGGCAGTAAAACATAATATAGGTTTGTCTATTATTCTAATATCATTATATTGTGTACGCCAGCACGTCACTATAATGTATTAATGTCACTGTCTATATAATATTATTACGACAACGGTTTTAAAATCTAAAAGCCTGTATTGTGTTGTACGCTTTTATCCGATGTGTGCGAGTGTATACTATATAATAATGATAATTATTATTACAATAACTTCGTATAATGTGCACAAAGTTATTTTACTTTTAGCCAAAAGTGCATAATATAATATGACAGTTATTGGCTTTAATATTCGTATTACAACATTTCGAGGTTTATACCCATGTGCTGTTTCTACACGTAGCTACATAGTTTATACGTTCTTATCGGTTCAAGTATTATACACCTTATAACATATATATGACGAATTGAAATTAATTTTGTATTTTTGTGACGGACGTCTACGTGGGCATCAGAATACTAATCATAACATACATACACGGAACATATACCTATAATTTTATAAGGTACTTTATAGGTACAAGTGCTTGTAGATCGCTACAGAATATGGTTTATTGAAAATTGAAATACAGATTGCTTAACGGCGATCAGTTGAATATCCTATAAATAATACCTACCGAAGAAGTTTACTTAGATATGGTACATTTTAATAATCAAAAATCTTATTAGAAAAATTGGTGTGATTATAACTTTAAATATAATATATTATATCAAACTTTCACGCAATCTCGTGAACCTGCGGTGTAATCGTTTATGGTGTTATAGAATTAAATGATTGAAAATCTTTCAATAATTACATATTATATTGTTTTTTTTTTTATTGATTTCCCTTCGAAAACTTATTTTAAAACCTGATAAAAACAATAGTTACAGTATTTTACTCGACTAAAAATATCATAACACGCTGGGTGCTCAAAAAATGAATTGGATTCAAACAGGCAACGATATATTGTATAGTATACTAATTTACTTAGGAACATAATATGAACCACCGAGTGCCGGTAACTCGGAGATATTATAACGCTGCCGTTCTAGCAACACACGACTATATAAATTAGGAGAATTTTGTTAATAGACGCCGATAAGCTTAATTTTTTATTTCGAGGCTATTCTGTTAAAAATTCCATAGTTATATTTAGATTTAATATCCAATTAATTTTATCCGAAGAGAATTATGTTAATTTATTATGTGTCGTATTTTATTTATTATAATTTGTTGAAACGTACTTTTTCTTTCTACACGGATTGAAGATATTATTTAAAATACTTTAATGTACTTGAAATTTGTAAAAATATCCATTTGACCTTATATCAGGTTTATGCGTGATTCACACATATTTTTTTTGATGAATATACGTGAACAAAAATGCGAAAATCTCCTGTTTAAACGATCAACTGGTTATTAGTCCTGCCCAACTCGTTTTGTACACGAGAATTTATATGGGGTACTCTATTATAGTCTCTACCCATTTACCAATGATAATATAATATTATATCTTAATATATCGGCAAATCGAAACCGTTGTTAACGATGCATACAAAGTATATTGCGGTGCCGAAGTGTTCTAGAGAAACTTTTAGTTACGGTTATACTTAGAACTGGTTACACATTATATTATTGCTACTAATATATTTCAAAGTAAAACCGTTTAATAATAATATTAATATCATGTGTGTTTAAATTTCTTAATTATTATGCGCCGGAGAAACAAAATATAATAATTCTAAGAATTCATCGGACGCCTGACTCGTGTTAACAAAATATTAACAAATCGCACGCGTTTAATTTATTATATGCGCGGACCTATGAACACAGTGGTTACGAAACAATAAATCGAAGCATCGAAACACGCGCGGTTACCATACATTATAATAATAATACCACACAGCTATTGCTTATAACGTATAGGTTAAGATATGACTACCTATAAGCTAAATTTCCTGGTCGTCACATGGTTTTATTCCACGCACGAGACTTTATACGCCATAGGTCGTCAAAGTCTCTCGGTCGTGCTCGGGTGCAATACCAATAACATACATATATATATAACCTCGTACAGACGTTGTACCACGCGGTTTTCCTACTCTTATTATTTTTACACGCGTTTTCGATACCTACGTTGGGTATTTTACACGGCGCTCGATTATCCAGTATCACCGCGAGTGCAAAAAAAAAAAATACGAAATATAATAATTTTTCGTTATATTTTTACACTACCTACTCCATGCGATAATTATAATTCAATTCGTTATAACGTTATTGTGAGGTATATTTAAATTAATATTGTCGGGTTCTAACCTGGTTCGGTGCCGGCGGCGGCATCGGGAGATCGTTTTGGCGGGAAACACGAGTCGTCCAATTGCTTGAACACGCCCTGGTCCATTGCTAGCCGGTTCTAGCGGCTGCGACTGTCGGCTAGCGCGCGCACGATATGTCGGTGGCGTTTGGTCGTCGTCGTCGTCGTCGCACGACAGCGTACAACGCGATAAACGAGCTGTGTACCGCGACGGTCGGTCAGGTCATCGCGCGCGGTTATGCGATACGATAGCGCCCCGGCCGGTAACTACTAACTGATGCTCACTAACTCGTGTCCGCGGCCGCCGTCGACGACGATGGCGGTGGTGGCAGTGGCAGTGGCAGTGGCGGCGGCCGAGCGAGTCGCCCTTTTTACGGCACGCGCGCGCGCGCTCTTCGCCGCGGTAAACCGGGTGGTGGTAACTGCTGCACGCGATAGTAATAATAATAATACAAAATATTTATTAATATTAATAATAATATTGTTAATTTATTGTTATTATTAATATGCGTGTCTTGACCACTTCTTCGCCCAGCAATACGCCTGCACGCGGCGTGGTCTTCGTCCGGCGATCCGTCGTCGTTGGGCCGAGCGAGCGTGAGAGCGACCGACCGCGTTTGGGTCAAAGTCGCGCGGCGTTCGTTTCAATGTCACCGCCGCTGCCGCCGCCGATTCCTCCGTCGGTTATGCTCGCGCCGGTACCTAAACCTCTATTATTACCGACTGTTTCTATAGCTCCGACCGACGACTGGTTATCGCGACATTTATTGTGACATAAATATATGCAGATTAAACGACGAACGGTTTTTTCGGTTATTCCTTCACATAAAATTATGTTTTGCATGTTCGATCTTCCAAATCAGCTGCGGGCGAAATCATCGCGTTTGGCGGTTTTATTACGGGCTGTATTTAGGAATCTGTCGCTCGGAGACAACAGACAATCCACTCGATTGTACGAAATAAAAAATGTATAGGTTTTAAAAAGCAATTTCAAAATCAAATTAACTTGACGTTTTTCGAAAAAAAATTTATTTGTTCCTAGACTTTTATTATGTGCTAGGGATCATAATTATTACGGATGGTGGAGATTAAATCAGAAATCGCAATCAACGTGTTAATACGTCTAAGGCGTTTATGATAATAGGTGTACATGTATAATATAGTATAAATTGTGGAAACAAATTTACAAATTGCAAAATATAGTATAACGGTAGGAAAAAAGTCAATCATTTGTAGGTATACCTTCTATGGTAAAGGACTAAAATAATAATAATAAAATAAAAATTAGCCATCACCTCAAAATCAACAGTCCCCCGTTGACCCCCTCCCCTAAATATTGCTCTGTGGTATTATGTACATATACACAGACGAAATTCATAGTATTGTAGGTAGAGTGATTCAAAAAGACGCTACCTACCTAGACAAACGCAACCATGACATTGTCAACAGAATGCACCGCTGTAAATTTAGTGTTGGTACACTTAAATGTGTTTGTCTAACAAATTGGTTTTACATCAATTAAAACTAAAGTGCCTCGAAATTGTTGAAATTCTCAGTATTTACGCAATTCCCAGTTTATATAAGAGAACTTTATTCGTTCTAAAACGAATTTTTTTTTTGTGAGGGGGTGCTTATGGGTTTTCCCGGGGTGTAGCACCCCAAGCCCCCCCCCCCCCCGATTTGCACCTATAAGTAGGTTACTAGCGCTTTATGATCAAAATTAATTTTGATCGCAAACATACTGAACCCTCAATAATTAGATTTATATTATGTTGCTGTTTATTTTCTAACACCAAAGAATTTTAATCGATCTCTAATGGAATTCATTATAACAATTATTGTTAATGGACATGTAAATTACCTCTTTTTGAATGTGATTGACAACTGTATAGAATAAAGTATTAAATATATAATTTATAAAAATGTGCACCGACAACTATTTTACCCACATATTTTGCTACTGTGTGACAATCAAATTTAATTTTTC
Source organism: Nasonovia ribisnigri (assembly GCA_027563435.1). Lineage (NCBI taxonomy): Eukaryota > Metazoa > Arthropoda > Insecta > Hemiptera > Aphididae > Nasonovia > Nasonovia ribisnigri. The sequence goes on from JANEHU010000794.1 coordinate 416,056, forward strand.
ACAAAGGAAGTACTTAACGTAAAGTAACAAATGTGTGTACAGTAGTATAATGTTAAAACCCCATTAAATTGTCATCCACTTTTATTGAGCCAGGATTCTCCTGATTTGAGACATTATTGTATTTGACGAGATTAAATATATGTTCTAAGTGGAGGAAATAATAAACGATTTATAAATATTTGTGATTCTTGGAAAAATATGTCACCAGTGCTGAATGATCAAAATTAATTTTAAAAACAAACGGAACCCTTGATAATTAAAATTATATTATGTTTCCGTTTATTTTCTAACACTAAAGAATTTTCATCGATTGCTAATGGTTTTTATTATTATAATCGTTAATAGGAAAGTGTGACTCGTAAATAACACATTTTTGTAAAATAATGGTCTACTATATCTATAGAATATAATATTTAAGATATATTTTATAAATAGGCACGACCAAATATTTTACTCTCGAGCTATTTTAATCTGTAAATTACTATGATCAATATTATGGCTGTGAGAAACGGGTTGAAAGTTATTAATGAGTGTTGTTAAAATTTCGATTGCTAAATTCACTAATTTTTAATAACTTATTGAAAAATACAAAAAACCTACATTTTTAAAACGTACAAGAAAAAAATGATTTGGTTAAACAAAAAAATTGCAAACGTTTAAGCGTAGATAATATTCTCGTCTATTTTTTAATTTTTCTATGAATATTTGGTGATTTTAGTTCAGTTATTATTTTAAGCTTTAAAAGTGTATTAATTCACCCATCCTGTTTTCACATTACAAATTACGGATGGGTAACGTATTCTTAAGTAGTTAAGTATCTCCAAGTTCCAACACTATGACTTGATATGGGCTCAATAAGTTTACCAAGTATTTCCAATTTGTAGTTGTTTCCTTCATTGTGTTTAGGATAGGTTCTTGTTACTAATAGTGAAACGTCCTCTACCAAGATTCCAACAATTACAATTTTTTTTTACACATAAGTAGGTACAAAAGGGGCGATTTATTTAACACGGTCAACTCTTCTTATGCTTTAATTGTGTATTTATTGAATTCTATTTTTTTTTTATCAATAACCACGGACGGCGCTATTCTCACAAGGTTTAGCTTGAATATTTTTTTTCAAACCTATGTAGACACGTATACGTGACTATAGTCACACGTTATAAATTAATATGTTTAAATACAATAACCGGAGCAAAGATAATCCACAATAATAATGTACTCATATAATATAATATATCAAGTAGGTGTTTAATAATAGGTAGGTATTCAAAAAATTGTCATATCTACTATACTTTATACCATTGTTTAACTCAGATTCTAAAATTTTATTTAGGGATAATAGTATAATATTGTAATATTATATAAGTAAAATTAATTCTAAACAAAGCGGCTAATATTAGTATAAATATACTAGGTTTACAAAAACGATCAACATTGTTGTATCATATCGTTCATATTACTAACCATGATTACAACGGCCAATCAGAGTATGATCAAAGCTAAACACGACAGACGACTTAACATCAACGATCAACCAAAACACTCACCCTAAACATGGTTTTAATAAACGCAGCGATAGACTGCAGTTCTACCTATAGTTACACGGTATACTCCATATATACTTACCATCGGGTAATCATGATATTTTCTGATGGTCTCAAGAGGACGTCACACCCGCAAGTGTTGTACTCTTCTATACCGGCGTACATATTATGTATATTGTATAATATTACAAACGATTTGCATTCAGCTAATCTAATTTATTGTTATTACACTTGTTAGCGTTCTTTGACAATAGGTATTTTCAATCTGTTTAGTATTATTATTTATTGATACCTGCATACGGGTTATTTTACGTGGACGTTGTGTGTTCAGCTGCAGTATGATGGTTTTTTTTATTTTTTATAATATGGGGCTAACAAAATTATTGTTTTTATTATTATAATTACAACCCTCCCACCAAAAAAAAAAATTACATCCATCACTGCCGTAATAGTAAAGGGAATCATCCAATTTTTTTATTTTCCATTAGGTATTTACAATCTATTTTTGTCTATAATAATAAGCAAATGTGAGGAGTTACATGTGAAGCTTTTGAGAGAAGAAGCCATTAGTGAAATTACCTGCCTATTTTGAATTTGAATTTTTTTTTTGTCAATGATTGTCAATGCACTATCATCGCTTTAGCCGTCTCGGGGGATTACCAAGATGGAAAAGAAAATGAATAAGAAATGGATAAGATTAATGTTTGAATTTTTGGCACTACCCCAGAGCTGGAGCCCATAGGTCCAGATGGGTTTTAAAAGGGTTTTATATATTATGCCAATTATATTTTTAGGTTTAATTATTACATTTAGTTTTAGTATTTTTGGACTTTATGTTTAGGCCCATGATAAGCGATGATTTAATAGAAGTCCTAGGTACTTTACTGTTTGGGAAGGAGGAATTTAGATTCCATAAAGAGTTGGGTCATGTGGTCATTTTTATAGAGTGATGTAGTGTGATATGATTTATCTTGATTGATTTGAATCTCCAGGTAGTGTACCATTTTTCTATAAGATTTTGTACATTTCTAGAAGCTATCAGAGGGTCTGCATTAATAGAAATTATAGCTTTGTCGTCTGCATATTCGGCGATTAACGCGTGTGATATGAGGTGATATGTTGTAAATAATAGGGGAAAGTATACCACCTTGAGGTACTTCTCTGCTTTATCAAACTTAAATGTGTATCTGTGTGACTGTGTGTATCTAGATTTTTTACGATATTTTTTTGACTCATAAATAACTCGTTTTAAAATTGAATTATCGTAAAAACTGACATACAAACACAGACAATGTTCTTATACCTATAAGTTTATATATAATAAGTCAACATTATAGAAGAATTGCAACTTATAAAAGATTTATAGGTTAAGTAATCACTGTATACCTAATGCAATTACTATTATGGTAAACAAGAACAACGTATTAAAAAACTACTCACAAAACGTTAACTGAAAAAAAAATTCATTAAGTGTTCACAAATCTGAACCCACGACCAAAATATTATAAAACCAAAACTTAAACCATACACTTGAAATGAAAATGAAAAAAAAAATGAAATGTTGGTATTTTAGCCCTTGTGTCAAGTTATATGTGCAGTCCAATAACAGTCCGGTGGATCTATAAGTAGGAAGAAATAGTAGATTCTATATAGGCTATAATCCAAAGCCACACATCTCGTTCGCAAACTAGCCACAAATTATTCCTTCCGGAAATTTACCTTTATATAATTTACAAAATGTACATACCTCATACAAACGTTGGCAATAAATGATTGGTGTTTTTAATATTTTTAATATTTTATATTGCTAACTTAGTTATAATTTATTCAAACTGTTTGGTCCTCAAAATCCGTCTTTAGATCTTCAGAAAAACGATTTGTGATGTTGGTGTATCAAAGTTGTGAAAAAAATCTACAAGTATGACGTAGGTACATCACTGTGAATACAACTAAACCACCACAACTCATTGAATAATATTTTTTAAAAGTATTAATTATATTAATATCTCGACTTTCTAAAATTTTAAAAAGAATCACCTCAACATTGACGTAAATGACAATAAGATTTATTAGGACTTTATTTATTCATTAAAACTTTACCATAGAATTTTTTTAAGCTTACCTACTAAATTGTTGCTTATGCGATCCTTGACCACTCAATTTAAATTTTATATTTTGATCATCGATATACGTAACACAAGGTTTGCAAAAATAAACTTTTTCATTGTGTAGTTTTTTGGGAGTGGACGAGTCAAGAAAAAATAAGAAATGTATGAATATAAATGTTTAATGATAGTTTAAATTAATATTTTTTAACTAAACATTAAAGCAATTCAACGTGATCTACTAACTAGCTCATCTAATTCAACCAATTTAAATGCAACAAGTCTACTTTTTCGTTGTTATTATTAATTTTTTTTAGGCGTAAGCTGTAACCATTTACTTTTAGGATGACTTCTTTCAAATATTTTATTTTACGAGAATATGTATATGATAGAAATCTTAGACCAGTAAAGTTGTATTTGGTCATCATGTGAAATGCAATTAAATCCAAAACAAAATTTGTGATTATCATAAAATGTTTCCAAAATTTGAAACTTGAAACAAAATTTACATGCAGGCTGCATTTGTGGGTTATGGTAGCTTTTTTGTTCGCAATATCGATAAATCGATTGGCATCGATATATGCAATGACCACACGTATTTTACATAATTTCCAAGTTTTAAATTAAATTTAAATGAGTTATTTCTCGGAAAAATAATAAATAATTTAACTAGTTTAGCCTTAAGCAAGTTGAGCGAAGTATAATAATGTAGTACATTATCAAAGGTTTGTTGTAGGACCATTAAAACATAAATCGATATCATTATCCTAGTACATCGACCTCATATACTATAGCTTTTTTTGATTTTTTAGTAATTAAAGTAATTTCTTTATGTAGGTACTGCACGTTTACCACACCTACCATTATAGTATAAGGATCTAAAAATAAATTGAGCCTATATTATTATTTCTATATCGTGAGTATAAAATAAAAAATCTTACCTTCATTATCACAAGGGTCAACATTTTCAACACTTTCCATTGCAATCTCACATTTCCCATCAGCCGTTCGTTTATTCGGTAGCCCAGCTTGATCGTCAGGGACAATCATCTGTTGCGATATTCCGATATGAGGGTTAGTTAAATATCTAAAATAAACTAATATGAAATAATTATTTAATATTAATGATATAATTATTTGAATACTTATGAGATATCTACATTTATCACAAGGATGCGGACGCCTTCGTGTTATTTTTCATGTCATACAAACAGCATTTTGCGGTGACGACAAACGACGTGCACTTTTTATTTTATGAAATTATTTGAAGTAAAACCAGATATAGATAATTACAAGTGTACAATCGTATAACTTGCATGTAATGAAATAAAACTATAGTTTATTAAAATAATTTTCACAGAATTAAAATAAAATGAAGACGGAGCGAATGCGAAATTGTGTACCTATACATATAAGTATAAGGCTAAACACGTACTAAATGATCATCGATTCCTATTGAGCCAGGAGTCTCCTGATTTGAGTCATTGTATTTGGTGAGGTTAAACCTACATTCTAAGTGTTGGAAATAATAATTAACGATTTACATTTGAAATTCTGTGGGACAAATAGGTCCCCAGCGCTTAATGATCAAAATTATTTTTTAAAACATATGGAACTCTCCATCATTATAAATACATTATGTTTCCGTTTATTTTCTAACACTAAAGAATTTTCTTCAATTGCTAATGGCTTTCATTATAACAATCGTTGATCGATCATTGATATGTGTGACTCATAAATAACACATTTTTTAAAATAGTCAACTACCTACTATAGAATATGAATATATGATACTAAATATATATTTTATAAATGTGTTCCACCAAATATTTTACCCAAGAGCCGCCACTGTGTGATTTTGTATACATTACTAAAATAAGGACTGTGTAAGTTGGGTGAATTTAAAATGTATACATTTATAATATTATATTCTAGATAACCCAAAATATTATTTTCAATTTTAATTCTATATAAGGGAAGTAACATAACATGGATATCATTTTGTAGGGTTATCATAATATTATAATACGTATGAACATATTTTCATACCATTTATTATGTTTATTTTGTTTTTACTTTGTGTAGCAGACAACATATTACACGATTAATGCAGTTGATAACAATTACATGCGAGGATGTGGTGGTGAGGTGCGGATCACGGTGGGATAAGCTTGGTTGTGTTCTGACTTCTGGCTGTGCAACTATTTAATTGTATACATACCTATAATATTATTTAGAGCATATGCACTATACATTAACACTATGCACTTTATTTAAATTACTTTTGTATCGAAAATAGACTATATTTTGAAGTAGTATGAGTAAATTTTATTTTATTGTGTATTATTTGTTAACAAGTAATAATCAATAACAGTCAATATAAGAATTCTGTTTTTTTTTTTTTTATTATTTCTATAAATTAATAATTATGATACTATATTTGTACTGTTATTATATTCAAAATATAATGTAGTATGTGCCAGTTATAAACAAATATATCGTTTGGGGTATACACACCCACATCCCCTTCTGTACTTATACGCACTTGCGTCACTGACAAGTAAAAAATGAATCTGAAGAAAATGTGTTTATTTCTCTCATTGTATATTTTTTTCTTTTTAATAAAGTTACACATTTTTTTGTGGGAAGGAATATCAAAAACAATAACTCTGCGGCTCAATATTTTCCAGTACGTCTTCGTTTGAAATACATAATTTAATTAAATCAATTTTAATTTTTAGTCGCTTTTTCATACAATTTCATACATTCTAACTTTTATATATCAGTATTGTTTTTACTGTTGTTTTAACTTAATTTCATGCACCCCAAAAGTTACCCACATATTATAATATTATGTACCTATGCTATATTATAAAAATTAATAATTTATTAAGTAAAAATCATTTTACAACTGTCAACTGCAAAAAATTTAAAATTTGTGTTCTGCAATAATATCTTACTATTTTAAATTTGATTTGATAATTATTATTACATTTAGAGATGATTGTTAAAACTGAATTATAATTCTATCATTATTATAATTATTATTACACTTTGAAATCGGACCTTATTCTTTCGTATAATTTATCTTATATAAATATATAATATATAAACAGGGGAGTATGTTATTAACATTTAATGGCTTAATAATTTATTAGTACAATAATAATATAATTAATATAGTAAGTTAATAGTGTAATACCTACGACAATACTATAGTAAAATTTATAATTTAATAATGTTCTTTGATATATTATGGTTATAAATATGGAATTAGCAATATTTTGTACTGTTAGTACTTAGTATTGTAACACATAATATGAATTATATAATATATACAATATTGTGCATTATTTGCCCGCGTGGTTTACGTTCGTTTATATAAGATAGGTACGTTTTCAAGTACTCATTGATAGTATTACATTCTTACGATTTTTGTGTCTTATTTATAGAATAATTAACACGTGCAAATCATCTAAATGCTTATGATAAACTTATTTATAACTATATGGTTTCAACAGAATGTGCAAACACATAAAATATACCTATTTATATTTCATTTCCACTTACAAATTTATTGCATTGCAAGCGCTTTAACAGGATTAAAATATTTATGTATACTTACAATTTTACAATAATTATTAAATCTTTTTTGATTTTTAAGTAATATTTTTATTTATTTTCCGGATTTCCAATAGAGCATAAAATTACAACCAGGATAACGTCGATTTAAAATTGTATAATATGTTAATAAATTATATATTTTTTTAAATTTTATTTTTCCCTAATTGTTTAACAGTTTTCATAAATCAGAATTTAGTTGTATTCTATGTTTGTAGTAATGCAATTAGTAGGCTTACTATGGTATAAAATAAAAAATGTTTGACGAATAATTAGCATTATTTCATACCAAAGAAAAATTAATACCTATTAAAGAACTACTCGATGCAATGAGACGAAAAGTTCTTTCGAGACCAACCTATATCAGTGCAACTCGGTATAAATTTTTTATTTTACGAAGTTGGTATGATTGAATAGTTGAGAAGTTAAATAATATGATTATTTTCTTGATTTTGTGAAGGGTGGTTAAAAAGTAAAAATAATTTATAAAATTAATTTTCTACTCATAAGATTCAAAAAAAAAAAAAAAATAATAGCATACCTTCTCAATATAATTTAATTTTGCCTCAGAATTATTACTTTAATATTAAAGTTAAGCGTATTATACTGATGAGGTTATAACTTATAAGTTTTTTAGTTTTTATATGATCCGAACAATGTAGGATAGTGATGGTAAAGAAACAAACAGTGATTTGCGTATTTAAAAATGCACGATAGTATAATAAGTACCTAATAATTATGGCTAATAATTTCGTTGCACCTTGCACCATATACCAATTAAATATTTAAGTATAATTTCGCAAGTAAAAAAAACTAGCAGAAAATTCAGTTGTTGTGCTCAACTGTTTATCGTGTCATTAAATATCATTTTTATTTAAATGCAGAGATTAGCGAGTTTTTGGGCTATGCTTGTTTAGATATTATACCTATCTACATATTATGACTGCGACGAACCGCATTTTCGTTATTTCGAAACTCCTCGACCAATTAATAATAACATAATATCGAACTCATTTATAACAATATTGGTATACCTAGGGCTGATCGGAAAGGAGTAATTATTGGTCCCTTCTGCCCGCAGTTAACGCAGATCGGTATATTGAAAATTCGGCGTTGTTTCGGGTCGAGATAGGAGAAAAAATAAGTCTTACGTCAAAATTTATATCGCACCTATCGGCTATTCCCGAGCGAGTACGAGATAAAAAACAACGCAATTTTCTTTGGAGGCCATCAACGTCGAACTGTTCGTCATTACCGAACAATGGACCGTTATCGCGAAACTCTTCGACAGCTAATCGGCTGCTGAGTTCAGTGACATACTATGTTTGTGATATACTTATATATGTGTAGGACAAAACCGCATATTGATATCGCACAAAGACAAAAAAAAGAAAAACAACATTTTAAATCGCCGTTCATTTCTGTGGTCGTTAATTAGTCGTTATTTAAATAATAATAATAATTTTGTGTTTTTATTTGTCCGATCGGGTCTCGCGGAATGGACTATATTATTACACGCGGCACGAGGTAGCACCCGCAAGTCATGTATGCCTCCCGTGTTGCAGCAACGATAGATCAATTTTATTATAAACGTTACGTAAATAGCGATTCATCGGTGTTGAACCTACTCGCCACTGTACTTGGTTTTTTTTTTTTTTTTTAACACTTATTCCCGTGGTAATTTATTGTAGAGAATATTGTGCTGGCAAATAAAAGTGGTTGTAAACACTTGTACCAACAACGTGGAACATCTTACAATCTCATAGTTAGTGAAAAATCATAATATTATAATAATGTTATGTATAATATTGTTTATTAATAACCAGTTTTCGTGTGTCGACATTTTTTGTATCGAAATCGGTCCGCCGCATTCTGCTGCGTTCGCCGCCGTCCTTCTAAACGACAAAATATATTTTATTATTATTATATTATTATGTACATTGTACATCCTTGGGTAAGCCCGTAATTCTGAGACACATATGTTATACAACCTGCGAGTGTATTCATTGATTGTCATCATAAGATAGACGTAGATAGGTACCTACCTAATAATTAGGTGAACGATGACTTTATACCTTTGAATACAATTTTTTTTCTCAATACTATGACGAAATCGTTTAGCCGATCATTATAACACTTTAGAGAGCAGGTACACATCAGAATCGTTATTTTTCGTCAATAAAGCGAGATCAATCGAACGATTTTTAATGCGCTTTCTTGCAGAGGTGTGTTCAAGGCGGAGAGTAAGGAAGCTTTGACTTTTCCTCTCGTTTTGTCATTATTGTAAACGCAATAGATTTAAATACAAAAGTATGTCAAATCTTTATTTTGATTATGAACCTTCAAGGGGAGGATTGAATTATAGTTTTATACTCATTTTTCCGTAGACACGTCTTGCTGTGAGGAGAAAAAAAGTTCTAAAAATGTTCAAGTAGCACTGTGTAGTGCGTAGTGCTGTTGATTGATAAAATATGGTAATGTTATATTTTTTGGTATTTTAAAAAATTTATATTTATATTTTCTCTGTACAGACATTATAAATAAAAAATGTTTAAATATCAAAGATCCGTGAAAAATGGACATCGAAGGAACCCCGGCGAGAATGCGATGATTTATTGACAATTTCTGATTTCAATTATGTATAATAAAATACAATAATTAATATCATCGTAACACTATCCGGTGATGTGGTCAGCTAAATCAAGGAATAGTGCTGTCCAGCTGCAACTACACCTGATTTCTGCATCCCGACCAGCTTCTTTTTTTCTGTTTACAACGTCTTAGCCCCACCCCATGTGAAATTCCTGGCTACACCATCGTTGGTCTGCAGAAGTAATTACTTATACTGCCTACCAGATTCACTATTAACTTAACAAGAAACCTCTTATTCAGATTCCTGATCAGCTGCTCGGATATCGTTTAAATAAATAATAATAAACTGCCATTTTATGCGATTTAATCAATATTAATAGGACGGTTTTAGTAATAAACCGTTTAACGCGCTTGACAGTTGTAAATAATTATCGTCGTTCCGTCGTATAATATTATGTTCATGCATCGAAGAAATCGGGAAAAAAAATATTTTTTATTTATCATAATACGTTTTTCGATAATATTATCGCACGCGCAGTCTTAAAGAAATCTGAAACTTCTTGTTAAATACTTATTTCAATTTTATTATAGTATAATATGTGTACGTTTTCACACTGGAATAAATTTATAGTTTACTATCAAACAGTGTGTAATAATATTTTATTTTTAAAACCCCAGATTGTATATATTATCGTCGATTATTAATACTAGTATTTTTTTTTCTTTACAATCAATGGTATATTAATTATGTATAGGTATTCATGACGAATATTATATCTTATAAGGTACGTAGGTACATATAATATTGTTATGCGTGTCCGTCTGACTTGACGTGAAACGCTCTGTATGCATCAGATGCACGTTGACCGCCACGTAATTGTTGACAAATGTCCCAACAACGTCGGTGCGTGTGTATGTGTGTGTGTGTATGTGTGTGTGTTTGGTACCTTGTCCACAACTTGTCGGCATGAAATTACAACACAATCCTCCTTGAACGTCAAAAACCCGACACATAAGATAATAATAATATAATCAATAATAATATTTAACGCTTTTTGATATTATCATGATAGACGACGATAATTTATATGCGTGACCTATTACGACCAGCCATAGCCCATAGGCACCAATGATAGTGCTTAAGCGTCCACCCACCCCGGGTGAAAAATATTTTAAATCCCTTTTAAAAATATATCAGAAAGAAATGAAAATTGTATATTGTATTAAAAAGTAAAGTTGTTAAAGCAATAATATTGGAGCAGTACATAGGGGAAACATTGAATACAATATAATTTTCTATTGTCTATATACACTAATGATAATATAAATCATTATTAAAACACCAATCACTATTTTGGGCTTTTGAGATTCGTTTAATAATATGCCTTGGACACGCTACATCAGTACATCAGTGACAATGGAGATTTAAATGTTAATATTAATACGTACGTATGTATTATGCATTATTGTGTTATACATTATGTAGATATTATAAATAACTTGATAAAGCATATCAGCCATGATGATTGTTTTAATATAGGCAAATATTATACTTATTCAAAACTACAAAAGTACAACATAAACTGTATTAGGTTGGTATTTATAATTTTTTTTCTAAAACAAAATATGTATATTGTATATATACATATAAATAGTTTATAGTGATACTAATCCAAGTGGATCGAGGATATTATTATTTTTTATATTTCCCTGTTACTTTTATGATCTAAAATCTGCATATTGAACTCTTGAACTCCCGATTTCCTCCCTAATTTGCACATGTGTCCGCTATTGACTGTATAATAATATGATAATAGGAGAGATACCTCAGATACGCACCATTGTATACAATCTTACGAGGGACTATAAAGTTGAACATAATATTATGAACTGACTAGTAAGTAGTAACGCGATAACGATAAAAAAAAAAATCAATCGATCCGAACGAGGAAAATCTGAATTTGTGCGTAACAGTAGCAGCAGTCGTTTTCCTTGAACCCAAAACGATTGCTAGTGCTATTTTCGCATTTACGAAACGTTAAAACATCGGCATGTACGCGTGCGCCTACATTTTATCCTATATAGGCACCTCTTTTACACACAGTTATATTATTATAAATAGAAACACCCAGATTATAATATTTATTCATATTATAATAGCATACAATAATCGGAATTTTGTTTTCACCACAAATATCGGTCCGACAGATTGGGAAACAATAATCGATTTACGCGCATCATACTACACGCACATAAATGTACAGGGCGATTCACCGAGCATTCTTTTCACCCTTTTTTACTTTAAATTAATCAGCAGATAATTGTTTTGAAACTGTTGAAGTATCGAAATCAAAAGTCGGACGAGCAGTTTCTTACTCGTTAATCTTTGTATAAATACTATTATTATAGTTTATTAAAGATATAAACCTGAGCCTCCGGCTACTGTTTTAATGAAATATTAAATAGATATAGGTATAGTATGTAAGTTTAATATTAATTGTTTAGTCATGTTCTTATTAGTTAATGTTCAGACAATTATAACAAACTGTAAAATGCAATAGTTTAAATATAGTTTAACTTCTATAATTATTTTGAAATCAATTAAAAAGCTAACAATACAAAACCTTCATGTTTTATCAATTCTCTTATCCAACTTTTTTTCTGAAATTCAAACAAATAACTATTACACAATATTATATTATGTTATGGGTTGAAGCATATTACCTATCATCCTTTGTGCATTATGTTCATTGTTTAAAATTCTAATAACGCTCGTTCGAATTTTGATTTATGCATACAAATGTTTAAAAAAAAGTAGCAAACAAGGATGGTTATCATTCGAAAAACAGAAGCTTGTATCACCACAGGAAACTCAGTAAATAGTATAGAAGATCTCAAGTATTCGAAAATATCCCTCCCCTCCCAAAAAAAAGTATATTTTAAAATCCCAAAAATCAAATTTTGAATAATGAATGTATAATTAAAAGAAAAAAATAGGGGAGGCGCGATCGTGCTTGGCGATTGGTGGATCGTTCTGCAGGTACATTGTATTACCTATATTTATATACAGTACCTATATATATATCAAAACGATCGTATAATACATAATATATTATATTATATAGGTATTATTATGGATAATATTACGTATGGAATATGGATGTTATACGCGAGTACCGTCCAATAATATGATAATAATATATTATGACGGTGGCGGACGACCGACGGGCGATTTGCACGCGCGCGTAACCTTTACTGCGCGACGACCGTGTACTTTTCCCGACGAGTTTGTGTCGTACTCGCAAGGTCGCGGGCGATTTCATTGAAAAACATCGCCGTTTGTTCGCGGACGAGACGGGTAATGTGTATCGCACGCCCGTCGACCGGTTGCAGAGCCACGGTCCGATACGAAACGTTACGGATTTTTTTTTTATATTTTTTTTTGTTTCCATCATCATACCCCGCGAGTCCTTGTGGGCTCTTCCGGACTTCCGTCGCAGCATCCGGTCGTCGACCGCCCGAAAAACCGTTTGTGTCTCGGCGGCACATTGTACGAACAGTATTCATAATATTATATCAAATATTAAAATATATGGTCCAAGATCGATCACGAGTCTCAGCAGCCCACACGACGCCGGTCGATACCTACAAACACATACAAAAGTATATTGTTTATATATTACACGAACATCATAATATACAAAATGTAACATAATAATATAATATAATATTACATTTCATCTACTGTAGCTGCAGGTGCAGTGATCGAGTGCAACAGGATCCTATTTATTTTATATTGAACTTCATCGTCATATACATCATAAAAACGATCAATGGTATAGTGATTATCGTGATAGCAGATAGACGATCATATCATTAGTTAAGTAGTAGTTATTATTATTTCTTTGGGAAACTAAATCACACGATTTATATTTTATACCTATTTGTTTAGCGCTGTCCGATATTTCGGCCCAAAGTAACCTTTTTACATTTTCATCTATCCCAAATGCGGCCCGTACATAGTAGATAGGAAATACTATTTTCAGTGGGTATCAAAAGTATTTAAATATAAATAAATATCGATTGCGTCCGATACGTATTTTGGTATAAATATAGTTATCGTATTTACGATTCACACGATCACGTGAAAGTTTCCATTCGAAATTCAATTCGCTATTTTATACTTCATATCCAAGAATATTTAAATTTTGTTTTTTAAAACAATGCCAAACAGATGCTAAAATAAAAAAGCAATCAATAATTTGTACTCCCGAGGAAAAAAATAATCAAATTAATAAAAAAAAGTTCTTGCAAATCATACTATTTATGATGCATTTTAATGAAAATATATTTTAAAGAACTTAATTTTATTATTTGTACGTTATTTTGTGAACCAATATGTGTTTAAAAGCAATCGAAATACTTATATTCGGGATAAAATAAGACTACCCAAATGCAGGACGCAATCGGGCATCTTGGGTACCTACTGGCTACTATAGTGCTTCACTACACAGCTGTCTGCGCAATTATTATACGCTAATTTGTAGTGTTTCGGTTTTTGATTGAAAATCGAATGGGGATTTGCATTTAATTTGCAATCTATATTATATATAGAGATCTTTTCGTGTTTTTGACTAGCTCTAAAAAATACTGCATCAAAACCACTTTAAAAACATGTTTAAATAGTTTCACTTATAGTGCAGTGTCTATACACCAGTGCATCGCCTGATTGATTGACAATAGTTTTAAATAAAAGGCAAAATAACAATTAAACTTTACGGAGGGATGACAAATAACACTTAGAGCATAAAATGTATATCATTATAATATAAATTGTATATTATTATACATTTATATTTGTAACTTATATAGGTTATAATAATTGTTGTCTACACGCAAAGGCAAACCCTGTCTGTAGTTGATAAGACTAAGTTAGAGCATGTTATCTGATAGAATACTAAATAGTTTAAGATGTAAAGTTGAACGCCCAGGGATTACTAAGATGGCCAATTTGTATTTATAAGTTAACTCGATTTAGTTACTTATTAGTTGATCATATTGAACACACCTCACTAGACATTGAAACATTATCACCTAAAAGCTACATCTGATGCGAATTACATATTGATTTGTTATTTATATAAGTTTGTAATATCAAAATCTACAGTTATAACTTATAAGAGGATTTGAAAGACCACTGTTTACTGATGTGAAAACGATTTATAAAATGTTAAAAATAAAAGTTACCTAAATATTTAAATTATTGCTAAAATAATTACCATTTGGTCACCTCATTAAAAAATACCATAATAAATTTGTAAAATGTATAATGTTCAAACAAGTGAACACATAATGGCACTGAACAAGTTACTAATTGTAATCGTTTATATATTTAAAAATATTCACATTAATCAAGTACGTATCTCAAATATTCATTAAAATATTATAATAAAACCATACAGAAAGTATTTTGAAGTCCCATCTGGTACACGTTCAAATAATATTATTTAAATCAGATTTATATTGCTGCCTAATGTAATGATGCTTTATGTTTACATCATTTCGTATAATAGGCATACAATGATAGTCTCATAGTCTGGTTTTATAAATTTATTATATATTTAAAATAATTAATTTATGCGTGGTCAAACTGTAAGTCGACAATGAATCTATCCGATGTGTACTATTTATATACTACTATATTTTATAGTAAACACAATGAGTACCTACATAAAATCTTATAACAAATTATTTACTATATAAATTAAACTTTAAAGTGATGTCTGTAACTGGTAGAATGCAGGAAATAACAAAATTATTATACTTCTATATCGTTTAAAATGTTTAAATATATCATATATTGAAGAATGAACATAGGTTGATTTGTATAACGTTATATTGTAACCATGACTTTTTAAAACTTTCGAGAATAAAATGTATATGAATTTTGAATATAAAATATGAGCAGATAATACTGACCTAATTTTAGTTTATCTAATGGCTACTAATAATATAGATGACAAGCCACAACATGTTTAATATTATATTATACTTATTGGAATTTAAAACTAATTTATTGGATACACAAATACTTATTGTTGGCACACGCAGTCACTCACACAGTATACATTTACAACATGCATAATATATCGTGTTTAAACTTTAAATACTAAAAATTTTTAATTTTATTTCGTCTGATTTTATTCTACATACTTAATAAAGATTTGTATTAATCGATTTTGATTGTGATAGTAATTAAAAATATGAATAAATAATCCTTGTAAACCGACATAACACTATACGTTAATGGTGTTAAAATTTTTTAAATTTAAATATTAAAATTAATATTGATAGGTCAAACAATAACGTAAAAATAATATTTCATACATCGACACAAAGAGCCACGATTCGGAAATAATTTTGTTTAACACAATTATAATTTTGTTCTTTAGCCTTCAATTTAATCAACTGAGTCCTTCACGGTAGTGGATATTCTTTATAGATAAGAGCATTTAGTGTAAAATACTAAACTATGACAAATTGAATATTAAAAAAATATCAAAGTTTAACAAGAAAAATATATTATTATCATGGATATTATATTATTACTGTACATGGGGTGATCCTTTGAACAAAAGTCAGTCTATATATTATGTGAAAAGCTAAAAACTATTAAAATCTGAATCAATTAAAAAGTACTAATTAGGCGTACAAAATTAAGTATAAAAATAATGCAACAATTATATTTTACTATAGTTAATATAAGTATTGTATGTTATATAATAACGTGTGTTGAACACGATCGGGAGGATGTGGACAATTTCGGGGCCTGCGCTAACATTACAAGGTTTCATAATATTATATTGTAATAAATTATTTCAAAAATGAAAATAAATCAAAACTAATATGCATGGTGCGCCTATATAATCATGTGTTTAGATTTTTAGACGCAACTGCATTATATTATTCGTAAGTACAGTTTATGGATCTTTTAATGATAGAACGCAAAAAAAAGACCCCATGTGTCGATTTCAATTTCGAAAAGCGAAATAAAACACCATAACTAGCTGCAACAAATGTATATAAATATATAAATTATTAACTTGCAGCATCCGTGGTCTAAAAATAATCAGCCGGTTTTACATATTATTATGAAAACGAATACGCGTATCCTGCTATACCATAACGCATATAGTGTAAAATATATCTGACTACTTTCATCGGCGAATAGTTACATAAAAAACAGCTATTTTTAATGCTGCATAATCATAATATAGAGATGCAGTGTTGAATTTTTTTTTCTCTTGGGCCCGTTTTTTAATGTCTTATTGCAACCGACGTCTGTATATAATATAATAATGCAGACTTTTACAAAACGGAGGTAATAATAATATAATAAACCGCATATTATTATATAGTAAGTTAGGCGTATTAAAACATTGGTGTTATTTAACAGACTTGCCAGACTGGACTTGCACGTTTTAAGCGTGTTATATATCCATACGGCTATATACCTATATAGATACGTATAATATTACATATTATATATGCTATCAATCAATCATAATATGTTTACTCATTCTAATCCTATGCCGACGGAGAGAAGGTCAAGTCGTGACAGTACTTTTATTATATTATATAGTCTGTTCGCTTAGGTCAGAAACGAATTTAACGTCTTTTTTTCAATACAATTATCTTTTTAAACAACTATATACCGATAAACTCTACGTTATTAACTTATATAAATTTATCGAGAAAATAATATATTATTATATTTACGTATATGTGGATTAAATTGCGAGCTACTCAACAATGACTGTTGAAAAAAATAAAGATTGAAATTCGTATACTCACTTTTAGTGGTTTACTCTTGTAATGAGTATATAGGTACATGACTACATTTTTGTCATTTAAATAAATATATTTTTAAACATAAATATTACGTTTGCTTCTGCTACATTGTTGTATGTGTTATTGACTAAATTATTTTCTTAATTGTTTAACGTAACTATTTCCGCCTGAAACCCAGAGATATGATGTACCTATATCATCTCAGAAAAATACTTATATATTAATTTTTAAGTACCTACTGAGTACTAAAGTTTCTTTACAATGGTTATGGAAAATATGAAGGCAGAATAAGTATAACAACTGAGATACCTACAGAAATAAAATTAAAATTATGATACTAATAATACCTATAAACTATTAAACGTAGAATAATAATACTATAGGATCGATAGTTGTATGTTTTTCAGTCTTTGTAGTCATACACATTCATAATATGAAATTTTCAATTAACATAATATTTCTTTAGATTTTACTTAATCATATAACAAATTATCGTATTCTGTATTGAAATAAATGTATTATTAAGCGTTATAGGTACGTATTTGAAAATGATTTTCATTTTATAAAGCGTAATAGTATACTCGTAGACTGGGATTAACCGTACTATTTAATTATTTACAGCATAATATAATATTATTCCAACAGCCGGACCCTTGAGTTGTACAGAGTCTCTTTAATTGCATTATTTAACGTACCTATACGTGCTCTCGCATGTAGTCACTTTATAGTTTAATTGAATCAATTGTACGAATTCAAGGTCTCTTTCTTGAACTTTTTTTTTTTTAGTCATATTTGGATCTATAAAAAATATTTATGTTGAATATAATATTCGATATTGTTTGTACTTGACGACGAGTTTTACTTTTCTGGGTTTTAAAATATAACTTTGGTCATATCGAAAAACGATATGATGATGATGTATTAACGAAATCATGCCACAATATCTGACTAGGATCATGTCAGGACCGGGTTAGGTAACTAATTGCATATTAATTTGTTCACCATAATCATCAGTTCCTAACCGTATGCTAATCTGTCGACAAGTATTCAAATGGGACGGTTATTAAAAGTTGTTAAGGTCGCATCCTTCCTTCGATTGTATTGGTATTTCGGTGTAAAATCAGTATTGCCCCTTCGCTTGTCATATTATTATTGTTATGAGATCCTCTTCTAAAATAATCGCCGCGTTTGCGTGTGTCCACTGTCCAGGTAGAGGTTCTTTAATAAATTGTCGATCTTGCCATTTTATGTACCTACAACATTTTATTACTCTGCCGTGCTCGGTATATTATGGTAGGTACCTGTAGACTGTCCCGAGTTACCTGCAATGTGTCTTCATTCTTTTCTGCGACAAAGGCGTTCAGATAGTATAGCTGCAGGTCACAATAACAATACACAGCCAATTATCTATACCACGTTCGAACTTAACGTTGTGTATAACGCCACCTACGCCTTATTGTTCAGTCTAACTCGTGGATAAATGTAATTATTATACGATTCGTAGTTAATCTAATATCGATCCGCATGTCCATCGCCCCCGCAAACTCCAGTATATGTACACTATATTTTATTCGTTAACTGCGCGCGAATGGAATTGGTAATGTAATTTATTTCTGTGGTATACAAGTCGGTTAGCAATTATATTATATTACCTACTTACTTGTTATTATTATAATTATTAGTAAAATCCGTATCGATGTCTGTGGCGATAATTTTCCACGCTTATAGCACTAAAATATGCCTGGCCGATATATAATAATAATGTTTCGCGTTATCTGCCAGCAGAAACTCGGCAGTAATATGGTATTTTCCATACAATAGGTATATTATTACCGCGAGACTGAAACTCTTATATTATATTATTTTATTATACTCACAAGATAAAATGGTTTAATACTGACAAATAAATAAATAAATCCTATGATAAATACCAGCTAAACCGCGTTCAGAATGTGATAGAGTTATGTTTATTGTGAAATTGAAAAAATTTCGGTTTGGTTGGAATTTTTTAAGCATACTTATACAACATATATTACACGATATTTTATTGGGAATATACTATTATACATTTTTACAATAGTTATGTGACTTTGTTATTTTGTAGATATTGCAGGATAAAAAATAACCAATAAATAAAATATAAAGCGCGTTTTTTTATCGGCTGTACACAATACAAAATAATTTCAAGGTATTCTCGTATTTTAATATAAACGCGAAATCAATGACGCATACATTCTTATTTTAACATTTCGTTTAGGTAAATATTATCAATAAATATTACTCTAAAATATGTTTTCTAAGGCAAAATAAAATTTCAGCTATAGCTAGCTATGAATAAATTAAAACTGAACGTTTATATCTTTGAGTTTGAAACTGTAGGGTTACTCTAACATTGAAAACCTAACCTATTCAATGGGTATATATTACTTATTAATTGTCTATTTGATTTTGATGGATTATAATACAATTTATAATGTTATTGTAATATTTTATTTTTTGGTTGTAAAGCGTACTACTTAAATATTAAGCGTTCTTCATTCATTAATTATTATTATGATTTGTAGTTTATTTACACTTCATGAATAATTTATTCTCTACAACATCTATTATTATATTTGACTATGATATCTTATATAAATAAATAATTTTAGGTACGTAGTTTTTATTACTTGGAGTACATTATTTATTACTTTACTTATGCATTAATTATGCAAAAACTGACAATTGGGACGTATTTATCTATGCTTAAAGCTTGTACGTACGATCAAAGTATTATAATACATTTAGTACGTTTAGTCTTAAAAATGTCATAAACGTATAACAATTTATTATTTTACACAACACTTGAGTTTGGCCCGCTGTTAGGTACATTACAAGATAGATTTTTTACACGTACAAACTACCAGCTATGTATAAATAAACATTATACATTGAGCATATTATACAATGCTCAAAACAATGAATTCAATTTAATTTTAATTTTTTAATTTTATTATTTACCAAAAATATATATTTATCGCTTTAAAAATTTAATTTTCATGTTTCAAAAATTCAGTTATTTATTTACATCATCCAAATACTTGAGTAGGTACAGTGAGTTTATATAATACTCTTAAAATTTTACCTTTTAACTTTACGAGCATATTTGAATTCTGCTGAATATATTTTATCATTACTAATGTTTATGTACCCAAATTACGATACATAAATATATACACGAAGGTAATGTTCATGAATATGATGGTTGAAATATTTTTGTCAAGTATACATCAAATTTTCTAAATCGCAAATTTATTTCATCAATAATTTTTTACCGTTATTAATATTATCGTAAAAAACATGTTATTATACCTATTTCCAGATCTCAATCATAAATTTTATTTTATTAAAAATTACATCGTGCTTATATAGCGTGATTTAAACAGTTTCACATTCGTGAGATGGAGTACAATCCGTTTGTTAGTTCTTTTCAAGATCCGATTGAATCACAGCTAGAGATCGATTTTTGGTCTCCGGTACACAATTTACGACGAACAACATGCCCATAAAGCAGAACCCGGAGTACACGAAAAACGTACCACTCGGGCCGATAAATTTGTCCATAGGTTCAGCCAGACACGTTACCAGCCAGACCAATATCCAATTGGTGGCTATTGACATCCCTGTGCCCATCGATTTAAGCTACAAAAAAGTCAATATAAATAGTTATTAGCCGTATTACCTAAGCATTTTAAATCATAAATTTCTTGTGAATTTTTCTTTTTCAAAACCATTTAAATATCTTTGTTCACGATTTTGATATAATATTAGGCACTAATGCTTGCAATGATGCAAACGTACACAGTGAAATGTGTGCGGATTATCACTCGTATAAAATGGTGTAAAAATATTATACCACTAACTTCTGACGAGAATATTTCCCCGATGATTATGTAAGGTATGGGACCGCAACCGATTGAGAACATGGATATGTAAAACACTATAGCCATAAGTGGTAACCAATCCAGCGTTTCAGCCACGTGGGGGTTGTATTTTTTTGAAAAGAAATAGTACGACAGTGCCAGCAAGCATACGCCCATCAAAGTCATCGAGTACACCATCAATGATCGTCTGCCAAACTTGTCCGTAATCATCATAGACACGAATGTCATTGCCACCTATAACATCAATATATCGTTACTGGAAATATTGTATTATTAATATAAAATTCTATTTCGTCATATTTATCGTAAGTCTCATTAATCGATGACTTCTCACATCAGGCATATCATTTAAATGTTATATATTTATTACTATACAGTACTTATTCACTAACGTGTTTATAAATAAATATTTATTTAATTCTTCCCCTACCACATAGGTATGCTTCTATTGTATCACGTAGTAATAGATTGTAGATATCAATAAAGTAAAAAAAAGCCCAAAAAAGTTACATAATAATATCATACCAGTGCAGGTGCAATTATGATGGGCATGGTGTTGAAATATATCCCCCTTTATCAATATTTTGACTCTTAATGCAACGTATTCACAATTCATATATACCCACAGACATTCACTAATCAGCTTGTTAATTAAAATAGGAATTTTTACTAGACGAATGGATTTTATTCTTTAGTAAATGCATATACAAGAGGCAGTTATATGGCATTACAGTATTATTTAATAAAAACAAGCTTACTATATACATTACATTTGTTATATTAGAAATTTAACTGTATAATATGTTAAGTATGCTAAATGCTTTGAACAACATTCATATTATGTATATATAATTATTATTAATTAATTCATTCTGTATGAAGGCCCTCCTAGAAATTTCAGGAAAATGTAAATATACCTTCAATGTTCTGTGAACGTTCCTATTATGTAATACGTATCCATGTATTAAAATTATAATTTATATGGAAGTTGCTACAAAAACTAATTATATAATATATACCAACGGCGTCAGCACACCTATAACTTATAAAAGATCCTAGTTGAGCTTCCCCCTACATAAAAAAATATTAGGCCACCCCCCCCCCCCCCCATTCACTGCCAAAAATAAATTCTGGATACACAATTGAATATGATACTAAAAGTTTTGAGTTCCTATAATTTATACTTTTTGAATTAGGTAGGTACAATAAAAAAATTAAAATCGTAATTAAAATGTATTTTCAATGATTTTAAATTTATGTAATTTAAGGAAAACTTATGAGGGATCGTTTATTTATATTTTCAAGCTTGGTAAAAAAATTAAAAAAATTAATCAATATCAATCGTAAAGAAAACTATAAATATTTTGAAAATTATATAATGTCTGAAAAATACTAATATAACTATTTTGTTAAACTTCAAACACCCTTATACGAATTTAAATTAGAACGAAAAACAAAATCGATTATTTCGAAAACTGGTGATGCTTGAGTAAATATAACAGATTATTTTTAAAAGTACTTTTGAATTTTTTTGAATTTTTTACTTTAGAACCACAAACCTACTTGATTCAAAAAATATAATTTGTTATCATTGAATTTCTAAAACCTCAAAATCTTATTATTTGTTTAAAAAAGTGTCTATATAAGTACAAATAGCATTTATAAGAATCAAATTCAAATCCTCCGACCCTTCCACCCCACAAATGACACCCTTTTTTTTATTTGGTCGTAAATGATATTATTTATGTAATTTTCATAAAAAAATAGTTTAAACTAACCTAACTTATTCAGAATATTTGAATGGACTTGCGAGTTTGTATTGAGTCATAAAGTTTAATGTAGAAGATATTATCAAAATGTAGTCAAAAAAAAAAACAAAAAATTGTGGACTTAATACGCTTATATAAATACATAAATAAAAAATATCAAAATTGTTGTTTTTACCTATTGTTGCCTGTTGGTTAATAAAAACCATTTTTTTTCTTTGATTTATAATATTAGATGAATAAATTATTTATAGATTTGGATGATCAATAATAATTGTGTGGGAGGGGGGGCGTAGAATTTTGTAAAAACTTATCCTACCCACGTATACATTTTTAAACACGTCACTGTATTATACAATATGCATATATAAAAAAGAAATTCTATGAAATGTGTATAAAGAAAATAGTTTTATCGATTTTACAATTCTTTGAAAATATTCTTGTACCTATTATTCATGATTTCCGGTCGTTTTATATAACGACAAAACTTTTATATTATACACTTTTCGTAGTGACAAACGGATTATATATAAAACATAGATACCAAAAGTTTCTACAATTGCTCTGGACTGGATTTAATGTTATATCAAAATACTATAAGCCATTGTACAGAAAAAAATTTATATCAGTTTAAAAATATATACCTACAAGGCTATATTACAACTATATTAATAAATAGTATCATTTTTAAATGTTATAATTTCTTGAACAAAATAGATTTGTCGCTGTTCTTATATCGTTACAAGTACAATAAAAATAAAGATAAAAGTGAACTAATCAAAAAATAAAAATAAAACGATCACGTTTTCAATGTAAACGTGGTTTTTTTGCATTCAATCGTCATCTTCTAATATTCCATTGAATAAACAAGAATACAACAGGAAACATAAATAGAAACGTTATTTTAAAGTATCAGTTATGATATAAAATGGTAATTTGTTATATTATTATTGACAGATTATAAATTATCTTGTTTAAAATAAAAATAAATAAATCACTCAATAGTTCTTACAGAGATATACAGAATGGGCTACTATGTTTTCAAGTTTTTCTAACGAAGAAAATATTGTGGTGACCATTAATATGTTTTAATTTGGGATGGCCGTCAACAATAACCACTTAATTTTAGAAATACATTTTAGAGGCATAAAACTTTAGCACAACGTATATTAGTATTATACGTTATTAGTCTATTTACGTTTCTCGACGTACAATTATATACTCATATATTAATTTCTTAGCTTTTTTTTAATATTATGCACTTTTTCATGAAGATTAATATTATTAAACTTGTATTTATTTTTTAACAGTGCAGTATATTACAATAAAAATCACATTGTTTAAAAATTATATAAGCTGAATGAGTAACGCAGTTTAATTTGAACGTCAATAATGTAGGTACTATTATAATATTATATATTAGGTACGTATTACATTACATTTTACTGCGCACACTTCAGTTTTAAAAATAAATAATTTGTATTATTAATTTTCGAGATCGAATGTCGAAGTTGACCATGGGTAACAAATACAAATATTATCGCGAGGTTTCAGTAGTACCTACACGGAATAAGTACCTATTTGAAATAATAATAACGCTATGTGGCTGTAAGCCAATATTATACGTTTCACAATACATTTCACAGTAAGTTCAAAACATCCATGTACTTAAATTGCCTACACAATACGCCGTGTGACCTACAGAACAAAAACGGCATTATTATATTTTCGAACTATTGTTATAGGCAACAAATGCATACAACTACAACAATTATACATCTGACTATAAAACGTGTTATTTCTCGATTTGACTTTTATACACAACGTTTGATGCTTGCAATGGTGGCCTAAAAAGTATATTCGAAAATTAATAATCTTCTCTCGTTTTCAATACGTAAGTTGAAACAAAATTATTTACAGAGATTATACAACTCACATTCAACCGAAAAATAGACAACTATTGAAACTCTAGAAGTAGGGAGGACGAGAGTGAAACGAGTTGAACGGACGAGGGTGTGGAATCGTCAACTATAATAGTTGTAATAGATTTACGACGTCAATAGACGTTATGATTATATCGTTAATATCACGTTAAAATGGGAGTGATGCAGGTAACAATGTTTAATATTGTACTATGATATTATGCATCGGGTACCTGTATTGTGCCGACGACGGTCGTACACACTTCCGGGCTGATGTCGCTTCCCGAAATCTCAAACACGTGTTTCATGTAGAATATGATTGCATTGATGCCGGTCGTCTGCTGGAAGAACATGCAACCGATGCCGATCGTCAGCGCCCTCCGATTCACGTCCTTCTCGAGCACCTCGCGCGCCGTGTAACTGTTCTTTTGCTCTTCTTCGACGAATTTCTACGTTAGGCGAGACACATAATACTCTTCATTAAAATCGAACTCATTTCGGAGGACACAAACGTTCGACACGTGCACTCAAATTATATATAATATATTGTAATACAATGACTGGCCTTACCTGTATCTCGTCGAGCTCGGACTTGCAGTTGTGACTGGGGTCCCGGAGCCGGGCCATCGCTTCTTCGGCGCTAACTCTTTTGTTCTCCTGGATCAGGAAATACGGCGATTCCGGTATGTACAGCACTCCCAGTATGTGGATCGCCATCCACACGCCGCAAGCCAAGTTGAGTTGATTATAATTCAAAAAGTTACCGAGCACGTACGAGTACAAGATGCCGGACACGACGAACAACTGGTACAAACCACCGAGGAACCCTAAAAACCCACGAGTTATGTGGACAAGAAACGAACGTATAAGTATACGATTTCTAAACAACCTACAAACGACTAAACGCAGGTATTGATAGGTAGTAAAAATTAGTGACAAAATTCTGAGATCTGAACATAACACATTAAATAATATATTCCGAATTTACAGGCATTTACGCATGTACTAATTTTCACGATTTTCATTGTATGCTTACATTTTTTGGCATATTTCATATTCTTTGGTTATCGTTTGAATTAAATATCGTTATTATTCAATAAGAAATATTAACAGTTCTGTCTAGTCAATTATTTTTTGCGTATTGTCTGTATATTATGCGTTTTTATCCATTTTTATGTATTATTCTTCATCACATTCAATTATCAATACCTACTTTCATAGTTATTATCAGTAATTTTTAATTTAAAATTTTATTAACCAGGGTTTTTGTTTTATAGAAGTATATGTATATTATATACGTAAAAACAATATGAGGCAACAACTGTTACATCAGAGTACACATCTAACTTTTTTATTTCATCAGTGCATAACATATTTAGACTACCACTATGTCATCGTATAAACCTGGAATGTAATATAATATTATATTGTGCACGATATGTTATTATAAGGCGGATATTTCTTCGTCCCGGTTGGGAAAAGTACATATCATAATATTTTTTAGTTCCAAAAAAACAAGCTTATTGCCTATATAAATATAATATTATACCATATAATATTAATAACAAAACTGTCGGGATAAAAACCTCGGATCTCGGGTTCGGCTATCTCGCCGACGTACATGGGTATTATGGTGCACATGGCACCGCACCCGACGCCTTGCAGTATCCGGCCCACGTACAACATCCGCGCAGCCTTCGGGAACGCGATCATCAGCCACCCGAAGACCACGTGCGCCTCGCTGACGATGAGCGACACCCGACGGCCGAACACCGACGACACGGCACCAGCCGGTACGGCACCTATAACGGCGCCCACGCCAAACAGCGAGCACGCGGTAGCCGCGGCCATGGACGACACCTCGAAGCTAACAGCAGTCCCGTTCTCCAACATGGTCAGCGTTGGCGAGGACCATCCGAGCACTGTGCCGATGACGAACGCTCCCAGAGACGCTGCAACGGACGAATCGAAATCCATGTTCATATAATGTAAGTGTGTTATTTGTGAAAATAATAAAATATAATGACGTGAGTTTTTTTTTATATATAAATAGTCAAAAATATAGGCGCCATTAAGTTTGATTTTGGGTCACATTGTGGTGGATCGCAATTCTGGATACTGGGTTAATCTTCTCTGGGCTTGACTTGAAAGAGAAGATTGGTTAATTATGTAATTTTGGTAAACATGATTGCAGAGATCATAAATTAATTCTATTTTTGTTTAAATTATTTTATTTTATGCATAATGAATTAAAACTTATTGGAATATCTGAATTATTTATAAAAGTAGGGGTGATAGTTGATATAAATGTGTTGACGACATGGTGAGATATTAACTAGGTTATACCATTATTTTCAGAGTGACAGATGCAAAATTGATAAAGACTCTATTCATCATTATACATGCGTGGTATTCAGTAAAATATGGATATAATTTATTATATTACAAAGTTGTGAACAGTTAGAAAATTTCACCTGACACCTACATCCATTGAAACCCTACAGTTCATTATTGTTTGATACTTCGGTTTGTGTGTATACAGACATGCAGTTAGAATAACGTCGTTTCTTCAAGTTTTAAATCAATTTAGGTACGTTTTATTTGTCGTATATACGCGAATAGGACGTTTTATTACCACTCTTTTTCGTCTATGGATTATTGTGTTGTGATTTTGTTACTCAAACCAACGGTCTATAATAGTTAAAAACCGGCAGATTTATAACACGTTATATTTTGAAAATTATTGGATTTATTGTAGGTAATAATTTTTTGTTTTTCTGTTTATCAAACGTATTCAACGTTAAATTTATTAAAAACGTATAAAATAATGTTTTATTTAAATTTTAAAAACATGCACACCTGTACGTGCCACGTGGTTATAGTTATTTAAATTACCGTCAAAGGTATGGTTCGATTATTAAAACTAATATGAAACACTACTATGTCGCAGTGCAGGCATATCTGAAGGGTTAGGTTTCATGCTGATGGGAAGACGATCCACTCGGAAATTATCGGATGCGTATGCGAAATTGGTCAGAAAAAGAAATAAGTTCTATTCAGGTCAAAAACTTATCCATGTTGAAATTGTAATTGCCTCTCCATTCTCTTTGGCCAAAGTTCAAAGTTACCACTGTCATTGTGCTTATTATTAGTAATTGATTTTAAATTCAAATTTTTTTTTTATCAAGCACATACCTATATTATATGCATATCTCATACGAATCGTATTATTTTATGTGCTATGCTCGTTGTGGAAGACCCTGATGTCGTGATCGTTATTATTTAAAGAACTTTTTCGATGTCACAAATACACTGCATAAATGCGTAATTGTGTCTATTTTATTACCTAGTAACATTTGAGTAGAGTGATATGCCAGCGAATTTGGACGTCTGACAACAAAAATATTTTATTTTATAGTATACTTTATTATTAAATTAATTTTAATTTCAATATATGTGACTGCCATGCCTTGAACGAATCACGATAGATTAATTCATAGTAATAATACTATTATTATTACAATCTCGCGACGTATATTAAACTATATAAATCGGACAAGGAGAAAAAATGACATTGCGCAGTTCAGGAGCACCAATCGACTCGAATAACAATTATTAATCAATAATCAATAATTTGGAATCGATTATAATCTGGAACTCATATTTATTGTTTATTACTATAGTAAATATAGTTCTACAGACTATAGTACATGTCGGATCCGAGACACATCTACCTATGTATTGATGTACAATCTAAATTGATGCTAAATTGGGGCGATTTCATTAGATTAATAATTTTATTTTCCGGCTAGCTAGTGCATGACATTACAATACTAATTCAAGCATATTATTATTATGTAAATAGATTGTTGGAACATACCTGATAACGCAAAAACAATCTGAGGTATTTTATCATTTACTACACTGAACATAATTCCGGCAGTTTATCGAGATTCCGTACGTACGATTTAAATAAACACGGTATACATTCGCACCGACTTCCCAAGACTAGTCGGTGATTAAGTTTTATCTGAGTCTTGTGCGTCGGCTTCTTAAAATATTCAAAATAATTATTGTTTGCGTAATTTAGCTATTATTGTTTTAGTATACCTAATATGATTTCAAGGTGCAGCCTTTATATTATATCCGTTTGACAGATGAATGTTTTAAAGTTTGTTCTATTGACATACGTTTTACAAACATAAACAACTGTCTGTAATCTAATACTCATATATAATATAAGTACTTCTTACTACACGCTCGTCGTTTTTGATGCGAGCTTATATGACCACCGTATTATAATGGCAGAGTGAATAATACATAACAATATAAGATATGCTATTTATTATTACTAAACATCGTATGCCTTTTATTAATGTAATATTTTCAAACGACCTTTTTATTATCGACCCACAATGCGCAAGTTTTATATTATTATAATCTTGTTTTAAATAATGGCCCTCGCACATTGTCCCAATGAAGCGTTACCGAAAGTCGTACTGCTAATTGGCCACGACTCGCGGTATGATAATAAAACGTAAAGTATAGCTGAGGTATATGCAACGATTACTAAACAGATTGTTTTAGATTGAGTATGTGATGACTTGACGAGACTAGACGATTCATACGTATATTTGCGTTTAATTCTGCGAGAGTACAATAAACAATAATCAATACTAAGATATAAAATAATAATAATATGGTGTTATAGTTCTAAAAAAAACGGCTTTAGACTGTATCAATTGTGAGACATAACTCGTCTGTTCTAATGATCCGAGACCGGTTACATACATATTTTTGAATAATCACTGAATACATGCATATGTTAAATACTTTATTTGTTGTGTAATAAATTGAATTGCAGTACCTGTGTTAGGTAAACGCATCACAGTTTGTACCTACAATTCATAATATTATTTTGAAGTAAAGTAGGTACCTATAAATTACAATTAACGCAAAATGCAAACGCTTAAACTGTGGTTGGTACCTACGTATTTAACAATATTATACATTATATTTATGAATAATAATTGTGAACGATTCTTTTGCAAAACAAATAGTTACTCAACAAATAATAACCATGCGATGAAATTGTTAAAACAATATAATAGCAATGTAATTTTCAAAAGACATTTCTAGTCAATGATTATTAATACCTAACTGAAACTGGTCCAAAACCATAATTTATACAGTAGCTAATGCGGTTTGCCGTCTGCGAGTGTGATCTAAGTAAAACTCGTCAGAGAAGCATGCTAATTTCAAAATATATCTGACACTTAATGCAAAAGTGAAATACCCTATTATACTTTTAGTCATCTAGTCTTAGTGATAGTTACCATTGATTTATTTAAAATGTCGGCAGTCTTGGATTAGACATTTTAAGGTAACATTGTTGCTCATTTTTTGCAACACCATTTTATTAATAAGAAAAACGTTATAATTGTGCATTTGAATTAAATTGCTATTGATCTAAATATTAATATAAGACAAGTAATAAGATATTATTTAAAAATAAGTAAATAATACCTAATTAATAACTTATAAGTTATTTAGGTTAACCGTTGTTTCAGGCCACGCTACTAAGTCGTTCAAACTATAAATTTATGGAATGAGTATAGTACCTATTTAGGTGTCATTGAATTGATTAGATAAACGCTTGACGTGATAGATTATATACACCATCGGTTATGATTACGTTTATTATGGTACAACGACGTAATCGTAGTAAACATAAAGTATAAGAATAGTATTATGAGCTATATGGTTACGACATACCTACATTCCAAATCATATGCACAGTCTTTGACAATAATTCCCTGGCTGAAAAGTATCACCTTCAAAACCCAACATCGTTAATTTTATCTAAGTCATTAATCTGCTGCGGCTAATTTTGCCATAAATTCGCCATAATCTCACCAATGACCAACGTATAAAGTAAATGATATAATATATTACCAAAGCATTCAATTTAGAAAAATATTATACTATTATGTATATTGTATACTATTGTATAGGGTGTGTCGCGTGCATAATTGCATTACGTGATGATTTATATTCATGGTACAACAAAACACGTACAATTTGATAAAATAAATGTACGAAGACAAAATATGTTTCGGAAGACCTGCAGTTTTTATTAAATGTAAATTTAAAATGTTCACACCACTCCAGTCGTGAAAAAATAAACTTATTTTCATAATATGTATAAACCACTATTTTAAAACTGGGTACTGGTAGTAAAGTATTTAATAATTTTATAACTTTTGTGGTTAAATCATACTGATAACTATAAACCAAAGACAGTAGAAACCACACGACAGTTCAAAAGGTTGATTAATTGAAACAACTGACTATACTGACCGAATACACATTTTGAAACATAATTCAGAAACCAGACATAATATGTAAATAAATAAATTGTATTCTACTATATATATGTATATTATTATACGTACTGCTTAAAATGGTGATATAACTGAAACTTTTTATAACCTTAAGAATTAAAGAATAACTGTCGCGTAGCTCAAGGTCAGGGTCGAGATGATCTGGACAGAAATAATAAAACACCCTAAGTACTGTGCGACTGTAAATTTCACCTATTTATAGGAAGTCGATTTTAGGGTTGAAATTTTAACATATAAATTCCACTGTTGTATTTTTGCCATCCAGAATTCCTACTTTTCCGGTGGATTTTCTTAAAATGTTTTTTTATACAAACCTTGTCATGATAGTTACGAACACAACAGAAAAAAATCAGCAAAATCGGGAAAGGTGTTCTCGAATAATGGTGGGACCAAGGAAAATAGGTATTCATTTATATTATAAAAGTATAATAAATCTGTACATAAATAATTAGAACCTATTATCAATTTTATTTCAGGTTAATAAACCGTTGGAGTTTTATACATTTTTTACGGATTGCAAAAAATTGCTGGTGGAATTTGCATCATGAAATAAGGTTTAAAAAGATCGCAATCGGAAGGATTTACATGCACCCCCGCAAGTACCATATATAAAAATGATCAATAAGATAAATCGCGATTAAAATATACACATTTTATCTGATACAGAAAAACAAGGATGGTGGCAAAGGTAAAAAAAAAATGAAAAAATTTTTATAATTCTGGTTTGTCTATGAAATGCGATGAACCTAAGTTTAAGCGGAGCATATAATTCGACGAATAATGTCACTGTACAAGTACGATATACCAATACAACCGTCACACGTCCGTCGTTCACATATTATCATTATTATGTACGTACCATGTACGATGGTTCATTGACGAGACCAATCGACATTTTATATTGTCACGTTGCGAAACGGCCGACTAAAAATGATAATTAATAATAATATTATATAGAATATATTGTGGCCAACTAAACCGTGTCCCCGAGTTGCATAGGTCGATATAACTACGCGTTCCCAATCTGTAATGCGTTACGAATTTACGATCATCGCACATCAGGGACGATATGATAATGTTTTGGTCCGCGGCCGAGCCGTATGTATTATAATGTGTTATGAAAACACAAAATCAAATTCAGTCCATAATATTACAAGAGCAATTCACGAATAATGAACGTGTGCCTACACACGTTACATATATACGTAATAATACTTATAGTAATTACATATACGGTTAGAAATTTAAATACGACCTTTAACCGGGTAATCGACGACGACGAGTACGCCAACCACGCGCGTGGTATATGAAAGCACACTCGGCAGTCGTGTTGTCCCAGCAGTGTAAGTCTCATAAAAGAGACGTTTTATTACTAAGGCCATCGAGAGAAAACGATATTTTTTATCGTCTTTAAGATAATATTCACAACATAATATAATAATTTATATAACAATCTTGAGGCACTTGACATTTGAGCAAACAATTAGTATAATAATTAATATTATGTATCTTTCGGTTTTGTCGTATTAATAGTGCATCATAATATTATTACTATATTTACTACCTACCATGTATGTTTATTTTTAACCTCGACACTGTCGACGGAATACCGAATTCATTGTCACCATGTGACATCATTTACATATATTTCGATTACAGAATCTAAACTATAGGTACTTTAAAAGTTTATTACAACCTATAACATTATTATTTATCTCTGTTTTATTTGGTGTGTAAGACTATTTTTATTGGACACTTCTTTGTTTGCATAAAACAATGAATCTTTAAAAATTCAAATCAGACTTATAAAAAATCAATATATATATAATTCATAATTGTCGATGACTCAATGGAATATTTCTATAATCGATCTACGATATTATCATCTAAATACGATCTTATTACGTACAATTAAATGTTTCATTATTATACAATTAAAATAAATGCAAATCAAATTAGAGATGATAAAAACACAATTGTTACGTAATAACTATAATATACCTATTGTCTATACTCTATATTATACACGTAATGATTTTTGAAGTTTGATATTCATCATCTCTAGCTATCTCAAATTTTGTGCTTTAAAAATCTGCTGCCAAATAATTTAGAAAAGGTAATTTATAAACTCATAAGTCATAGGCACCAATAGGTTTTAAATTTGGGAAAAGATATAGGTTATTTTGATGAAATCCAAAAAATATCTTTTTATTTGGTACCTATTATTTTTAAAACATGCATATGAACAGTGTTTTGGATGCCAAACATTTTATGAGGGAGCCTTACTTCTTTTTTTTCTATCATCATCATTTTGAGGCAGTAAAAATGCTCTAATTTTCGATATCAGCATCTTTTCTGATGTCAAAATTGAAAATTCACTGTAATTTTAGAAAGCCTCAGGAAAAACAAAAAAAAGTGTAAACAATAAGTAATTTTTAACGACCAATTTTTGAAAATTTCGTTTTAAATTTTTTGGTGTAGCTCAAAAACTAATAACTGTATACACTTGACATTTTCCCCGAATAATTGACTCTTTTTGAGATATTATAGCCATGAGAATTTTTTCAAATTTCGTAAATTATTTTTTAGTTAGAAATTCAGAAGTTTTACTTTTTATAGCTAACATTAGAAATTTTAAATATTTTAATAGAAGATACCCCATAAATGTTCTACATTTAACACAAAAGAAAGTTTACTGAAAAGTTACAATATTTAGAGCCATAAGATATTTTCGATTTTTATAAATTGTTTTTTTTAATTATTAAATTTGATTATTTATACTAGGGTTATATACTTATATACATATATATATATATATATATATATATATATATATAGGAGGACACAACGTCTCCGATCAGAATCGTATTTCTTCTTCAGTGATATATCATTGAATTCAAACGTAACACATCCATTAAAATTACGTGCTCGACCACTTGCCAACCTTTTTTTTTATTAGTAAAAATGCAGTGCAATAAATGAAAATATTTAAGTATTTTAAATTTAACACTGAGTGGAAATTTTTTTTTTTTAATATTTTCTAAGCTTATTGTGTTTTTGACGTTTCACCTTTATACTTTCAATCCTAAAGTCAGGCCCAAAATCAAATTCGTTGGCGTTTTCCCACGTGTCGGTCAGCTCAAAACGTCATAACGATAAACGACGCAATACCCAGTGTATGAAAATCACTGGTCAAAGGACATAATATCCGGTCGCACCCAGTTACTTCATATTTATTTTCATTATTACGATAAGACGACGTGTACGTGACAAAACACCGGTTTCCATTGACCGCCGTTGTTCACTAGAACGAAAATTGTTAAGGCCCCTGCAAAGCCTATTAATTTTTCATCAAAACGACCTTAGCGACTGACAAAATTAACATATTTCTAGTGGTTTCATTTAAAAAGTGTAAAGATTTTTGAATTGGTAAACAAGTCTACTTTCCATCGGTCGGAGCATATATTTAATATTTTTCAATTTATAAAATGTAAAATATTTATTCTCGTCAAGAATTTGCTAAGACTGAATAAGTGCAAAGTAAACTTGTTTACCAATTCAAACATCATTACATTTTTTAAATCAAACCACTAGAAGTATGTTAATTTTTGTCAGTCGTACAGCTATTTCACATCCATAAATTGGTTTTGAATATTTTTATACAATGACTTTAAATGACAGTTGCATACGTGTGCGTGCGCTTCGTGTATATTTAGCTCACCGGCGATCATTACAATAATTATTGTTTGCCTTATCGCTATTTCTACGTATGACTATATATACGAATTATTGACAAAAATACTATGTAGGTAATAGATTACAAATTATAATATTATTATGAGCATAATCATTTTATCAATGAACAAGTTGTTTTATTATACCGGTCGTTGTTTTGAGTGTACGCTATTATCGTAACTCGTAATTCTAGCTTTTTTTGGGAATTGCATGTACTTTACCTACATTTTAATACCTAATGCGTTTAATATCAAAAATGAATAATAAGTAAATAAGTACAGGCTATATTTAAGAAAAAAAAAAATTAAAGCAATATATATTAGCGTTGAGAAAAGAAAATGTACCTAGAAAGGTCAATTGATATGATTAATTTTAGCGCCACAGCGGCTGTCATTAATATTTTGTACTATTATGTTCATAAAAAGAGAGAACGAAAAAGAAAAAAATCAAATTTTACAAAGTCAAACAGTTTGAAATAATTAGGGAAAATTTAAGGGGAAAAAAATACGTCGGACAAGACACACAATAGACCAGGAGGGGAGGATACGAGATGACGAATCGGTGCGGATGTGCTGCAGTGTTGTAGGCTACCGGTCACCTCTGCACGTCCTCATGACGGGTCCCGCGGGTTGACGAGTGTAGCGGGCACGTTTGCTCGGACGCGTGACGACCTTGGCCAGCCGGCGAGGCCAGACCGGGGCGGCCGCGGGAGCGACAACGGTTGACGGCCGCTGTGCGCGATATCGTGCGCGTGGACGGTCGACGGTGACGTCTCTGATGACGGACGGCAAAGACCATTGAAGACACGCGGATTGAGCGAAGCGATTGGACCAGTGACGCGGCCGATGTGGGATTACCGCGAGGCACCGCGTTCATCGACTCTCGCTAAATTTTTGCGCTGGCGTCGTCCCTTCAGCCGCGTGTTGGTACAATGACCGCCGCTGTGGAATCGCGCGCCGCCGGACCCTGGAACGGTTGAGTTCCCGCCAGTACCGATCAACTCGGCGGAACTATTTTCTACAGCTATTCCCTTGGCCGGCTCAATGTCCGCACAAAACACAACTGCGTGCATCACGGTGTCGCCGAACGGTCCGCCCTTGGGAGTAGGGGTGGGATCGACAGGCCCCCAACCCCGAAGACGGAGCGTCCATGCCACTCGACGGCATATAACTGCAGGACATCAAAATGGTCTTCTTTCCGCACCGTGTTGTTGTCGAGCTGTGCTTTTTCTAGGATAGGAGCAGGCTCCGACTCTGCAACAGAGAACAGCGCATCGCCGGTCGACAATAATTCATCGCTGGGCAAAGTCAACTCCTCAACATCGTTTTCTTCTTTGAAATATTCAGCTCTCTCAAAATAATGCTAAAGATTAGTATATAATTGGTTGTTCTCTCTAGTTATTTAAAAAATATTTTAATTTAAGCTTTTATTGCTGTGTTTAAATTGTTTATTATTTGTATATTCTTGTTTCTTTTTTATGTTAATTTGCTATATATGCATATACATTTTAGTTAGGATTGTATTACTCTCTATCTCTAACAAAGAGATAAATAATTATGTATAATTTTTATAATCTAATTTTTGTGAGTTATGTTGATTTTAATAGACAAAAAAAAGAAATATTAACATATGTGAAAGCACGATTTGATTCTTTAAATAAATTCCAATTTTATCGTTAATTTACTCAATAAAATATTCAAACTACACAATAAAATTTCCAAATTCCGCGCTAGAAAACTTACAAAAGTCAAATTTTGGAGCAATATTTGATATTATTGGCTTACGAAATTATACACATTGGAATAACTTTTAATATTACTCCATTTGATTTAATCAACAAAATTAAAACGAATGATTTAATATCGGCGTTCCAAGAAGTATTTGAACTAGGTCGACTAATTTTAGTTATTCCTAGTACAACAGCTTCAGTTGAACAATCATTTTCGGAGTGAAAACGAATCAAATCGTATCAAATATTTACACAAGGAAAAGAAAGACTTAAGGCTGTTTTCATAGTCGATGCTTAAGAATACAATACCCAAACATCAGCTACATCTTGGCAGGATTCTCATGTATTATAATATTCGATCAAATCGCATTTCTTATTCGATAAACACTTCATCAAGGTCAAATTATATACATTTTAATGCAATATTATTAAACGATATTTTGTTTATGTATATATTACAAGCTTGTGAAGCTCTAATTGTTTTCCTGTTATTATATAATAAATTAATCTAACACGTGGTATGACTACAAGCATGTGGGTGGGTAACTACATAATATGATAATATTATTGTATTGAGTATTTGAATATATTTTTTTATAAATAGATATCTGTTGTTCCTAGCGTAAAAAATGTATTACAATATAACTTTAACAACAAGTTCGGATGACTAAGTCAGAGGAAAACTTTAAAATAATAATAACAAAAGAAAAACCATACAATGTGTTCATTATATTTAATGGCATTTTTTTTATACTTATATAGTATAGATAAAATAGTTAAACTAAAAAACACAGATAAAAATATAAACAAATTTTACCTGCATATAATATAAATAATATGTAATAACCATTATGAATAATATTAAAACTTAAAGTTGCTGTTAGACCATAAATACACATTGATGGTGTGATAATAAATATTATATTTTCGACCTCTGCACAATAAACGTCACGCGATTCGTTTGGGACACGTCTTAATCTATACATTGATTATACCTCATCAGTCATCAGCTATTGTCTACACGTATATTTAGGTACATTCAGTTTACTTATCATTGCAATTTAACTTACCTACTGACAACAAGTATTTCTGTAAAAAACCGTATTATATAGATATAAGTATATAACTCTAAAATCCCTCGATTAAAATTAAGTTGTAAAAATCAAAATGTTTATTAAAAACGAAAACGTGGTTACATTTTTGTTGCAGTTTCTTTAATTATTTGAGGAATTCAAATTTGAGTATTTCATAAAACTTTTCATCGCAAGGGTTGTGTATGTTCAAGAATTCTAATCTCGGATAAAGTTTTAAATTTTACATATTTCTACACAGAATAATTCACCAAGCATGTATCCTAAAATGTTCTCTTAATAATGGATTTCTTCTAATTTTTTTTTTTTGGAATTTTTAAGTATAAGTACTTAACCATATTTTCATATAAGAACCAATTATTTTTGGTGTAAATTATTAGGCATATGATTTTTTTTTTACTGAAAATGTTTATGTATCTTTAACAAAATATACTATAAAATATATGTACCTAATTATTAGTTTATAATTTACAGAAAACATTGGTGACTCTATTTGAAAAGAAAGGAATTTGTATCACCGCAGGACACCCCTTAAATGGTATACAAAATGTAAATATTTTAAAATAAAGTCAAAAATACTTAAAAAAATTCCAAGAATCATAATTAAAATAAATTCGTTATTGATTGGTGAAATGCTTGATGAATAGCTCTGTATATCTGGTTAAGCGTTTTGATTTATTATGAAATACAACAATGGTAGGCATGTGTAAAGAGGGCTGACCTGTAATTGATACATATATGATATATACAGCTTAAACTTCAATGGGTAACAAAAAAAAAAATACACATTATTATTACTATTACGAACCACGGGGACGTGATAGTGTATTGGACACGGCGCTGTTAAAATGGCTGAAAATGTAACGAAAATTCCGTTCGGGAGACGTCGATGAATCTTGAGTAGAAATCGGCATTCATGGAAACGTGGTGGTCGCTTGAACCTGCTCCGCCGCCTCCACAACATCCACTGCCACGGGAATGGCCTTAGACTTGCCGACGAGTTTCAACTGTATTTCGGCCAACGTCTTGTTTTTCGTTTCCGGCACGATGGACGCGGCGAATGCAGCGCCCATCAAGCAAAATGCGCTGAATGTCAGGAAGCAGCCCGCTTGGCCCAGCCACCGGGTCAGCTCGGTAGACACGTACGTGACTACGAACACTAGCGTCCAATTGGTACAGGTGGTCAGACTCGTCCCGATCGGTTTCACCTGAAATCCGTGACAATAATCGTTTCAGAAGCGCGTATACGATTATCGTCTCCAAAATAACACGGCGTCTTCTCAACCTTATCCACCGAATCGGATTCTGTGCATAAGTAGGTTAGGTTAGGTTATCTAACCTATCCTAACCTATCAATCACCACAAATTAGCCAATTTAATAGATTCATAGATATATGATTATGTGCGAAAAAAATGTAAAAGATTATTTTATAGTAATAAATTATAATTAGTTAAATAAATAATGGTGAATAAAGTAGGTACACAAATACAATTGCCGTTTATAAAATTATTTGATTATGATAGAGACGTAAGTTTAATGAAATTGTACCAGAAATTTAAAAGACAAATTATATTTTGATGGAAACTACTAAGAGTTTTTGAAGAAAAAAAGGTTTCGCTATTTCGTTTTACTTGATTATAATATTAACATGTTATTATTACACCCAATTCCGAAGTTGTTTGTTTTACAGAAACATTTGTTTGTTGGTTTTTTATACTATTAGAACAATATGCAGTTCGGTTTATATTAAACCCTTTTCATGATAATAATGTAAAAAATATTAAATTATTAGGTACCTATAAAAGTTTTAATAATTACATAAATTAATATTATCATGCCAGTCAACATAGTGCTAACAAATGAATTGTGTAAGTCGACATTTTGAAGTCTGGCTGCTGGTGCGACAGATCATAATTGCAGCCTACCAAAAATATTACTATAATGTCTTTTTAAATGTTTCTAATCATATTCAACTGCCGTTTGGCGTAAATAAACTAATAATAATATTAGGTCACATTGGGACTAAATATAATAATATTGTCGAATTCAAGTCTTAAAATATTGAGCTCTTTAATTCGACATCGCTATTATTAATGTAAATTATAATAAGCCGTAAAACAAATATATCTAAACGAAAACTTTTAAATACGAAAAATTGGATGAAATTCGTTACGAATTTGGAACTAATGGACTAATTATTGTCGCGAGTACCATCTTTCCGACGACGGACCCTTTCACTATATGCGGTGCGGTTAAAATATAATTAAACGTCGTCACGGCGCTGTAAAATATACCTAACATAGGTACTATCGTTATAATTATGTACGGTAAATTGGTATGCGCGCGTGTACATCGCCGTAAGTCCGACGCATAAATTCGTTTATGTGTTTTGTCGGGGGTGAGTGAGTTTTATTCCATTGTACTGCGCCGAGACCGAATTGGCGCTGCTGCGAAACGTTTATTGGTACGCCGCAGCCGGTCCCGCGACGAAATATATTGTAATGGCGCACACCGGTGTATATAGGTATAACTCGCGGCCGTTTACTCAGTTACTTTGTCATTATATCTCCGGTCCAATTACATATTATACGTACGTCGTACGCGTATATATATATTAGTAAGTATACGCGGTTAACTTTGTAATTATTATTATTATTACTATTATTATTATTATTATTATTATTATTATTATTATTATTATTATTATTATTGTAGTTATAAACGTGTACCGGGTACCTATTTATATTGTAAAATATAATGTACACTATATAAGAACAGACACAAATTTTTTTCATTTCGAACCCGGCGGCGGCGCTCGACGCTCGTGTAATAGTTGTCGTAAAGTTTTTACGC
Source organism: Nasonovia ribisnigri (assembly GCA_027563435.1). Classification (NCBI taxonomy): domain Eukaryota; kingdom Metazoa; phylum Arthropoda; class Insecta; order Hemiptera; family Aphididae; genus Nasonovia; species Nasonovia ribisnigri. The sequence goes on from JANEHU010000794.1 coordinate 457,196, forward strand.
GTTTCGATGTCACATAAAGTGTATTAAATTATATTGTACGCGACACGCGTATAATACTATCCTATCAAATGATATATATAGGTACCACTGTATATTAGGTAGCATATTAAATATCGTTTCGATCCTTGTATTTATATATATATATATATACACTTCATAATGTCCCTTGTAAAAACGCACACTAAAAATAAAACAAACATATAATTTTCCAGTGCAACGACGAACAGCCGCTAATTCAACGCGTGGCCGCTGTCCACGTCGCACAACAATTATATATACTAATATTATTACTATAATATGACGCTCGAAAAGGCGTATACGAAGAATATGATGTGAATTCGACTTTGTTAAGCTTCTGTACTAACCTCCGACGAATATATTTCACCCATCAGTATCCAGGGCACGGGGCCGTAACCGATAGAAAACGCCGATATGTACACAGCGATGCAAACTAAGGGTAACCAGTTGAGTTTCGAAGCTAGTTCTAGATAATAAGTTTTTATCAAAAAAAAACCACCCAAGCCCACGTAGCAGTTTGCCATAAGCAACCCCGACAGCACGAGTAACGCCTTCCGGCCACTTTTGTCAATTATCATAAAAGACACGACCGTCATGATTAGCTATAAAAAACAAAAACAAAATGAAATAATAATAATCAGTCCTGAAATAATAGTAAGTCATAGTTATTATTTTTCGGATGTGGTGGGTGTGGATGTGTTGTACGTTATTTTATTGATGGCAAAATTATCAGTGCAAATCTACGTGAGTCTTACAGAAACGAGTAGATTGGACGAGTAATATAATTTTATGATTCATGTCCGATATATTATAATGGTGATAGATATATCTATAGATACTTGATGAGATTTGCATATTACTATTATTTGTATAAATTCGTTTGGTTTACCAGAAAATGATTTTTATTAACCCCGCCGCAGTCGTAATACTGTATTTATTTTATTCTGCCGTCTTCAAGTTCCTACAGTTCAGCTAAGTTCTACGTGTCACTCAATCGTCACCTTATTACCTGTACTATACCGACGGTTATAGTGCACATGTTCGGACTCATGTTGCTTCCAGTCGATTTGAATATATCGGTCATGTAGAATATCACCACGTTTATACCGCTCATTTGCTGGAAAAACATGCACCCAATACTGATCATCAGAGCCTTTCGATTCACCTTGTCTGACAGCACTTCCGACACCGTATAACTTTGCGATTGTTGCTTTTCGACGAACAGCTGGAAAAAAAATTGATTCGGGTAACTAACAATATTTCAAAATTCAGTACCTATGTAATATAAATTATTTTACACCCCGGCGATTGATTTTGATTGGTTTCCAAGATCATATAATGTGGTACACAACCTTCAATAAATATAATATATGCAATATAAATAAATTTTACACCTTTTAATACCATAATATATTATTTAACTGTATAACGCGATTTTTCTCGAGTTGTACGTTGTTAGTCTACCTCAGTTCACACTGGAAAATCATATTAATTTTTTTTTTTTATAGATTTTAGTAATCAATTATTTTAAATTAGCTGAAAATGTTGTAGTTTATATACAAAAGTGACAGCAATTCACTTCGTATGGGAAAAGGTTTTCCCATTTTTTCTAATTTGTATTTATTTAACTGGATATATAGCGCATATTTTAACACTAATTATTACGTGTAGGCAGTGGCGTAATTGCGGGGGGCAAGTGGGGCACTTGCCACTCCAGACATTTTTGTGGAGGAACAAATAGGTATCATTTTGGCATTAACTATTTTTAACAATATGGGTAACCACTAACCTGCAGTACCTGCTACCTACAGTTTGTTTCTAAACCATAAAATGAGTTTTAAGACTAAACCAGAGGGGGGTCAGAGTTTTTATTATGATGAATACTAAATAAATTATATTGCCCCCCCCCAGATTTTTATCCAGTTACGCCACTGCATGTACGTTAAGAGTTGAATCCATAAAACTATATGCTTAGAACCCGATAAGTATTGTGCAGCTCATTAAATTAAAAATAACCATGTTCGAATCCGTTCGGTATAATTTCAGAAATTATTCCAGAATTAAAGACACTTATTTGTTTTATAAAAAAATTATAAAATTCTTAATACACGCATATTTTAGAGTGTAGACGTTGGTCTTACCTTGATGGATGCCAATTCTTCGGTCGTGTCCGACGAGTCTCGAAGTATCTGCAGCGAAACGGCCGCCCGGTCTGGATCGTTGATGTTCATCAGATGGTACGGAGATTCAGGTATGCACAGGACACCGATAAAATGTAAAATCACCCAAAAGGCGCAGGCGATGCAAAATGGCAAGTACTTCAAGAACGCACCTGACGTGTACGAATACAGTATGCCGACGACTATGAATAATTGGAATATCGTTCCCAGACGACCTACCGGAACATATTTTTTAATGATGCAATGATATTAACAGGTACCTGCACTAAATACAATTTTTAATTCCAGTGGACGCCTACGAGTTGGTTCTCAATTATTACCGAATTAGTTCCTGGGTAGTATATTGACTTTGATATACCTTTGGTACCTATGAGTTGGTTCACGGGGGATCTACAGGTAAAATACGAATTGGTTACGTTGAACTTTTGTTTAAATAATACAACCATGTAAAAATTAACCCAGGTTAAAAAATTATTTAAAATTCAAACGACAACAGTCTCCTTCCCATTTTACACAGACTCGTATTGCCTAAAAGACATCCTATATTCATGATTATCACTATTATATTGTTTGGATTTTGTAGTTATATAAAACTAAATAAATTATTTTTAATAAACCCACAAAAATTGTGTATTCGACATTTAGGCGCGTATTAATTTTGTGTTATTATTATTTATTATATAATATGAGTGGATAGTCACTAACCATACCTATAACAGGTTACAGTTAGTTTAATATTCTGAATAAAAAATTTTGGTTACGACCAGCTGACAGCTTGCGGTTGTTATGTTAATTTAGAAAATAATATAAAATTTAACTTTAAATTCTGGCTCCTACCCAATTATTTTTAAAAATTAAGAACTTTTCTATAATATCTTAGTTGCATTAAGCGATTAATATTTTTATAATGTTTTATTATTTTCAATTAAGAAACGTCGCCGGTGATCTGATAAAATATTTTCATAAATTTAGATCATGTTTTATTATTTCTTAACCAAGTTAATCAACCATATTATAACAAGATAAAATCAATTAATAAAAAATAAATAATCAATAAATATGGTACTTTGAACACATTATATAATATAAAAATTAAAAGTCAATATTGACCTTTCAAATAGTTGATTTGGAACACATTTTGAAAAACGTTATTAAACACAAAACTAAAAACTTAAATGTAAAAAGCACCCAAAAAATCCAAAAAAGCATTTAAAAAAAATTATAGCTAAAAAGTGAAAGTACGAGGAAAATACATTTTCAAGTATTTTGTTATAAGTAGTATTAATAATTGAATGTATAGCTGACAAAGCTTCATTTTAGACCAATAGAAAAAAAAACAAATGCCTATAAAATCCAAACTATAATTATTACGTATCTGTGTTGTTAGTGTAGTAGGTAATGTCGTATACGGTATACTATAGACAGTCGTCAATTTTAAATTAAAATATATATAAAGTATTTATGTAAGAATATACGTCAATGAGAAAGTAATTAAGATAGGGCCAGGCCAACGAATCAATATGTGCTGAGATGATATCAAAATTTTAGTATATAACACCACCTCAAGCGCAGGAATGGTCAGTCCCGCTGTTGCCGAAAACAGCGTAGGTGCGATGGTTGTAAGCGTGTTAGCGACGTCTGTCGTTGTTTTGTTTTATGATTGTTTTTATACTTATATCAATAAAAGTGTTTCCAATCGAAAATTGTGTTCGAGTTTTATTTGAGACCGTTTTTATATTCTAACCTTCTATAATAGGAACAGCACTGATCCAATGGGCTTTGCAGGTGAAAGTCATTCTTTATTTAGAAGAGACGGACATTAAGTAAGCGTATACCATCCTATCTCATACAAGCTAACAGTGCTGATCCAACTGTATTTGGTGAAGAGCGAGTCATTGGTTTAGAGAGTACGAGTGTAAAACCAAAATAAATTTAATGCGTGTTACTCTTATACGAGTCAACCCATGTCGGCCTATATAATATATACAATAGTACCTATAGGTCAGAAATAAGCTATATACATATGTATTTTGAATGCTTATTACAAAACACTCTAACCACCTGCAATATCAAATAAGTTGAAATTAACTTTAATAATTATAATTAAAAATAAAAAAATAATGTGCATATTTTACAACATACAGTTTTACGAATTGTAAACTCTCAACATTTGGCAGTCATTCAATTTTTATTTTGTTCATAAATTAACCACAGACTATATGAAAATATTTCTATATAGTCTGTGAATTAACTTTTCCTTTTCAGATGTTTTATTTTTAACTTAAGTGTTTTTTTTTATTTTGGATAGGTACCTATATTTCACATTAGATCTCTTCTTCAATTAATTAAAATATTTTTTTTGGATGGGCAGAATTAAATTCTGAATTTAGTTTTTGTCAAACGAATTTCAACAATATGTAGGTTCTGGTGTAGATGAAAATTCTGCTTGATTGGTCGGTCGAAAGTCACAGACATACCTATCTCTTATAATATTTTTACATGGGAACATTCGGAATTTGGGAAACAATGTTATTCAAACAGATGATAACTGATAAGTAATTCCGTATTTCCCATTTTCCAATTATATCCGGCTATGTGATTGCACGTGTCTTATCCACAATAAACACTAAAGTCGAATTGAAAATCGGGGTTTTGAAAAAATAAAACAGCGTTTTGAAAATATAATGCAACGCACCTCTCATCCTGGGCTCGGCTATCTCTCCGATGTATGATGGTATGACGGCACACAAAGCTCCTACCCCGATGCCCTGCATCATCCGGCCGGCAGACAACATCCAAACGGAAGTGGGAAACACCAGCATGGCCCAGCCGACCAACAGGAACCCTTCGAACAGCATCATGCTGGCCGGCCGGCCGAACATCCTAGACACGTATCCTGCTGGAAGCGCTCCTAGGGCCGCGCCGATGCCGAACACAGAGCTGAACGTCTGCGTATCCTTTGCGGTGACCTGGAACGGTAACAGCGACTCGTCGGCGTCGAACATGCTCTGGGCCGGTGACGACCACCCGAGTATGGTACCCGTGGCTATTGCTCCCAGTGCCGCTGAAAAGGTGTATTGTGATTAATACCGAGCAGAGTGGATAAAAAAGTATGTTTTTAAGAAAAAAATCAAAACAACTGTTTTAATCGATTAAAACATGTTTTTAATGTTTACACATCTTTTTTAAATTATTTTTGAACCATGTTTAAAACGTGATTTAATCGAGTTTAAAACAAAACATGTAATTTATTATGTACCATTATTGTGTAAGTACCTACACTGTACTTACAAAAAAAAAAATCAATTGATTTATAATTAATAGGAGTAGCCGGTAGGTACTTATAAGATATTTGCTCATAAATTATATATTTTTATGTTGTTATTAAATCATTTGTTTTAAACGTTTTAAACAAAACCATGTGTGATTAGTTTAGATGTTTAAAACATGTTATCAACATATCAACTCTGATCCCGAGGATGGCAATAACGTAGATAGGTACTATTTTTTTTTTTTCGTGTGCATGTATCGCAGCTGAAGTGTGAATCACGATAGTACTTCCCACCTCACTTGTATCAGATAGGTATAGTATATCAACGTAGATTTACGGCTTTCAAAAAACGAGTGGGTCGATTATTGTCTTCTACGAATTTCTATACGACACCCCTTTTCTACGCCAAACGTCAACCCTTGTATGAGGGATATAGATCGTACTCTCAGCTTTTTTAACCTCATTGTATATTGTTTACAATTGGTTTAAGGATCATGGTAAAAATGGCGCACTAGACAACGATTCAATTGTGGTATGTTTTGAAAACCATAAATCGGTGGTCCAATGATCGAATTTTCAAGTGTTTTCGAGATTTCACGAAAAATATTTATTTTCAAACCCTATACACATTATATAATGTGAATATATCTACAGTTATCATATTTTTTAATAAGTACAACACGGTGAATTATCACAATACACAATAATTATAATTAAAACGTCACCTAACCTACGTCATACGTATATAACTGTAGATTTAAAATATTATTTAGTTACATACGGCAGTTTAAATGAATATTATATTAATTTATCTGCGGACACCGATACACAAAGATAAACGTGTCTATTAAAATCGAGGTATGAAATTGTATCTGAAAACCAAGTAATTGGTAATTGAGGCCAGTCATAACACATTATATAATATTATAATAACGCCAGGTTATATAATTATTTTTAATTTACAAAAGTGATTAAATATTTTTAGGCATCGTGAAATTCACATTCAGTTTTTCTATAGGTATACTGGTATGTCTGGTATACATTTTGAAGTGCTGTCAATTATTTTTCATAATGTTTTCGTACGGAAAATGTAAACGAAATAATTTATTTTGTCTTTGTTATTCTCGTTATCTCGCCATTTGGCTGTTGGACGTAACGTAAATACGACATTACGACGTGTTCCCGGCAAATGTTGTTTGTTATCAAATGTAGACGATACTATCCAATTTGAGGAGTAATTAACGGTGCAAGTTGTTGCCGAACAGACAACGATAAAACCAATTTTCGTAGATGAAAAGCATCATAATCGCAATTCGCCGGTAATAACGCGATATATATATACGCATCACATAACATAAGGATTATACCGTAACATAAACACGTTATATTATTGCCTATACGAAACTGTTAGAGGTCCATAAAAGTGGTTGTGCTAAAAACTTTCAAATTATTATTACGGTTCCCAAATCTCTTATATATTTGGATCATATTCCTACACAGAAATTGTCAATACAACTGATGCTGAGCGTTCCTTACGTAATTCTCAAATTAATTAAAATGTATTATTTATTTTAGTTAAGCACTTAACGGAATGTATATTATTAACAATTACACCATAATAAAGAATGGTCTACATATTAATGAGCATTGAGAAGCATTGTAATCTCGCATCATCCTATAGCTAGATAGGGGTACATTTAGCATATACAATATGAGTACAACAATAATATTATGATTGTATTATTAATTGAACGGATGGACAACTGGACAAGGCTTGTATAAGCAATGCAATTCCTTCATAGTCCAAGCTTTCAGATTTATTCGCAACAGCTAATATATTATTATATTTAAACTGTTTATACGGAATCACAAGGTTATTCCTACAGATCATACTATGAGAGCCGGCGAAACGGTTTCGACTTGGCCAACGCACGAATTAAAATCATAGTTTCAAGAATCATAGTTTAAACAGATCAATTATATTATGTAATATTGTATACTCGTATACGTTATAATTTGTAACACGACGTAGTTGTGCCGCAATTCCGAGAAATTCGTTGGACACCTCAGATAAAGTTCAGTGTCAAACTATAACAATGCTAACAAATGGACATTCTTCTTTAAAAAAAAAAAGCATGAAAACCGACAGGGTCATTGAAACGATAACATATTATACAAATAATGTCGATATAGTTCGTAATCGGGATTTAATCCGTTAGACAAAACCGTTTTGACCGAATAAAACAATACCATACATGACCATACTATACTCATCATACATTCATACTTATAATTATAATATAGGTAATCATATATTATTAATTGCTCGTATCACACATTGGATTATCTGTAGTTGTTTTTCGGTTAGTTTTAGTTTTGTGAAAACCGTGTGGCGGGATAGGTACTTGGGCGACTCCGACATGAATATTAATAAGCAATGATAATATAATATGTCTCTAATCATTATAATCAACCGCACCAACGACTAATGACCCGCATGACGAATGCCAAAAAGCGTTGTCTCTTTGCGATACAAAATAATATATTATATATTATAAAATTGCAAGGCTAACCAAGAACGAGTGAAATACACAATATTATGGTTCGTTTATTGTGTTACTGGTTTCATATTATGTATATTATGGTCGTTCACTCATTCGCTCGTGAAGTATGATAGCCAATAATATCATGTTATAGAGATGACGGTAGAGTGATAATAATATATCGATTACATACAATTATATGATAACTACATAAAACTGATGTACTCAAACCATCTGTTGACGAACTGTGTAACGCAAAGTCCAAAGGGAGAGTATAATATATAACGAGTTAATAATAATAGCCGTTATATGGCATGATGCTTGTTACCACAGTCTATAAAATAGTATCTACAGTTTATACATATTATATTATAGTACTATTATTAAAGCTACTGATAATATAAAATAATAAAAATTGAAATTGATATCGCTCGCTTAAGTGCAGCTATTTTATATTGCTGTATAAATATTATAATAATAAAACAATTATAAAAAAACAGTTTTATTACATTTACGTCTGTGACCGTAGATAAAGTTCGTAAAACTCGTATTTCGATGTTTAGGTATCAATAACAGTACTAATGGAGTATATCAATATAATTAAAAAGGAAAAGTCACTGCAACAAGAAAAATCGAAAGAAATATAGAAGCACTTTAGTAATAGTGAGTAATCACTTTAAGCCCCTTTATCTACTTTTTTTAAATTTAAATTGTATTAAAATCAGCAGGTTCTTCTAGTACTGAAATGTTTTGAGTAGGTAGCAAATTTTAAACTACGGAATTTGTGCGTTCACGCATTCTATATATTTTTTATTTCTGCCTTTTTATTGGCATAATAAAAATTTTAATAAATAAATTAGTCAAATAATATTAGTTTTATAAATTCATCGCCCTATCGTCAAAAGTCTAAAGGTGCTGCATCCGACCTTTACCTCACACCTTTCTAATTTAAATGCATGAATATTTTTTGAATACTTTTCTGAGGTTAAAATTATCATACAAATGTTAATTTCCTTATTAAGTTTTTAATTAAAAATAAAACACTAGTCACCAATCATACTGATCTATGCAAGGTAGAATATAATAATATGTCAATATCAGTAAGAATAGAAAGAGAACGTTTAAGAAAATGCAACGAATATCATCATGCTCGTTTATAGTCATTACCGTAACATAGACATTGCGTAATACTCGTGTAATACCTACTCGTATAGCATTAAATTGGTTAAGGTATCAACACTATATAATATAGATTTGTAATTTGATGCTTTACGAATGGACTGTTATAAAAACTAACAGATTAATTTCAATGAGTTTCAAATTCTTAAAAAAATATAAATATTAAGTATTAATTTACTAAACTATATATTTTTTTTGTCAATTATCGTAATTGATTACAGTTTTTCATTAAAAATAAAAGGTCTGCACATTATGTAATATAGGTGAAACATAATATGAAATCTGCTAACAGAATACCTCTAGACGAAGCTAGGACTCCAGAAGTAGACCGATTCGCCCTTATAATTTATGTGAAATACTAGAACCCAACCCAGAGATGACATCGATTCTTTATAAATTTGTCAACAAAACGAACTACTCCAGAAAATATAATACATACACATAGTTTCTATATCACATGTAACTAAAATAAACTAAACACTCATTCATCGTATTTAAAATAATTTGTATAACACTTTAATATAATGCATTATACATTTAATGTATCTTTAGAAACGCCAATAACCGCAGCAGTTGAGGAGTATACATAAAAATATGAATATTGTTACTTTCAATACGAAACAAAAGTTGGATAATACTCACCAATCACCGTTATGATGACTTGAGAATTGATAGCGCCTCCCGATAAGTTGTATATTAGCTTGAACTAAAAAAAAAAAACAAATAACAACGTTGACTATATACTATCATCCGACTTTATGGGTAAGATTACAATATAATCAGACAAAATCAGAAACACCTGTTTAAAAATTAAAAATCTACTTTTATTCCGATCGACTTACGATTTTCGACGTCTCGTGACTATCTGGCAAGGCCATTTCAACGACCGTTATAGACGCCTTTTTACGAAAACGGTTGATATTATATTTTATATTAAGCTGCACATGCAAGTAGGCACATATTATTTTGTATAATTAAACAATAAGTACCTAGATACTGAACGCGCCTATAACTATCACAATGTATGGACGTAAAAAACTGTTAAAAACAATGATATATTTTTCAGACTTACGAATTTTACAAAATAATAATATAATATTTTAACACGGTCACCATCACATTGTGTCGGTCTATACCACGTACCTATTATTGCACGGTATACTAACCTATTGCTTAAATTTAAATATTTCGTCTTAGATACCTATATACATATATATATATCGTCGTTTATCAAGACACATTTAGGTTGGTGTGCGTTTTGTATCCCCACTGTTTCGTTATAGATATTTTAAGAATATAAGTTGCCTCGGCGCGAGCTTTACGTCTGCACACACATTTATAATGATAACACGCATCAATAGAAAACCACGCATTTATCCACAGCGTTCAATGAATAAGTGTTAATTTACAATGGGTCCTTAAAACTTTTTTTTTTTTTTTTTTTTGTATGTTTTTGTCATTAGTTATAATGCGCGTGGCTTAAATGAACGAACCCAAACTCCGTCCTCACCATATAAAAATATAAAATATCGTGAGTTTCCACCGCTTTGTCGCTCATAATATCAATATTCCAAAACAGTTATATACAATTGATTTTTGGGGATGATCGATATTATCTCTCTAATAAATAAACAAATATAATGTGTACGCAGACAATATTCTTGTCAAATTTGCATGTATTTATGGTATTTTAATATAATAATATAACCTAACCATATAATACCATATTGTCCATATTGATAACTGATAGCAGACGGATTAAGATTTCAGACCGGTCACGCGGTGCTTGGGAAAATTGATATTTAGCGGACCACTACCAGGTCCGTATTTGACGTGGCAAATACTATATAAACAATAACAAAACTATAAAGGCACTATAATAGTCATAGTATTAGTTAATACTTGAAATATTCAAATATAAGTCCAACTACCAGAACTACCAACTACTATTATAATATTTATTAAAATAAGTACTTTTATTTGACATTAATTTAAGAAATACATGACCTAACTTGGCTAACTTACTGTTTCTTAAACAAAATAAATACCAACCCTAATTATAAGATAAATTAATAATTATTATATAAGTGCTATCTAATGATTGAGATCATTGTTTTATTGCACATCTTACTATTATCGTATAATAAACTACATTCACAAAAATAACAACAGTAGTACTTATTTCATATTATCAATAATTTTCAGTAATGCTAATATAAAATATGTATTATTAATATTGACTACTGCTATTGCCTTACAAACATTGGTTATCTATGAGAAAAATACGAGAACAATAAGTCTAAAACTAGTCGTTCCTACGGCGGAGTGTGTCCCTAGCTGTTAACCGTTAATTCACCGCACACATCGGGAATTTACCGATGGCCCAAATCCATCTCTGATTGATAGTAGACAGGTATATAATATAGTACACATCTCTGTGGTACAAATCCAATGTATTTTACACTTTACAGTGCGGAGTTCTTGCAATCTGTAATACACGTCATAATTCGTCCGTCAACAACACTATTTATTTGTATTATAATTTGTGCAATTCATAGTCAATAGAAACTATAACAATATTTACACCGTCTAATTGCGACGTTTCAATGCGTTCTACCCGTTCATAAATCATAATACACGTACCGTGGTAGTACACGAAAATGTCAGTTTTAATACCTACTTAGTGATGTCTTGTTAAAAAATAATTTTTTACTTTGCCAAAAATATCTATACAGTATTATAGTATAGGTACTTCTACTATAATAGAGTTAAATTAACACCATTTATGTAATGGTATTACATCTTAATATATACAAAAATATCGAACCTGATAGAAATAAATTAAAATTCATAATGTTTAAAAAGTATATAATATCATGATATATTAATGCCTTTAAAAATTGTATTTCACCGTTAACAAAAATTATTTATTTCGTAAAATTAGTAGCTTGTAAGAAAAATATATTTCAGGTACATTTTAGTTTTAAATGTAATACCTACCTACGTATTTGATTATTTTATAAACAATAACGGTTTTGATTAACATTCGAAGCATAGGCAGTCTGTTCTAAAACCGTAATAGGTCGGTACACCGAATACAATTTAATATATAATTTTTAAAATAATACATAAAAATGCAATAACATATAATATATATAGTACATAATAATTGTACCAAGATAAACGTAGGTAGGTACCTACACAATTATCAATTATAAATATTAATCAATCGATCAATAGATATTATAAAAAGTGTATAACGCATATTATATACGTCATACGTTTGTTACGGTCTTGGGTCGTTGGGTTGAAGTTTTACGAGCTTTTCGCAGATTTCCCAATATTTCTTGGCATTTCCTTCGTCTAAGACATCACTTCTCAAACTGCCTTCCTATAAATTTAATAAAAAATAATTTCATTAAAATTTAATTATAATTATGATTACAGCAAACGTGTAAATATATAATCAAAAGAGATTACATAAACACTCCCGTCACCGTGGTCTGTTCCCTTCAAAGGCGAATTATTAATACAATTATATGTGTGCTAATTGAATTTGGCATAATATTATTAAAGCATGTCTTGTCACACCGCCGACAATAATTCATATTGATCATGAATTATTTTATGATATAATAATCCCGTACTCGACTTTCTCGTACAGACATTTAGACATTATATTGCGGGGAAGGCGGTCGGCCTGTGGCACGCTTTATTCTATTGTATAGTAGAGCATACTTAACGCGTGACACAGTGGCACGTGAAAACAATTTAAGGGGCATGCATCGGCGGATAGGCGATTGGCGAGAAAAAAAATTGCCCACTAATCAAAAATGATTCTAAAAACTGTTCGACGTACCTTAAAATATAATTATAAGTATGTGGTATGATTAGAACAATTATTCATTCCGCACAATAAATAATAATGTTTATGGTTCATATAATCATTAACACGTTTATTGCCGATGACAGTACAGAAGTGTTTATCGATCCAATGGCGTGCGCTTAAATTTTCCTTTAGAATGATGCGCTATTTCCATCCGTATACTGTATACAAGTAAATTACTTCCTGTACCTAACTAGAGAGAAACCACTGTATATCGGCGCATAACAATTAAGAAGTTTATAATGAAAATCACGGATGATGAATATACAAGTCTGGTAAGTTGATCGAAGTTAAGTAAATAAACAAATTTTATAGATAACATAAACCGCAGCATCGACGAACATTATTCGTAATCACCGAAAAATTGCAAAGCGTAAACGAATTTAAAATAATAATAGTATAATATATTATAACAGTTTCGTGCGTATACATATAGGGATTTTTTTTAATTTGGAAGCGGGCTGAGCCTTTTATTCTAATCCACTACACATAATTACGTCCCTGTCACGTAATACATTTCATGCACCAAAATTATATATATATATTATGTATTAAAATCATATTTACTTTGCAGTCTTTAAAATATTTCCCGCTGGTCTTAGCAACGTCTTCACTGACGGTTAAGTAAATTGAAGTTTGTGCTCCTTGTTCGGTAGTCTGAAAGTAGATCAAATCAAAGTATGTAATGAATTGTAATAAGCAGTTAGGTAGTTTGAAACTAATATATAGAGTTAAATAAAACTATTTAGTATAATGGTAGTGCTTTTTTTACTATATATGCAGAGGTGCAGTGCACACAATATAGTACTAGGTATATGCGAGAACACTAAACAGCATCTATAATAATTCATAATTTATGGTTTCAATATTTAAAAAAAATATATATTATATGAAATGGTTTTAAAAATACGGTATTTTATTTATTTATTTATTATCCCATTGGCCATTTTATACTTTATGTATCATATGTGTATTAAACTAAATGTAGAAAATGATTAATTTTTATATTATACAATGTTCATTGCTTATGCATATTTTATAGAGTATATATAAAGTGATTCACCAAGCATGTTCACCCCTCTTTTCATCAGTAATGTAATTATTCAAAATCTGATTTTTGAAATTTTTAAATATACATACTTATTTTCAAATTTTTGAGAATTGTTGTACTATTTAAGGTGTATCTTGTGGTGATACAAACTTCAGTATTTCAAATGAGAAGCTTCATTTTCAACTGTAAATTATTCAGTGGATAATATTTTTAAAATATTTTACGTATCAGAATCAAAATTTGTACCTTAGTTTTATAACTTTGAGTTCTATGGAATGGATTTATAAGATATGGAGGCAATAGTGATTTGAAAATTTTAGTCATCAATATTAATCTATCAACGTTAATAATTTGTAAAAGCGGCCAAAGTAAAAAAATACTAGTTCCAATATTACGACGTCTATTTACCTAGTATTTTTGTAAAACTATTTTTAAGTACTATTATAATTAGTACAAACATCAACAACTCGGATTTTGAATTAGGTACATTTGAGTATGTTTAAAAATCAGAGTTTAAATAAATTCATTATTTAAGGAAAAAATTGGGGTGAGCATGCTTAGTGAATCACCCTTTATATATTATTAGATAATAAATTCCTTTATTTTCAGAATTACGAAGATTAGGTACATAATGTATCTTATGTAAATCCAAATGCATTTACATTTAAAAATGACGAAAATAAGATAAGATAGAGAGTTTTCTATTCAGTAAGTTTTAGGTTATGTATATACTATATAATAGGTGTAGGTATACAAATTCTGTACCACCGCTTACAAATTCGTACAAACAGCATACTAAAAGATACAATAATAAAATTTCAATATTTTGGAAATGGGGGGGAGGGGGGCTGGTGTGACGTCCGTTTATAATATATTATATCTTCAAGTTAGGTATCAAGAAATTGGAAAATTAAGAAAAGAGGTTAATGCATGATTATTTACTAAATTTAAGATAAATATTAATAAATTAGGAACAATAACTAACGATTTGATGGATACAAATCTTAACAATCATAATTAATCATAATAGGTACTTGTGTTTTTTATATACAAAATTTATAAAAAATACTCTAATACCGTTGTATAAAATAATTCTATACGACTATATGTATAGTTGCTGAACGTATCAGTACTGTAGCGTGTATAATAACATGTATAAAATTATTATTGATACATTTTAAAGTTTGAGTATAAAAATTTACATCACTGATAAGTCACTAACGAAATAACATAAATAGTATTATAATAATTACATTGTGACAAGATCATTTTTTCTTTATAAATACAAGGCGCAAGTAATATTGTATATGTTTTTTTTTAACATGTAAGCTGTGCAACATATTATATATTATTATAATTATTACATTGTCACAAGCTCATTTTTTCGCTATAAATAAAAAGCGCAAATAATAGCTTATAAAACTTTTTTTAACATGTATTTTAAAACACGTTTCCATACCTTAAACATGGTCTTGACGATCAGTTGCAAGCCCAAGTTCAACGGGAACGGCACGTTTCTCCATATTCCGGAGTCGATGATACCAGGATGAAGGCAATTGCAAGTGATGCCTGTTTAACGAAAATATTATTTTACATTTTATCGGTTTTGAAAAGATGGCAATATGGAAATTTAGGAAAATGGGAAAATACCAGAATTGCTGTCCTTGAGTTTGCGTGCTAATTCCATTGAGAACATGATGTTGGCGTATTTGGACACATAGTATAAGTAAGCAGGCAATTGGTTGGTCGGATTCGGTTTGGCCAAATTCAATTTCGCGAGCTTGTACAAGTCGGACGCGACTATTACAATCCTGCTGGGGGCGGTCTTCTTCAATAATGCTAAAACAAAAAATACTCTTAAACTTTGCATATAACATAGCTAATATTCATCTAAACAAATTTCTTTTATTCAAAAATGTAGAGTTTAACCGAAATACCGTTCAGTTATCCCCGATTATAGTACATTTTAATAATATACACAGTGTGTTACGTAAAACGATTATATATTAAGCATGGTAATTGATGATTATTATGCTATGCGTACTTACGTAAAAGTAAATGTGTCAGCAAAAATGGGCCATATTGATTGGTGGCCATGGTAAGTTCTAATCCATCTTCGGTAATTTTTTTACCAAAAGTATTAGCCACTCCAGCATTGTTGACTAGTACGTCCAATCGAGATTCTTGTTTGTTTACTTTGGCTGCAAATTGACGTACTGAATTCAAACTGCTCAAATCCAATTGCATGAGCACCACGTCAGAGTTTCCACTATAGCTGATGATTTCGTCTGAGTAAAACCAAAAATTATTCAACTTTTATGTTAGAATAATAATATATTCAACACATTTAAAAATGTTAAATACACGCAATAAAAGGTGTACGGGTATAATTGTTATTACAACACGTCAAACCCATACCAATCAATAAAGTGAACACAATTCAAGAAACAAATATGACTTATAAACGCAATTTGTTGGATAAATAACGAATAACGAAAAGCACACTGCACGAGCATACATCAATTTCCGGGTTTCTATACTATAAATAGTATGGAAACCCGGAAATTATACTTCGTATATTATACATACATAAATCTGGGTTAAGTTTTCAAACACTAAATATTTTAAAGTTATGTGTTGTAAAATTGTTCAATACCTACCTATAATCTCGTTTCAAAAAAAGACAAATTTAATTCATAATTTAAAATTTGGTGTTAAAGAAATATCAGAGTTTTTTCTAACCAAAAAATTATACATTTTGTATCCTAACTACTAAATAATAAATATCGAGTTTGTTATTAGGCATGTGTAAATTAATAACCTCTTTTTCTTTTTCTCTTTTTGAATTTCCCAAATTAAAATGTGTGCTCCTTAAATAAAATATTAATTTTTATAACAATTTATTTTTATGAAACGTGACTTTCGGACACTCTTCTACCGAACCACTATTTATATACTTATTTTATGAGTCTAAACTGTATGCATGCCTTGATGCCCACTTTCAACTCGGTTGCCTACCAACAGTGGCATATGAGTATCCCAAATGGGACTGTTTTTGGCTGGTTTTCGACGTGATTATGCTTCTATAGATATAAAGTCGGTGGTCAAATAAGAAAAATGATGTAACAGATTATAAAATATTAGATTTCTATATAAAATCCAGAAGAGGGATTTTCGTCTTGATTAGAAATAAATGATAAATTGATAACTGATAAAATATAACGGTACGAATTATGTAGTTAACAGTTGTACTAAATAACCCACAGGGCTTTAATTAATTTAATCTCAACAAAGTACTACAAAACTCAACGATATCTACATCTGTATTAAAAATAGTGTACGGCAAAAACTGTATTAAATAATATTTGTAACCACAATTAACCATGAGGGTGAATTAACGATAAATGGAATCAAATTACCGTAGAGATAGTAAAAATGCTATAATATTTTATTTTAACTATTTATTTCTATTTCAATTGATATATAATATATATGCAAAAAACACTGCGATAGTAACCTCAAAGTGGGATTTACTGCAGATTTACTCATGAATAAAACTTGTAGTGGGCTCTAGACACATTTTGGTATCTATATACTATAGGGTCATAAAAAGATAAAACCAAGTTACTTACATACTTATTAAATTATTATACTATGAAAAATCTAGAAAATATTTTGTGCATATTATTTTTGACCATTATAGATGCTTAAACTATAAATACATAATCGAATAACAATCCCTAGAGTACCATCGGATCCCGAAGCGTTTGTTGTTTTTAATGTATAACGCACTTAAATCTCTCGAGATTAACGCTACTAAAAATGTATAACGTTCCTACCTACATTACATTTTAATACGTACCATTCGGTAAAATATAAAATCCTATGATACACAACAAATGAAGCAGGAACACAATCGATAGTCAAACAATCGCATGCAAATATTGAATATTTATTATTATCTTAATTATTATAATAATTGATTTTACCTCTAGCTTTCGATCCGGTCTCCATGTTCCTGCAAGCCATAATGACTCTGGCGCCACGCTTGGCCAGATCTTTGGCAGTTTCTTTGCCAATGCCTGAGAAGAACATAACACGAAGATAGTTAATAAACAGTTGAGGTCCATGTCCAATCACATACGTATATTATATATATATTATGTGTGTGTTGTATGTGTGTGTGTGTGTGTGTGTGTGTGTATATAATATGTGCCACAAATATTACCAGAGTTGCATCCTGTGACGATTACGACTTTGCCTTTCATGATGGTGGTGCCGCGGTATACACCTGTTGTCATCCAAGTGTACAGTTTAACAATGACCAAGAATATAACCGTGATCAGTGCGGCATAGGCGGCGATTACTACCAGGTTAGTCGTGTGAAGGTAAGAGAGAGTCTCTGAGTACCACATATTGTAACTATTGAAACACAAACAAAACGCAACGATCATAGTTAAAGTTCACATCACTAGTCGTGTAAGGTCCTATACGGTGAGTATTCGAAATTCGTAAAGAGATTAAAAATAGTATTTTTAACGAGTAAATGGCCTTGGATTCAACGTGATGATTATCAAAATCCTTGAAAAGATTATTTGGTAATCTCAAATAATAAATGTGCCTAATTTATATTTCGTGGTTAAAAATGTGAAATTACTTAATATAATAATTGGTTAGGTACAATGTATATCTTATAGCGAAGTATCAAGTAGAAAAAAACATTTTTATTTAATATTTATTTTATAAGATGAACATAGTTAATAATATAAATAATAATGAAATAAGAATCGATAAGATCTGATTTGAAGAAGAATAATGTACAATATTTTTTTTGAAATACTTTCGGATTCTTCGATAAATTCTCATAAAAAAATGTTTGAATAAAGTTGTTAAGATTGTAAAACATTATTATATTATTATAGTTTGTTGATGTATAGCGACTATCCGTAGATTATAATTTAACGTCTTAATACAATTAAATCTTTCGCAAAATTAGAATAAAATGACTTAAATTTTGGTCAACATAGTATGTACCATAATGTATCATTTAACAATCAAAAAATAGCTACAATAACTACATAACACTAACAAAATAACAAATAAAATAAAATTCGTTTTATACGAAAAATAAATAGATTCTCCCTAGGTACGTGTGAAGTTTAAAAATAGTACCAAAGTATACTATATGATTTTGATGTATGTTGAAAACTATCCTTAATGTGTACTGTGGTGTTGTAATAATTTATAACATTACTTCAATAATAAATTGCAAGACCACAATAATATGCGGAGGATATGTAGGTATAACCATTAAACCATGTGAATAACTTATCGTGATGTGAATAAATTAATCAGTTAAAGTACAATAATAACATTTCCTTAAGGAACACATATTGTGTTATACAAAATAACAATTACAATTGTGACAATAGACTAGGTATGAATTATGTGTAGGTATAGTTATGTACATACTAAATCTATGGAATACTACATGAAATGTATAAACGTGCAATACCTAATGAATTAAAATAACTTTTTGCGTTGGAAATTATTTAAGAGTACCTACCTACTTTTCTAACTTTTATTATTTAATACGTGAGTGTATTTAATAATAATTATTATAGCATTGAATTTAAATAAAAAATGAATTGTAGACATAATATTATAAAAATATAAAATTCTTGTTGACGACTTTAATACCATATAAGTTAACAAACGGTATATAATATGGAGGAACCAATACAATATTTCGGAGACCTCGGTCCTTGACTATAATAATTTAAGACTATCAAAGAAATCATGTTGAAAAAAATCAATTATACCTAAAATTACCTACATATTATTATATGATGACACCAATACTGCAGTGAACATGGAATATCATATTGTAATTTTTATTAAAAACCTAGATAGTTATACCTACTACGTATTCATTATAATTATTATTATTATAACAATTTGTAATGTGATTTGAAATAATATTATAATAGTTAATTGTATTTCATAGATGTTGTGCTGTTATACATTAAAAATGAGGTATCAAGTAAGTTTTTCGTAATAGAATTATTAGAGTATGAAAATATTTTTAAACAAATAAGGTATATTATACCTTAGTATATACTTTATTTATACTGATGAAGTAGTAAATTTACTTTAAGACTAGGCAACTTAAATTAATTACTAAAAATAAATGTCGCCGTTCGCCAGCGTAGTTAGAATTAAATGTATTAATGTTTTTATGTTGCTGGTTTCATCTTGTATATGCTCCATTACACTCATAAAACGATAATTACTTAGACGACTTTTCTTGTACCATTTCTTACCATTATATCCTTTTGTAAACTAACTCCTTAAAAATAAAAATAATGCACTTCTGTGCATCAGTCCAGGTGACAATGTTACATTGTTACCTTCTATTTAAATGGCCAGTATAGATACTTAACTAATGCATTTTTAAGGAACAATGAATGTATATATGTACTAATAGTTGTTAAATTACGGTCAACTGTAGAGCAATATATAAGTTATTAATATTCTGTTAAAATATATATTAATAAAGCATTATGACGTTATTAATATCCACCATGACATTATAACTACAACTGTTGTTATAATCAAACTAAAATATTTTTTAATTTTATCTACTTACGTTTGATTATAGGTAAACGCATTTTTACAGAATTTCCCTTCGTCTTATAAAATATTGCGTTACATATTCTTACAGCTATATTGATTTTAAATTTTAGAAATGTTTCAATTATTTGTAAACTAACCAGGAATTTAATATTATGTATCGACATCGTAATGATTTATAAGGTCGATATCGTCTATAATTTATAACTCGTGATGTCACGTTGTCAGAAAAGCGTTTTAATTACTTACTACTAAGATATAAGATATATTTCGTGGTGGAAAACCTATGCAGAAACAATAAGTATGTATTTTAACTATATAAAATGAAAAAAAAAAATGTTTTACTCACGTTAGACGATCACTCCTGACGTAGCTTATTGTACGTATGCTCGGTTACGGGTTCACAGCTATTGCGCTGTCAAGTGAAAGTAGTACGGCTCTGAGGAAGCATGAACGTAGACAGCGAAGATAAAAACGACATAATAAGCCGGGCGGAAGGGAGAGCGGTTTTTGAGTTAGTGACGTAATATAGGTATAGACTATTATAGACGATGGCTATAACTCGTTGATGGTTTGGATCACATAACAAACATTGTGATAAAGAGAGAATTTGTTTCTATAATTTCACGATAGGGGGATAGTTGTGTAGTCTGCAGCAGCTGTATCGTAATATTATATTATAGACATTGTAGCCAAATATATTTATATATATATGTATGTAGACATTCACCTCTGAGATAATTTGAATGATATTATTCGGAAAGCGGTACACGAAATTCTACTTGATCGTCAAAAATGAACGAATTTTGTGTACGACCACAATATATTATAATCATATACGCGTAGGTAATTGCCTCCTAATAAAAATTCTTTTGATTCAGAAACGAAAAAAAAAATCGATAAAAGATTAAATGAACTACATAGTATAAAAATAAAACGATTCCTATATACTTCATAAAGGTAACTCCTTAAATTCTGTTTGGGAATAAATTATACTAACTGTAGTAATTTATCCGAAAACAATAAAAAAAAAATGACATGTTTATACATGTCAATGTGCAATGAAATTACATTGACTGTTCTTATGGCTATAATTTGTTGTCTATTGCAGAATATACTTCTTCAGGTGTCCAATTTCTTACTACTGTCAGTAGAATGAATATTGTGTTTTTTTATGAGAATTAGATGACATTTAACATAACTTGTTGACCATTAGTCTTAACACAATTAACCATTTTTAAAGCCATTTAAAAATAATTGCTTATCATTGAAAAGTGTTGATATACCAACTTTCCTTAATCTACAATAATATAAATACTATACACAATATATATATTATGTAAAATTACTATGTTATTAATTTTGCGGTCCTAAAATAAGAATAATTATTAATGTGTTTAATCTAACAACTATCAAAGCACTTTTTTTAAAAACTATTTTCTCACACTTTTAGATTCTGAGCGAGGTGACAAATCATAAATGCATGAGTTTTGAAACCGTGTGTTTTTTTGTCAGTCATCACCTTTTAAGGCAGTAAAAATGATCAACATTGAAGGTAGATTCCTATAGACGATTTGTTCTATTTGGTACTTTGAGAGGTCAAAATTCTAGAATAAAAATTCCAATCTATTATCAGAATAACTGGGAAAAAATAAAAAAAAAAGTTACGGAAAAGACAAATATTAACTAGACTAATTTTAATAACTTATATTCAATATTCATATACCGATCTAAATGATGTACTTGTATGTTAGTATAGGCGTGACTCCGACGACCTATTTTTTTGGAGGGTGGGGCAAGATCCTTAGAAATAAATAATTTATTAACATAATTTCCTAAGGAAAACCCTTAAGCCTGGTGTGTCTCATAACTCCCGCTGGAGTTGCTCCTGCATAGGTATTTATATATTATATTTGTTATTGTTTAATATAATATTCGATGTTTTGGGCAAATATATATATATTCATCCTACTGTACCTATTACTAAAAAATAAAAATAAATTTTTAAAAGCAATAAAATAAAATTTTAAAATATCTTTGAAGATTATAGAGGCTGACTGTTTAGACTTATTTTATCAGATCAAAATTGTTTTTTGTTTGCTATGTCTATTATATATAATTCAACTTTAGCACGTATATAGTAGCACTAACACATCCATGAAGTGACCAGCTACTCAATCCTGAAAGTACACTTTCTAAGCTATTTTCCCGGTTTTTTTTAAATTTTATATTTTAAATGTCTATACAATATATGTCTGTTCTAACAAATACCTAACAGTACTGTAATTTAGAAATACAATTAATAATTGCTTCATTCGTTCCTTATAAATTATAATACATCTTGTGAGGAATTCAAAACTATTTTTGAAATTATTATCTGATAAGCTACCTACATATTATTATGTTTCACTATTGAAATAATTTGACTGTTATTCATTCAAAAATGGTGTCTCTTCAAAAGAATAATGAATTTGAAACTTGTCTTATAGTTGTTTAATTAGTGATTATATATTTTTTTTCGTAAAATAACTGTACAATTATTTATAAAAAAAAACGTAATAAAATAAAAAGTAATTTATGTGCTTAAACATCTAAAACTCTAAAATTAAGTATTTACATACATTTCGTAATTGTTTTACTTACGTAAAATCTGCGTCGTGCATGTACAATTATCAAATATTGTCATTACCGTATGAGTGTTATGAGGTAGTAAATACTAAAAATTAATTATTTGACAACACTACAACAGTTAATTTATGACAGTGAATAAATATTGAAGTATATCAAGTATAGTCAAAATAGTGAAATTTTTAAACTATTTGTATAAAATATAAAAGCACCATTTATCCATCGTCGATTAATAGTAGGTATATAATTAGGTAGTGATTGTTTTAAAATAGTATGTTTATTGTACCGCTTATAAAAGTTAAAATGTTGGCAATGTAAGAAATAGTTTAAAAATAATTTTATCTCTTAAAACGACATGACCTGAAGTTATGTCCACAATCGAAACAAATTCTAATGCAGGTATTTACTATTTGTTATTAAAAATGTATTTTACTATTTAGTGACAATATTGAAATATTTGATCGTCCATGGATTAAAATATTATCATGGATTGGTATTAAATATCAAAAAACTCAACTAGAAATTATGCCACTGTACATAGTTGTACTAGGTAGGTAAATATAATTTTATATTATACACTACAGCCCATGTATACTTACACAATACACAGTTACATATGTACATTCTTATTTCTTTCTAGAAATCCACTATGCACATAGTATTAATTTCTAAATGTTTTTTTCTAATAAACATTATCCGCCTTTATTTTGAACTGGAGTAATATTACTAGGTACGTGATACAGACACCCACCGCCTAAAACAAAACAGAAACCATATTTTATAAAAACTACGTCAATTATTCGTGTTGAGTGTGTGCAGTGTAGTATGTATATAATTTGTTATCTAAATATTATCGGTCAACATTATAGAACAACGCGTTTATGTAAATTTGTTTAAATTAAATTACGATAATATTATTGTTTCTTTATTCTATTAAATTATAGTAACAATAAAATGGCATTGTAATTATGAAATGACGTTTGTGTCGGTGAAATTTTCGACACTATAAATATATTTTCATTTACAGTCGAATATAAATATAATATGATTGAGATATTGAGATAATACCGTTCAACTGTTGATTTTATTGCGTCAGATATAACATCAAACTGGTGTTTGCTCTGTCCAGCGAGAGAACGCACCGATTCTGCGCATCCGGGGTCCCCACGTCACTATGCTACCGAAACCGATTCCCTTATGATAGGGTGTCGTGTGGAGATGCGCAGAAAAACGATCGCGTTCTTTCGCCGTACAGGGTTCAGACTATAGTTATTACGAATTTTATACGCTTATACATAATTCTGGTAATTTCGTCATCATTATTTTGTATATTTGAATGCTTGTTACAGCTATTCAGGTATTTATATTTTCCTTGAAATTATGACGTTTACTATATATACTATTTGTAATAATAATGGCGTTTGGCCGTTCGAAGAACGTACATTAGCGGATTAGCGCAGTGAAAAACTGACAATCACTTTTCAGCCATCGCGCCCGTCTAACGATTAAATTGTAAATTTATAATCTTGTTGTATGAATTAGTTACCATTTACGAGTTTATCCACAAATATTCTTTTAATCTAAGGACTAATTTTACCATTCGATTTGAACCAAACTTGAAAAGTATTTAAAATTCAGGTTAGTAAAATTTATAATATAAATTTTTAATTGTTCAGTGTTCTGATTTTTAATTACAAAGTGTTTATCCACATTATTTGACTCATACAATAATATGTAGTTAATTTAAAATTAAATTTAAGTAAATGATTTTGTATCGTGAATGTATTTTTTAATTTTTCTTAAAAAAACTAATTAAAATCACTAATTTTCAAATTTATAAAGATTTTAAATTAATGGCTGACGAAATTTTGGACGAACTAATAAAAAAAAACGAAATGTTTATTTTGTCTTGTAACTAAAATGCTACGTTATGTTTTTGGTTTATGTGATAATGAGCTGATTTTATTTAGTAATTATAAATGGGTTAAACTTTTTTTTGTGTTTATATTTTATGAGATGATAATGTTAAAAGACCCCCTCCCGGAAAAAATCCAAAAACCGCCACTTATATCAACTATCGATATACTTATTCACTAAACCAAATTCCAAATCGAATGAATTTCTATGAATTTGATATATTTATTATAACTCCCGGGACCGTTATTTATTATAACTAACGGCCTTTAATACATTGTACTACCAATCAATTGATAACTATAATAACGTATAATCCTTCATAATATTGTATATTTTACATTTGTTTTTAACTTACAGATGTGAAGAGGCGTGCATTTAAAGTGAAAAGATCACACATCGTAAATTCTATCGCAGTACTAGATATTTGATTTGAAAATATTTGTAACTGAAAAAGGTATAAAAATGATTTAAAAAATTATATAGTTTATAATGATATAGTAGCAAATAGAGTAAAAAACGATAATAACCTCTTCTTTAGTACTTATATCTAAACAATGTCTGCTTACATCCGTTATTGTTTCTTTCGACCTGCGTGCCTGTATAGAGTAAACATACAAAGTATAAACAATAAATAAAACTCATAGTAAAATTAATTATAATCATAATGGACAATACTGTTGCGTTTACAAGAAATGAGAATGAGTGCGAAAATAACCATATAGGTTTATTCTTAATTCAATATAACAGTGAACTTGCTAAAGTGACGCAAAAGCAATATTATAAGTTCTAACGCAATTATTTATAATACATGTTGACTAATTGTGTGAATATTATTACATTATTACAGTTATTTTCTCATTAATTTTTTGGGGAGTGCAGGACAGATTTTTTACGGGACCAAGTCCCGCAAGCCCTTTGATATCTATCGTAATATAAATCATCAACTCGCCTGTTTCACGGTGACGTCCACCGTCATGGTGATGACGAAAAATCGGAACGTGTACTGAGCGAGCCACAGGAATATGTACACGCTGGCCAAGTCCCCCGCGGGTTGTTGTACCGAGTTCTTCAGGTGGTAGTAGACGTCGAACAGGACCATCACGCAAAGGTTGCACAGAGACAGGCCGATGGGCACGGCAAAAGAGGGCTTGAGCGAGTCCATGGCCTCGCGGATCAGCCGGTGCCTGATCCGTAGCCTCTCGACCGCGTCTACCAGCGGCTGTCCTGTGGCCGACGAGTAATAGAGATAGTGCGTTCGGTGTTCGTCGTCCCCGTCGTAGGGTATCCAACTATCGCGGCCGGGCGGCGGCTCGTCGCGCGCGCACCGGCCATCCTCGATCCGCTCGCCGATGACCTCCATATCCCGGTTGAGGTCTGCGAACCTCGTGTACAGCGCGTAGAACAGCCGCACGAAGTACGTCTCGTACAGGCACACGTACAGGTTTTGCGAGTACATGAGTACAAAGTACAACATCACGACCACCGGTCGGTCGTCCAGAACGAATCGGTACAAACGGAACGCGTTTATGGGTACGATGAGCGCCACGAACGCACACGACACGACACCGCCGAACGTTGCGTTGTCGACGTAATGCGGTTTGGTGGAAGCGGCCGCAACTGTGGCCGGTACTGAGTACGCGTCGACCAGCTCGGCGCGCTCACGGTACACCACCATTACACCGCGGTACTTGTACCAAGCGACGGCCGCCGTCACCAGGCACGTGATACTCACCGACCGCGCGAAGATGCCGGCCATCATGCTTACGCTTTCATCGCAGCTGTCTCCGTCAAGCTGACACTCGAAGTACGGTGTCATCACGAAGTTGAACAAGCACAGCGCGGCCATCATGGCTTGAGCTGCTGTTCCGGCCAATCGGCCGAACCATCCACAACGCATTACGCGTTATCTGCTTAAGCCGCGTCTGAAGCGCCGCCCGCCCGAATAGTATTTATCCACTTAACTCTCCGTTGGATGCGCCGTTTTTTTATGTCAGTGATGGGTGGCAGGGCTTAATTTGGCACCCCTATTGCGGCAACTATACAGCTGCATCTTGTTACGGCTTGACTTAAAAATATTTATTACATCTAAAGTTAAAATATATTTTATGAAAACCATAATACAATACGCGTACTGAGCGATAATTCATATTTATTATTTATATTTGATTTTTATATAACATTAGTATACATATGGCAAAAGCTATTTTCAACTTTCGACTTTTCAATTATAATTTATTGAAATATGAATTTCGATATAGGTACAACTCTTCAACCCCATAAACACGCATAAATACGTAAATATTTACTTTGATCATATATTTCAATAATATCTGCTATATAGATATAGGCAATGGCGCAATGCCTATTCATCACTAATTATTTTAATTTAGATTTGACTCACTAGTGGCGTATTTTGGAGGTATTAGGAGGTGATAAAAAAGTATCTAAGATCTAACTCGTCTCCTGCCTCCATATGAATCAAATCCAAATTAAAATAATGAGCAATAAATGATTGCAGCATTGGCGTTGTTAATCCTGTAGTTGTATTTATTATTATATACTATATGATATATAATGAAAAAAATGTTGATTGACAATAAAATAAAATTGGTCATTTTAAATGTTGGCATCACAAAAAAAACTCAGATGGACAAAATACCAAAATGTCTCCGTTTTGTCTGATCTTTTGTTCCTACAAAAACAAAGCTGAAGAATGAGCACCAACTTCACATACCCGTACAAGCTTGCACATAATAATTTAGATGTTTAACGATAGAGATCAAGTCGTCGCACTTTCTCAAAAAACAAAAACCGTTTTATTTATTTCATGCCATGACTACTACGAAATGAATTTAGTTCTCAATTACACACACACACAACCAAATTTATTTGAATACTTAGGACTTTTGAAAAAACGGATCGTGTAGGTAACTAATGAGCTAAATTAAAAATATCACACTCGGCTGCAGTCAGCGATGAGTTAAGTACATGCACCAAGTCATATCACAAAGTCGAGTTAGTGAGTTGGCGTTTACGTGTACGATATCGTCGACTTCTGAAAAAATGTATCATCTTAGATCGAGACCAGTATAAATTAATTATAATATACTATATTGCGAACCTATATAATATATATAGGTATATTATACCTGCTTCAAAAAATCGAAAATGTAAAAACAACTATATCGCGTTAAATGCGATGTATAATGTGTGAAGTTTGTCAGTTAGTCCGTCGTATAATAATATTATTATGTCTTAATTAGATTCACAATTTTTTCCCCTCTTATTAATTTATTTCGTTTTTACGGTATATAAAATAATACACTTTTAATACTTACAATTTTGCTGTCTTTTCAATGCTCGAAGATGAACACGCATAAAGCCCACGCCGAATCTCGTTATCAACTGTGTAAACTGCAAGCTTGTCGTAATAATTGAATGCTATTCGGCGTGTGATTACACGAAAAATCAAAACCGTTTGGCTGAGCAGTACTTTAGTCTTCGACAGGGCTTACCTATATAATTTTCCTTATTCAGGTGATAAGGAACTAAATTATAATGCACCACAGTCTGCAATTATAATATATATAACTCCATCGTACACTAAAAACTGGTCTTAAATAAATTGAGTTGTCGTTCACGGTACATCGCGAAAGCCGATAAACTTTGTTATTTCAGCACAAGATAAGTTTAAATATTATTCTTAGATTTATATACCTATTACAGTATTACTTTATAAATTCAAAAATTTAAAAACAAGTATATATTGTGACCTAGTGATTAATTTAGATGTAATAATAAGTATAATTATGTCTCTATACGTTTTGCAATTTCTTTAACCGTAGTTATTAATTTATTTCGTTTTTCCCGTACAATATAGTATATATTTAACACTGACAATTTTTTTTTTCGTCCTCACGTCGCTGCAGAATCGTAAACCTACGCCAAAATATTTCATCTGCCGAGACAAACCGTAGGTAGGTTATTGCTTAAACAGCTTGTGGCTCACACCATTCGATCGTCGAATTTTGAGCAGCACTTGCTGCTGAGTGCAGCTAATAGCTATAATTATAGATTATAGAGATTAATATAACCTACATAATATTACCTATATAGTATATTCCAACGGATGAATGTACGGTAATAACAATTATTATTTACTGACGCTTTCTATCGACGGTCGTCGTTTTCGTAAACTTATACATTTTATTGGTAGGCGAGTACCTTTTGGTACGGCCTTTGGATATTATTATAATATAAAATATTACAATGCTTCCACTTAGTGATGTTAAACAACATGCTACAGCAACTTGTAAACGATGTGTTGTTTTAAAATTATTTTTAGAAAAACAAGCGACCTGTTAATCGCTGTGCATACTACCGATATAATGATACGGTTTATAATAGAAGTCGAAAACGTCAACCGTACATAATATGTATCCTATATAATAAAACAATAATATTAATACACTATTATAATCTACATAATAAAAATTAAAATATCAAACAGGACCGGCCCTTAAGTTAGGCGCCTAATAAAAATGATAGTCTATGCCATTGAACGCGTTTTATAGTTAAATATGGAAAGGAAAATGTGTGTCACATAGACACACATTATAGAATATTATAGTAATCAAATTAAGTTTTAAAATACAAATAAAAATTAGATTGATCAAAAAATAATTTGGTTGCCAATAAGTGGAGTGTACGTTTATTTTAAATATAAAAAGGGAGAAAGTAGGTACTTAACCTACTGAGTGGTGTCGAGTGTACCTCGTCATATTAATTAAGTCATTGTAAAGTATGTGTTAAATTTGAATTCAATGCTCAATCTTTAATCTTTAATCTTTAAAATAAAATGATGAACGCATTCATATTTTCAAAAAACGTGAACGTGAACATCTGAAAAAAATATGAACGTGAACGTGAACGAGTTCCTTTTTTATGCAAGAAGGTGAACGAGAACGTGAACGAATTCAATTTTTTAGTGAACGTTCTGAACACTGTTATAGACTACCTATTTATAGTCTTTGTTATGATTTTTACTTATAAATAATAACGACACAATTTTAAATATTAATGATCATAAAATATTAATTTATAACAATGATGATATTTTCAGACAAATTACAAGCTGTCAGCTGAACTGCTAAAATGTAAACACAAACACACGACATTTTATTGTTTTTACTTAAATTATTATGTGTTGGTGATTATTATACACCAAGTAGTTATTATTAGTACTTATTACATATTAACCAAAATAGTATTTTATTGTTTGTCAGGTGGTCAACAAAAATAATTTTGAAATTTTGTATGTAATTATAACTATTAGAAAATTAATTACAATGAATTAATCGCACTTGTAGAAATGCAGTACGTTGTATTTGTTGTAATATTATATAAGTAATATGATAAAATGATTTTTATCGATTCATGGAGCTAACAAAATAAATTAGGTAATACAATATCGGGTCAGCTATATATAGTACTATACACTCTATACTATAGAGGCTATATCTAATAGGCAAATGTGGGCATTAACTTAACTAATTAGTTAATTTTCTAATCAACTTACGAACTTAACTAGTTTAATCGACAGTTGAAATATTTTAGCTTTCCTCAGTTTATTTAAATATGATCAGCATCAAGTTAAACATTTTTGAAATTTTTCGTTTTTATGGATTTATACGTGGATATTAATACTAAAATAAAAATAAAAATAAAAATAATTCAATACTAAAAATGTCTGTAATTTGTCATGATAAAATAATTGTATAATTAGATATATGTTATATAGTAGATTAAATACGTATAATATTATATGACCTTAAATTTCTGTTTGATATAAAAAAAATTAATATCTGTTAAATTATTTATTATGATATGTAGGTATTTAAATATTTAATATTCATGTAAAGTAAAATAGGTATAGACTGTGTACATTACAGTTAAAGTTCAATAAAATTGTTTATTATAATAATTTAGAAAATTAGAAAGAACGCAGCAATGCAGCACTCTTTATGTGGTGACCACGTTGTGGTCCACATATTAATTTAAAAAAGTATATTAACTTTTTTGTAACTGAGTTAAGTGAGCTCCAGTTAGTTTTATCAAATGTCAAAACTAAAGTGGATTTGACCAATCTAAATATAAATCGTTTAATTTGATATTTTTAAATATATTTATCATAAAATAAGTCTTAAGGGGGCTGTAGTCGATGAAAAAAAGTGGTTTTTACACCAAAAAGCTATACCAAACCGAAAGAATTTGGTTTAACGGATTTCAATTTTTAAAACTCATTTTCATTGACTACAAAGTTTACTAGGTTTTCACCAAATTAATGAAATAAAACAAAAGAATAATGTAATTATTATATTATATCAGGTATTTGTTTTTGACATCGATTGGGACACCTGCAATATGTATATAATTTAATACGAAACGCACATTATCGTAATAAATAACGATATATAAATATAGGTATATATGACACACACACATTTATATATAAATATAATATATATTTACAGCACATAATATATAGTATATAACACATCCATAAGTATACATACATCATTGGCGGCAGTACATAAAACATTATAATTGTTTAATTATTATACACACACACATACGACTGTAATGATATATATTATATAATATGTACAATTGGTACCTATATTATATTTAGTGCGCGGTTGATCTCTGCTCGGTAAAATTAACGTTCTAAATGATATTGTAATATTTACCTATTTATAGTTTAATGTCACTTAAAAACTATTGTAATATTAAATACATTAATATTATTATTCTCTTAAATCGAAACGACAACGTCGGCGGTATGTAGGTATAGGAATACCGGGCACAACATCTGTGGGTTATGGGATAATTCTACAGGGGGATGAGAATCGTAAGGGCGCGAGACCGACACGAATGCACTTCATACGACAAGACGTATTTTATCAAGTGCCTAATACTATACTATAGTATCGTATAGTGTAGGTACATATAGTTGTACATCATAAAAGGTAGGTATGTGCGTTCGTCTATAGGTATTACACACATCATAAAATATTATATAGGAAAAAACGTCCGCCGACAATACGGTACAATTTCGTAAATATGTAATATTCGGTGTTGTGTACAGTACAAGGATAGTTTTCAAAATTATTTAAATAATTAAATACTAGAAAAAAAAAACACGGAAGTATTTCTCAAGTAGTGACAGTATCTACAACACAATAAATTATGTGTTTGATTAAAATACTCAAAAATGTTACGCATTATAAACATTAAATTTAGTTGTAGATATTTAACCAAAAAAAAAATATTTACCAAAATATCAAACCCTACTCAATAATACACGTAGGTAAATTTATTTCTTTTTAGGTATACAAATTGTACTTGGAAAAATCATTTTGACACTGAATACAACTAGTGTATCCTATGTAAGAAAAATGTTTGGATACATTTTAAATTCAAAATATTTCTACTCGAATATCATTAAGTATAATAAATAAATAAATAATACGTAATCGGGTATTGACGTTGACTTTGAGTAGATACTTAAGCACAACCAAAAGTCGTTGAATGCTAGGGAGACTTCAGCTCTCACCCAAACTTAAAATAAGCGGCCTCCCCCCCCCAAAAAAAATGTGTAAAAATCTTCAATTACTCAAAAAATCTAATACTCGAATTTTCTTAGTTTTGATCATTTTATCTAAATACGGTTGATCAAATATTTAATGTTATTTCTAAGTGTCCCCGGAACACAGATAACCGCTATAAGTAAGTACTAAAAAGGTTACTACGAGAAAGTAGAGGCCTAAGGGGATGACTACAAAACACTTAAAACTAAAAACGAGTTCGGAATGACGACGAAACACATGTTTGAAAAAAAAAATAAACATATTATTATATTATTTTATCCTATATATAAGGCTAATAGGTGGGTTCTCAATGTTACCTAAAATTATAAAGTCGCTGTTAGGTATTCTCGGTTCTCAGGTGACGGTTGAATTTAACTTTTAATTAAATAATAAGAATCGGGAATGAAAGAAAAAATTGCAGGCATTTATGAGACAAAAATAATGGTTTAATGCACAAGTACCGAGAAAGCCACTGAGGTCTGAGAGCACTAACTTAATTAGCCTTAACTCGTACATAATTATAAGTAATAATAAATGTCATAATTATAAGTGTCTCTGTAACACGTGGAAAAAAAATGTCACATTATATTATTATACATCAACAACAACACACTTACGAACTAAGTCTTAACAGTATAGGTATGATGATTATAATAAATAAATGTGCGTACATTTTGTAATTATTATGAGAATTATCTCATGCGGCGTTTCAGATCGATATTAATATTATATGTTGCAAGTATAACAATATTATTTCATTAAGTATACAAGAAAAATAATCTATTCTTATGTACTCAATTTCCATAAATCGACAATCCCTATTATATTATAAGATTAAGTTATTTTTTATATAAAATCTATTGAAAATCTACCAGCAGTAATCTTTAATTTATTTATCACTACATTTAAAGTAATACAAATGACAATTTTACATCAAATCTTAGGACATGGATCAAATATTACAAATCATATTTAAATACTGACATTGAGAGTATAATAAAAAATAATAAAAACAATAATACATTTATACGTGTTACTGTGCTTCTCTATTGTTGACAATTAAAATACTTCTGAAATCAGTTGCTATACGGTTATGTTTTTTGATAAGTAGATCTTAAATTTTCATTACAATGATGACATTTATTATATAGGTATTAAACGAAAAATTATTCATAAACATTATAACATTTCACAATAATACAGATGATCAGAATACTAAATGCATATAATATATACAGGAGGAAAAAAACCAGTATATTATGGCTATGATGAAATTGAACATTTTTGAATTTAAATATTAAATATCAGTTGAATGTCTTTTTAGCAATATGAGAATAATTCACATAATATTACAGGAAAAAATATTAATGATGAAAAAATGTTGCCAAAAAAACATTTA
This sequence comes from Nasonovia ribisnigri, assembly GCA_027563435.1. Classification (NCBI taxonomy): domain Eukaryota; kingdom Metazoa; phylum Arthropoda; class Insecta; order Hemiptera; family Aphididae; genus Nasonovia; species Nasonovia ribisnigri. The sequence goes on from JANEHU010000794.1 coordinate 491,550, forward strand.
TTTCGAGCATAGTTAAAATAAATGCAATTTTAATTATTTTAGGTAAAAATAAAAGTGACATTTTGTTATATATAAAAAAAAAAATATATAGTCATTACAATAATATTAATTGTAATTAATAAGTAAAACAAAAGATTTTCAACAAATATTTGTCAGAATTTTACTATGGTGTTGTATACAAATATTTGAAAATAAATAAGGGGTAGGGAGAGAAATATTTTACGTACATAAAATAAACTAAAATGACAAGTAGGTAAGTAATAAAATAATAATTCATAACTAATTTTTGTTTTGACACATTTTCTTCTTATTACTTTTTTCAGTTTATCATTTGTTCATAAAAAATAACTAAGAAAAAATGTAGTCATGGGATTTTTTTTGTTTTAAACAGATTATTATTTGAATATGAAGTCAATGACATAATATGTTAAAAGAGGATAGGTACAGTAATTCAAATGGTTTACTGTTATTGGGCTACAAAGGGTGTAGTGAGTGTTCGTAGCAGGTACGTACGCTTAATATATTGGCGATTAATGTTTTTTGACGGTTTTTAACCGACGTTGAGGCTACCTTCGACCAATCAATCCATTTGAATTGCTTTGGTGTGCATTTGGCGATAGCTCGAATTCCACTAACAACGGAAAATGATCTGAAAATTAAAATTGCATGTATCAATTACAGTCATTGAAATTACTGAAACAGATTACAGAATGATATGTTCCAATAGATATTTACCAGACGGTATATGAGGATGTGGACAGCCGAGTACTTTATTGTCTTTGAACCATTCAGGAGCCAATGGGCCAAGCAAACCAAGAGGCGTCATTGTCTGTCTAGTGTAGAAAATATAATCAATGATGCCTTTAAAATTGAATCTAAAATATAAATTTTAAATATCAAAAATAGATCAACAAAACTAAATTATAATATAACACACGTATAATTTGTAAATGGCATTATGTTTTCGTAAGCAGACGATAACTTAAAGGAATGCATAAACTCATTGGGTCTATCGCATGTAGAAATTTTATGTAGAAGTGTCTTGTACTGCAGATCTTTAAAGTCTTGATGATCCGATGATACTTTGCCAGCGGATAAAAATTCTATCACTCCTAAGTAAATGAAAACAAACCAAAATTAAATCCAATAATAATAAATACACAACTACACAAGCAGAGCCGTGTTAAGGGGGGGGGCAAAGGGGGCAATTGCTTTGTTTGCACTTAATATGCTACCTGGGGGCCCAAATTGTAGGGAAGGGGCGTGAATTGCCCCGGGGCGCGGAATTGCTTGACACGGCTCTGTACACAAGTCAAAATAATGTTATACCAGAGTCAGGTAATGAATTGAAATCCCCACACAATAACAGCTGTATTGGCGGCTGATGGTGATTCACATTACGGTAATTTCGGTTAGCATCTTCTAGTATAGTATTCAATTCATTTGATAACATCATGATTTGTATGAGCTTGACATCACAGAATTCTGGATCCCAATGTATGTGTGCAGTGCAAACAAGTATTGGCTGTTGGACTTCAGATGGCAAAGCTAAATAACAATGTATACTTAGTAAATTGTACGCAATCCAGTTGTACACAATAATAATAATACAATTTTATTTCAAACATTTAAAGTTTTATAAATAAATGATACAGGTGACCAAAGTAAATTAATGTCATTAAACATTTTTTTTTTAATTATTCACAAGTTACCTATATTTATATAATATAATATTTATTGTTTACTATTATATTCCTATTATTGCTTGTAACTGTCATGTGTCAACATGAGACTATCTTAAATTAAAAATAAATATATTTTTGTTTTATTAGATGATAATACATTCCTAAAAAAAGTATTAAAAATTTAATGAAAAATACAACATGAATAATTTTTCAAATAGGATTTTATTATTTTACTTAAGCTGACTAATAGTTAAATACTAATACTTCAATTTCATATTTTAATTCATACGGCATTTATAAACATTAGAGTTACACATACTATTTAATATAATGACAATATGACAGCAATGGCAATATGCCAATACCTACCTAAAATCAAATACCTAAAACTTCACTACTTTAGGACTGCTTAATTTGAGTCTATACATTGTTTTTACAAGTAAGAAATATACATGTTTATTCGTATACTAAAATCTATAGGGAAATAAGTTATTTTTATAAATGAAGTAAGTTTTTTCCATAGTGCTGATGTCTCACCTGATGATAAACGATGAAACATATGTTTTATTCAATGATATTGATAACCCTTATGCTCATAAGATAGGTATCACATTTATGACAGTAAATTAACTGGTATTGTAGAAATAAACACTGTACAACGTTATATATTATTGTATATAAATATATTAAAAGAAAAAAAAAATTATAATAATTAGGTATATGTAAAATTTAAATTTATGAACATTAATAATTTCAATACAAAATAAACAGTGTGTATAAACCACAGATGATTGCACACGGATAAGCCATTAAATACTTCTGATCGGAGTTGCCGAACATGGCGACAAACACCCTGGCTGCATTCATACTGCTCCAGACCACGGCCGCTAGTACAATGATGGCCCCAAATATGTTCTTGAGGTTAACAAACACGGCAAGCAACGCCACCAGTACAACGGGCGTAAAAGAATAGCCCAGTACGGAAAACGTGGACGTCAATGTGACTTCTGACGAGTCGGTCATGGCCCAGAGTAAGCCATACATGCACACCGATGTTAACACTGCCAAACCGTATATGTAGCTGAACATAAGCTTGCCACCGGCCAACAGTAGCAGTGACGTGTACGTCAGGTACAACGCGATCGGTCCAATCACGTCATAATCGCCAAGCACGACACCACACTTGCCGGTCGGGTCCAGCGAGTGCATCAGGCGAATAACGATTTTGTTGAGGTCAATACCGAGCTCTTCGAGCAGAGGAGGTTCGTCTTCTTCGCCAGTGAAGTTCGTGGTAGGTGCAGGCTGCCATGACGAGGCCCCTGGCTGGTTCAACTGGGCCGGTTGCGAGTAGCTGTCAAAACTCTGATCGTAGTTGGGATACGAACCGGCGTGGAAGTTGAGATTGTCATCGGACACGAAGTACGAGTTGTCCGGGTAGTATTGATTCGGGTTCATGGTTGTCGTCGGCTAAGGCTTATATAATATTTGGTGTAGGGATCACTGACGAAACGAAAACGAGCCGCAAGCGGACCTCTAAAGATGTATCGGAATCCGTGACATGACATACGTTGAACGTGAAACGGCGATTGTAGCGTAGTATCCACGAAAAAATTGTCGAATAACAAATTAACAACACGATAATAATTGATAAACGTTTGCGTATTCGGTGATAACGTACAGGGCAGCCACGCGCGGCGACGAAAACGTCGTGACGTACAAAACCGGATCAGCGAGAGGCTGCGGTGTCCGTAGATCTGCCGCTGGTTTTGGTGTCGAAATATTTATCAATATTAATTATAATATTATCATCATTAAACGGGTTTAATGTTAATCGGATTAGGCTGTAGGTACTACGCAAAACGACTAAACGAGGTGCGGCAATTCGGCGCAAAGTATGGTACAAGGCGAATTTCCGGTTTTTGGTCATGTGCGCGGGATGAGGATAATAACGGTTTCGGAGTTGGCGGCGAAAACGGAACTCGACATTTTGATCTTTTTTTTTTTTGCAAAACGTTTAGATTTTGAGAATGCAAATCCGGCGGATATCGACCGCGGGTGTCGAGAGATTAAACACGAATACATATTTTTTTTAAATGTAATAAACTAATACTTTTGTCACGAAATTCATACGCTAAAAAAACCGTTAGCGAGGCACGTGATATATATTTATGGATAATATTATATTATATAGTAGGTTTAACTATCTCCAAATATATACCGAAATCTATCAATATGCATTGCCGTTTAAATGATTTAATTCCCGAACGTTGTATGGTATTTAATACAGATTTTAAATTTTAGAGAAAATATATCGTAAAAATATGTTATTTATATTATGTATAAATGTATAATGTACAAGTATAAAGTATAATAGTAGTGTTAATTCATATATCATAGTGAAAAACATTATGTGACACTTAATACTAATGTACTACAAGCATTAGGTCAAACCATAGATGAATAATTAAATTGTGAAAAATTATATTATTAATAAGTAACATTTTTGAAAAAAGAGAAAAATTTCATGTACTATCATAATTGTTAAGCACATAATTATTATCTATATATATAAGAGAAAGTGTCCCCCTGAGAAATCAACGCAGAGCCAAAACTACCGTACGGATTTATTTGAAATTTTCAGGATATGTACTTATTACTATGTATAGGCGCACTAAGAAAGGATTTTTCGAAATTCAACCTCTAAAAGGCAAATTAAGGGGTGGTAAGAATTCAACAGTTGCGCCATCTATCAAGCAATATCAGCTAATCTTTTGTTTATAAATGGTTGCTATATTATTATTATTATCATTATTATTATTACCTGTCAACCTAAACGAATTGTTTAATTATTTTTTGATTGCTATTTTTTCCGATAATTCTGCTTTGTTTATTATATTACTACTAAATTGTATTTAAATAATACACTGAATGCAAAATACATACATTTTCATCAAATTAATAAAAAAGAAAGCTATATATTTATTTTTTATATTAATGAATCTATATCTGTACATATAAAAAGACTTGTCCTGGGTGATTCATCATCGCCTAGCCGGAACCGCTGGACGGATCTGGCTGAAATTTGGCATACAGATAGCTATTTTGACGTAAGCGTCCGCTAAGAAAGGATTTTTGGGAATTCACCCCTAAAGGAGGAAATAAGGGGTTGTAAGAATACAATAGTGGCGGCATCTATCAAGCTTTATCTAATTTAAATATACTACATTAGTTTAAGTACCTACAAAACATACAAACTTGATGTTTGGAATAGTGGTTCTTCTAATTATCTAGATGTGCAATAAGAAAAGATTTTCTGATATTCGCATTTCAAAGAAGTGGTCAATCATGGATCTTAAGATTCGAGGTGGAAATTGAAACTTTTTTTGTTTATTAATGGTTGCCTTTGGTTGCAGGTTATAATAGTGATAGCAGAAATTAGCATTATTATTATTATAACTTGCGGTTGCTCATCAGCTATATACGTTGAATTATTTCACAAAGTTAGCCGTTAGGTACAAGAACGCTGATTTATCCGAAAAAATAAAATAACCCTCAAAATATATTAATATAGAAATACTATAAAAATCCGGGATAATCAATTATGACTTCAATACTATTTTAGGTACACCGTAATACCGTATAAATATATTTTTCAACTACAAATCTATACTAATGTAGATTGTATTTGATCACCCTCCTCGCTGTGTCCGCAATCTACTGCAAGTAGATTGCCTACCTGATAATATATTGTTTGCATAACCATAAGCATGTCTCACGGGCAACGCCATGCGGGATGACTAAAAATTGAAACATAATATGATTTTGCTTCCACATTAAATTACACCTAAAAGGTGTTAATTAATCACAATTTTTTTCCCGAGCATCGCCGGGTTATTCAGCTAGTAGTTTATAGGACAATGTAAAAAAAAATGTACTTCTAGTCACAATACAATACATAATATAATACACTATACACACGTGGCGTAGGTACCTATACTCGTATGGCTTTTACTGCGGGGTCAGGGGTAGGTTAGTTCTTAGGACCTCTGCCGACCTTTGGTCATATTTAGTATACTCAATGACGCTGCACATCACGAGTGTTTTTATTATTTTAATAAGTTTATATACACACAGCGATTATCAAAGCGTTGGAGCGCAAAACAAAATATACTATATCATAGAATAAGTACATATTAATATTATATTATAATAATTTATACATAGTATATACGAGTATACGACATACGCGAGGCACACATTACTCACTCCCACCGAAAGGTGTTGAAGACTGTAGCCTGTATGAAACCACCTCACGCGCATGTCAATAATATACATATAATATACGTACATTATGTATTATGTACAGTGTATATCGACGACGACGATTACATTATAAATCGCACAAGACGAAGAGTGTTATGATTTATAACGAGCGAATAATACACCTCATCGTATGTTCGGCAAACGCAAAAACAAAATATTGCACGCGTCGGCATTCACAGGCGAGAAAGAATTCGAATACGTCCAGAAATCCAGTCGGCAGTCACGACATCATGACCCCTAATAATAATGGTATTAATATGCAGACATACATCATGCAGTGTCGAGATTAAGATGGAATAGCGAAAGGTGCAAATGAAGCGTCAGGGGTTGCGAGGTTCTATGTATTTAAAACAAGAATAAAGGTACCTAGTATCTACTATAGATAATATAATATAATATAATAATGTGTCAATATTTCCAAAAAGATAACAATATATGAGTTGGAGAGTACAGATATCTTGTATCTACGTGTCGATATTGCTTTGATAACGACAGTTACTACGTAAGGTCGTTTTCAACCCATTAAGACGCGTGTTTAATGTCGGATATATACGATAATTGTAATAGAAATTTAACTGCATTAGCCGTCATGGATATAAATATATAATATTATAATAGCCAATAAGTATATTATTACAGGAATTAGGACCTAATATTACCATCACGTTAAATTTAATCGATTGTGATTCGTAAGACACCTGCAGCAACGAGCAAGGTGAAAAATAAAAAAATCATTATTTTAGCTTAAAAATTGGCAAGTATTTTCATGTGTACGGGGCATTGGGTAGGAGTAGGGGAGGAGCGTCATTAGTTTAGCATTGCATTGGGTGAATATACAGAGTGATTCACCAAGCACGCTCTTTACTTTTTTTCTTCAATAATGCAGTTACATATTTAAAATACTGGGTACTTTCAAAATGTTAAAATAAACCTATTTAAAGACCATATTTTTGAGATTTGTTGTACTACTTATAAGGAGTGTCGTGTGGCGATACAAACCTCTGCTCTGTATTTCAAATGAAAACCCTCATTTTCAACTGTAATTATTATTTAGTGGATAATTTTTCTAAAAAATTTTACGTATCGGAATCAAAATTCGTAGGTACGAGAAGTTTATGATTTATTACTTTATGTACTTAGGATAAGAGGTTGATAAAATATGGGGGCTATGGTGATTTAAACATTTTTGTCATTAATATTAATTCATCAACATTAATTATTTTTAAAATGGCCCAAGTAGAACAAATACTAGTTCCAATACTTATAACATCTATTTAATATTTTTGTAAATTATTTTTAATGACTTTTATCATAAGTACAAATATTTTAATAACTAAGAAACTATTCATTCAAATTTATAAATTAAGTACATCAAAATTTAAAAAAAATTCATCCACTAAATAATTTACAACAAAAAAGGAAGGTTCTTATTACAGAAGTTTGTATCGCTATAAAACACTCGAGTGTCGTTAAGTAGTAGAAAAAAATTCAAGAATATTCGTCAAAACGTCAAATTTGATTCAGTAACACAAGATATTATAAATATTGCAGGGTTTAAATTATGAAGTCCTGGTGACTGTAAGGGAGGGATAAAATAGGGGAAACCCAGGTCTAGATTTTCCGTAGCCTGGCTGGATTTAGATCAACTCAAATGTACATTTAAAAAAGGAAATCAATAAAATTATTTATTAAGGTCCTCTTTGGTCAAGAGCAATCTTTGATGTTGATTATTCATAAATTTAACAAAAAAATTAAAAATTGCATGATAAGAAAATAAGCACGGAAAATAATAATAATCTAGTGCAACGCTGACTAATAAAGTAACATGGTAGATATATTTTCCGTATTAATTGATGGACTACGTACACAAATCACTCATCTTCTGAATTCTGATTGGTCGGTAAAATGTTTATTATTTATATGAGTATGATCACTCCACGAATGGCACGATGCCTACGATACAAAATGGTGGCCGGCTGTGTATCACATAAATATAGTCATGTTTAGAAAATTCTTAAATTATAAATATTTGGTGCTAATTTCAAGAACCTCAACATCATGGGAATTTATTTCTCTTGAATCCCCCCCCCCAATTTACCAACTAGATCCAATTCGTTACTAGAAACCACAATCAATGTAAAATATTAAAATATTTTTACATCTCTAAAAGGTCATTATACTGATGACTGATACAACAAAAAATACACAAACACACCATTGCGTAAACCGATATATTCATTGGGCCACTCAGAATATTAAATTCTGGTTTGAAACCTATGCGTAGATATATCAAGTATATCAAAATTTTAGTTCTCCCACTTAAATTCCTATACGACTATACCGGCTATCAAACAACAATTATAGGTAACCCAGTTGGCTCCACAGTTCAAAACTTAGGACACTTGGTGGTGCCTCTTTTCCCAGGGCCAGATATTTTATCTTCATGGCCCTCTGCAATATATACTGTATATATTACTAAAGGGGGTGGGAAGTCATGCACAGATATAAGTAATAAATGATCGCCGAAACACTTCTATGTACGTCCATCTTATTGTAATTTATTATAATAAATTACATCATTTTTTTGTACGTATGAATTGAAATTAATAATTTATGAAACGAGTTAGCGCCTGTGCTGTCGATCTCGCACATATTACAATATACGTGGCTGTATATAAATTAAAGTATCTCACTCGAGACACGCGCGTCGTTGTGTAGGTACTTAAGAATAGAATTAAATAATCGTTTTCTCGATTTCGTTCAAACAAACTGTATGATATAGGTTAGTACGATGACGACCACCACGCTACCGCAGTACCTGTATGATATAAATAATTATAAGTTCTATATACACGTTACATTGCATATTATGTCTACTGCATCATTGCGATTTCACGCTGAACAATCAAAATTAATTTCTTACGCCCGCCACCGGAGACGGCTATATTATGGTCTACTTACGCGTATACCGATTAACACCTACGACAGATTAAAACGTATTAGCTATGGATTTTGTGATAACATGTGCATTGTGCACAACACGAAGAAATCTGCAATGTACAAACGACTGATCTGTTGCATTCGCGACGACAACGGAAATTTTGATTTTTATCAAACGTATTGTCGTGCCGTGTTTGAATTTATATTGAAAACATAGAAAGGTGTAAATTATTTAAATTTGTTTCATGTGGTACAAGTGCATACAACACAATCTATTGCATCCGACACGTGTAGCAGCGTGCCGCGAGAGGTGACGACTTCGGGATGAAAACTAGACGATCGCAGACACTATACTATAATACGCACCTTGAAAAGAACGCATTTTTTTTTATTAATGCGAACGCGCACATGTCTACATGTGATGTATCATGTATATATACGTGTGTGTGTGAGGATATGTATTATAACATTCCTATTAGTGTTTTTAAAATCAAATTGCGTCCACACAACTATATCATTATAACGATCGAATAGCGTGTATTAAAAAAAATATAATGCATCATTTTCTACATATTATTTTAACGAGTGTGCGATTGAAACCGAAATCTTTATAGTACGTATTATTATAATATACGCTCTTATTATTGGAAATTACATCAAAATACGCGTGGCGTATAAAGTATATACCTACCTATACTCCGGCTCAGTGTCCGTCCGGAGCAATATATTGACCTATTCAATTGCTAATGACGACCCCAGGGCCCCACTGACTTTCACTTATTATTATCATTATACCCGTCGTCTCCACGCCGATCATAATGCTATTATATTATTATTATTTTTATTATTATATGGGAGGTATATTATACGCACATATTATATAGTACGAATATATTATATACATATACATACAATATACGAGTTAACGATTCTATTGATCATCGTCGCGCGCGCATTATCCTACATAATTCCAAACTATATATTATTATATATAATATACACATTCGAGTTAACGGGCGTACATATTATAAGTATATATACATGATATACAGTATACACAATTACCTATATATATATATATATAATGCATGGGTGTATGCGAGTGTGTGCGTGTTGACAATAACGCGCACGTATATAATGGGCGTTATCGACTTATCGTAGCGCGAAATCTTTTACTTATATCCTTGAAATGAGTATATTATACGCACATGAAAATATATCTATATGCCAATATGCACGCACGTGTGTGTGCGTGAGTTTGTAATACAGCGAGTTAAATCGAAACACGATGATAAACGTTTATTGCGACCGAGAGAGGCCTATATTTTACACGTGTCTTCATTGCACGCAAAGCGAACGAGAGAATTATGAATATTCCGTTTGAAATCGTACATCAAAACGTTGTTCATTAATATGCAAGTATACCTACATATAATACACAAAGTATACGTGAACCATACACAACCATATACACCATAATAAAACCGGTGCATGCATACTTCTCGATGCTCGTATATTTATGTGTGTGTGTGTGTGTGTATGATGCGTATGCATAAAATATATACGTTTCAATATCTGCACTCTGCAGTTAGACGAGACTATACATAAATAATACATTTATATGTATTGGTATAGAAAAATTACACCTGACGTAGTCGACTTACAGTTTTCCCAAGCGGTTTCGTTAGTTTTCAGCAAGGCGGCCAGACCGATGTTGTCTCTGGGCATCACTCGGTTGAGCATGTCGTCCGAACCACTCGAATTGGCCATTGCCAGTTGATTGAATTCTATCAAATGTTCTTTAATCAATGTAAATCTAGAAAAAAAATCGGGGATAGTTAATCAGTGAAAATACACATTAGAAACATTTCAAAAAACAAACTTCATTTGATTTATTGACTGATTAAAAACAGTTAATAGGTACCTACACTTGATGCACAAGACATTATCATTAACCATACCATTCACCCGCAACTTGTGTGCACAAGATCGTGGAATAAACATATATACGTTATTTAATCTACCTATATATACAGGTACTTACTTTTCTGAATAAGAATAAAACTTAAATTTATTTCTTATATTGAGTAACAATAATAACGAGTTTTCTACATTAACCTAACTGTCAAAAGCGGGGTTTAATAGAATATATAAAATATATAAATACATTTTTGTTAAGAACGCAAAAGATAGAAACTAATATAAAAAAATTACCAGATAAAATACATAAAAGACTTAAATATCATATTTGAGAAGATTCAAGAATGATATATTTTTTTAAAATTATAAATTGGTTGAATAAAATAGAATACAATATACACATATATATAATATATAGGTATATTAGTAAGTTTAATAATATCTAAGCAAAAGTATATTTATGTAATACATTATGTCTAAATTAGGTATACAGCGACTGTCCCGATCGGTTTTACTATTTCTACGCCAACCTCTTTAGTAGTCAACTGCAGAAGTATTACAACACATTATTGTACACGTTGACGGCAAATCGAACAGTTAAAACTCGTCTTCGTACAGCTGTATAACAATGCACCTAAAATTGTAAGTACGCCACTGCCAGCAGTAGAAGACGGGAAGAATAAGGTGATTTTTAAAACCCTGTAAAACCACGTGTTCTTAAAAATTATAAATGGCCAAAACATTTTTACGAATAATAGACACACATCACAGAGTGATCATACCAATACATAAAGCGATTATTTTTAATAGCTATAACGCCTAACACTCATTATCTATTGGAAAGTAATATAAACGTTTTTGAAAATACTTTTACTATTTTCATCGATATGGTTTTTTAAGCATTTTACTTTGATGTATACAACAAACACTTCGATTTAATATTCCGAAGTAGAATATATTTCTGAGAATTTTGATACATAAAAATCAAACTTCAAACAAGTATACTAGCGCGAATTAATAACAACTTACAAGTAAGGCCCAGATTTGTATGAACAATATTTTGTAGTAGAATATGCACAAAATCTTAAAAAATATATATATACCTCACATACATACAAGTACTTGGAAAATAGTGTAGTTTTTACAAATTGTGTAAAAAATATAGGTTTTTATACATATACATTTATATTTTTTATAAGATAATGAGTGTTTACTATATGAACTATTATAGTAAACTGCCAATCTATACTATTATAACATATAATAACTTATACAGTGATGTTCGACACGGATTCAATCAAATATGAGTATATTATAATACATAGAGCAAAATATGAAATTAGTTCATGTAGTTCGAAGGAAACAAATTGAACAAAACGCCGACCACCCAAATTATTCCGTCCAGTGCGATTGTCGCTGTGATTGTATACCGATAAAAAGTGGTTTCAGATTCGTTTCCAATATTGGAAATCCGAAGGAGATATGTATATACAACAAACACGTATTTAATTGGTATAAGTTATCAAACCTGATGCATGTGTGTCAAAAACCGCTTATAATTATAAATAGAGCCGTGTCCCCAAGGCTTTGACACAAGTCATGATCACAATCAGAACACAAAACATATAATACATGTATATATTGTACACAGCGGTGAATAATAATGATAAACTAACTTGATCGCTCGGAAGAATATTGCACATCCATCTACTCGTTTACGGTCGTTTTCGGACATAGTCTTAGCTCTTGACTTGGGGGAGAATACGCCATCGTAGCCGTCCTTCTTAAGCTCCGGCAAAAAGAAATTGTAAAATTGATCCGTTTCGACCTCCTGAAAATTCAAATAAGATACATTAATTGTACATTTTGAAATTATCAAATAGTATATTATTATGTATATGTGGGTATAAATAATATGCGTTGACAAAATAAATAAATGATTAATTAACAATTACTGCAATTATTAATGATTTATTGTGAACACGCATACACACGATATTAATTAAACGGGATTGAATACAATTTAACGTATTTTTATTTATATAGGTACCAAACCTACTACATAATAATGTCAGCTACCAACGATTATAAAATACAAGTATTATAATCTATGCAAATGCAACACTAAACTGTAGTACTAGTACAATATAGGTATTAGGTACCTACTCGCAGTTACCATGTGCGCGTGATATGCATATAGAATAAAACTGCAAAAATGATAGTACCCGCCATTTAGACTTTAACAATTCCATTTAGTAAAATTAAAACTATTTTTAAAAATTCTGATACATCTAAATTCTAAAGTTTACATAGAAAATAGAGGTTTCAATATTATATATTTACTCTTTTCAACTAATTTAAAAATAAAAGTTTAATATATTTTATTCTAATCTTTAAATCTTTGATCCTTGTAATTAAGTATTATTTTTTTAATGAAAAACTACTAACATTTTAAATAATACAATTCTGATAGTTTTATATATATATGATGAGATGGAATATACAAAGTATAAATATACATAACATTTTTTTTAAATCACAGTTCACGCAGCCTTGTGGATTAGAAGTTTAGAAAATCACGTCGAAATAGTTAGGTATATAGTTTAATCTGTTATCCGAAAATTTGGAAATCCAATAAATTGTTGTACAATTTAATTTATGTAAGTACTTACATAAGTACTCAATGAAAACGATATAATTAACAATTATATTAGCACTTACTTATTTTTAGTTCTTTGTAAGTACAAAAGTATTGTAGGTACATAGTTAATAAATTAGAAAAATAAAAGTCGTATGGTCACTGACTCACTGTAACTGTGTCAATAAAGTCGAACACAGTTTTAAAATTAAAATTATATCTTTAAATTGTATCTGTTTATTAATATTGTTTAATTATAGGAACTATATTATGTGTTTTGTATTATATGCGTCGTATATACAGAAGGAATTACCTAATCTAAAATAATTTAACAGCATTAGCCTAAGCACGTACCTGTAAAGTGATAATATCGGCAGTATAATGCCGGATTTCGCCTAAAATTACTTTTTTCCTATAATCCCAGGAAAGGGCCCAAGATGGACAATATCCGTACATCTGAGTAGTAGCATATTTTTCGCATAAAACGTTGTAACACATCACTGTAATCGGACCTGTAACGTCGATAAAGATTAACAAGTTAAGTTAAAACGAGTAATAATCAAAAATAAAATTATAATTATTATAATACACAACGGCGACTCACAGGAAGGAATATTCTTGTTCGGTCTGGATAGAGGTATCCATGGTCTTCCCGGAGGCACAGGTACTCTCACTGCAAAAAAACAACAAAATCAAATTAAATAAATAAATAGATCTCTAATTAATAATACATTAATATCTCTAGTGTTTAACGACAGTCGTTAATATAAATATACAACAAGCAACTGTATATAATATATATTATATTATAATAGTTAATAGTAAGTGTCAAGTGATATAATTTCTTTTTTGTCCGATTATTAATCGTGTCAAAGGACTTATACCCGGCGCGCGCTCGATACCCTCAGCCACAGCCGCGTGAAAGTCTTGCACCACCGCCTCTACGGCTCGAAAAAAAAGTAATCATAAAAAACTGTTCCGACGATAAATAACAATAATAATATATTATTATGTCTAAATTAATTCGATTGCAATCCACAAACACACAAGCGAGCACATTGTACTCGGCGAGACAAAAACGTCTTACGTAGAGTGAGTATTTTAATATACACACATTGCAAGCGGGTTATTGAAATATTTATTGTCATTTGTCGATATTAGGTTGTCTAAATCTAAACTACAGACGTCAGACACACACTATACTTTAATACACACGTCATCATAATTCAATGGTAGCATGTGCGTATAAACACAAACGCCTTATGTCACACGTGTGTGTGTGTGTGTGTATATATTCATAAATAAAGAGAAAAATAGTGAAACACATACACACAGACCGGCGTCATTGTCGTCTGTACAGGCAATTATAATATTAAATTCATTTGCAGACAAAGTCGTCTTTGAAGCCTGCTCTCGTATATTATATACACACGCGTCACGCATGTATACTAGGTATATATTAATTTAGTCTCGTCGAATCGGATTGGAAATCGCGTTTAATAATAATAATAATATTATATTCATTGAGCATTACGTATGCCGATCGCATGCAATCTCGTTAATTTTTCCCTATATATACAATCGCATATGCACATACATATATATAATAGAAGCACGCGCTCGACCGTCGCCGTCGATCGTCCAATAAATTAATTTGTAAACGCGCACAATCCGGTCTCTCACCTCCCTGCGTCCCATCCATTAAAAATACGAACACGCGACTATAGGTTGAATAGTTATTTACTATCTATACCTAAATATATGCGTATATGTAGACGAGTAAAGTTAAATCGCATAATATACATTAAACATTAATTTATTATAAATTACAATACATAAAACCAAATGCTCCATCTGCCGTTATTACTTCGGTTCACTTCGGCCGGCTACAGATGAGCGAAAAATAAAATAGTTTAACGTAATCGTCGCCCTGGCCATACACAATATGTATAACGCGTATCATTGATTATAAAATTGTATTATATTATATTTGTGATCAATGTTCGTATGCGGCAAGTCAAAATGCCACGTGCATTTAAGGAAGAGATTGTGACCAGTGAAAAGCAAAAAAAAAATCGAGAACAATTAAAATGATAATTATTACTATCCGCACTGATAAATATATTAATTATCGTTTTTTACGCGCTATATAAACACAACAAGTCGAGAGAGAGAGAGAGATAGATAGAGCGTGCACCCTCCAACTCCATTGTGTCCTCTCGTCCCCGCGTATGGTTATGAGTTTATGACGAAAAGAAAAATGTTTCTAAAAAATACAAACAATCGCACCATATTCGTGTGTGCGTTGTATAGTACACGTCATAATGCCATGCAATGATAATAATATTATGCTCCGCTTGACTTGTAAAAATAACAATTATTATTATTATTATTATACTATACGGCGTCAAACGCGCGCTGACAAGCGGTCGACGGTCCTCCGAGCCAGATTTCGACACATAATAAATATATTACAATATAATAATACGGAGACGTGACGAGCAAAAACAATAACGCGTGTAATATCACGCACACGATCTACGTTTACGTATATCGACTACCAGTGTTTATAACCGTATATACAAGGTGATTATGTTAAAGGTAAGCGCTCGTTTTCTCAAAAAGATTCAGTGTTGTAAGTTGTTGGATATATTTTATTTTACACGATTGAGGTCATCACAAAACGACTATTTTGAAGTAAAATTATTATTTACAATAAATAAAATAAGTAAGTACATTTTTTGCTATTCTTACCGTTAGCATTTGTAAGTATATTTACTTTTTTTGAATGAGACAGCATACATTAAGTTCATACTACGAAACAGAATATTTCCAAGAATATTGATACATCAATATTCACTTTAATTTATTATTTGTTTGAAATCCAATTTTTATATTGTTATACTGAAATTCTCAGAAAAATATTCGACTTCAGAATTGAGAATATGGAATTACAACAATTAATGCTGTCAATCAAAAAAGTAAATAATTAAAAATGACAAGTATAAAAATTCAGTCGACTCTCGGTAACTCGAAATTCTCGATATCTTGAACAAATAAAATTCCTCTTCAAATAACAACAATAACACATTAAGATTTTTATAGCACGACCATGTTTAGTAAGTAGAATTTTTTTTCCCTCGTGAACTTCGAGTTACCGAGAGTTGACTATAATAAGAAATATAATTTTTCCATTAATGTTGTTTTTCATTGACCACAACTTTTCGAGAAAATTACCTTTAAAATAATCACCCTGTATACACCACACATAGCCATTGGGTATTATTATTAATGTTTTACTCGTCTTTATATTATTTGTTTTGTTTTGTAAGTTTTTTTGTTTTGTTCTCCCGTGTCAGATCCGACAAAAACTGTCCGTTACATGAGCGCGTGTCCTAATCCATCCAACCACACGATGAGTCGCCCGAACAACCGTTTTTCGACGCACGCCCGGAGCGGCAAAGGGGACACATCATCGCAACGACGACCCGTGAAAAATCGCACGCGCGTTTTCACGGCGACTTAAGCCTGGACCAACCCGTAAAGTTGTTGAACCCGATGACCAATAAACCCATTTCTGTTATTTTTTTTTTATTATTATTCGCTGTTTTACCACGTCAATCAATTATTTGGTTATTTCGTGACGGACAAGTCGCGACGCGGGGCGGCCACGTAGATCCGACGACGACACGATGTCTTTTATACATCATTCATAGGTATTCGTATAATATGTCGATAATTAATACGATTTTATTGTCTTGCTCGTAAGCGGATTGTCGACGGTTATGTTATGCTAAAATTTAGGTCAATCATTAAACTTTTTTTTATTATTATTTTAATCAAGACGGGTTATAACGTTGTAGGCAATTACACCACGCGACAATTTCCAAACGAACACATAATATGATATATTACAAACCATTGATCTAACCAACCATTGTGTACCTATACCGGCTATACCCATTGGTAAATTGTAACTATATAAACGATTTTGATGTCATAATTAAATAAGAGGTGAAATAAAATACAGCGGCAGACTATAACTGAAAAAGTCGTGTTTTCAAAGGTCGTTTGGGAATTCGGATATACTCCAGCCATTCCGAATAATACACAAGCCATATAAGTGATGCCGACAAATATTTTAGTCGCGTTGCTCACGGCATTCGAAATTGCCTGCAGTGTTTTTAAATATATATAAGGGCGAATATAGCCGAAATTCTTATACGATACACAGGTAACGGGACAAGGTTAAAAGACTAGATTTTGGCGAGTCCGCGCGTGAGCGCGTCAAAACCTGTGCAGTGTGTCGGGTGCACAACCATTTAAAAATGTAGAGGTAGGCGTGTGCATATATATATATATATATATATATTATAGTTGTAAAACATCATTGACTCGCATAAATATGGAAATTATACGTATAAAATAACCCATACAACTAAAACTCCAAACATATTGGTATAGGTTCGGTCATATTATAATAATATGTATACCTATATTATATATAAAGCAGCTGGGCTAACCACAATATATATGAATACATATGTTTACCGTTAACATTAATTTAAAACTCGAATAATTATGGCTTCTTGATCTTTTAATAATAGCGAACAAAAGTTTAGAATATTATAATTATCATAATCCGTAAATCCCGTCGTTCCCGTTACACATATTGCAATTCGATACAATTGATAAAAGAAATACCCTCATATCTAAATATGTTTATAATTATTGTTATTATACGTATTAAATTAAGCGAATTAATATAAATACATATATATATACCTATTATATTATATCACAGAATATAACAATATTCAATTATATTCAATATACAGAATAATGCATGTCCTTATAAACCCACGTAGTGCGTACTCATTTTATTATATCCTGTGCAACGATTTAACATATTAAATAAAAAAAAAAGGTAAATACATTATAAATCAAGAAATAGAGAGTAAAATATACTACAATCGAGTTGTATACCAGAATAAATGCGTGGGATATGAGAAATTCATTCGCTTGATATAGAAAGTGAGACGAATAAAATTATAATTTTGTTCTCCCGATCTCTATAAAATAGTCAATTTAAAACGTACTTACTGCAGCAGCTACGTTTTTAAAATAGTTACTTTTCTTAGCCCCTACCCTTATAAATAGTTTAGAAACTGATTTAGGTATACATTTCGGAAAAATTGGCAGTGAAAGCATAAATAAAATAGGAAATATTCAGATAAATAATGTGTTTTTATAATAAATTAATTTCCCAATATTACATTTTACGATTTCCATTTAATTTGTTTGTACCTAATACATATATACAAAATATTACAAACAAAGGCTTATGATATATCTATAGTATGATGCCAAGCTATATAAACAATAGATACTAGCTATTAAATCGAGTACTTATGGTAGTCAAAACGATTCATATAAGTATACATATAACCATGATAATATAACACAGGTACCATAACTTCACTTTAATCCACTATCGACCGAATCGGCTCGAAGTCATTACAAAAACATAGCATATTATAATCAAACCCGCAACAAACTAGTAGGTACATTACACATCTACCAAACCCTATATGGCCTATGACTTCTATTTAGCACGGTGTACAGGTTGAGGTCACAATTATTGTATATAGTACATGATAACAATTAACGTTCATGATATAGAAAAAAACAACTAAATACAATCAATTTATCATTATATTATATTTGACAAATATAAAAACTATTACATAGAAATTTAATAACTCTTCTCTCACAGCTGCATTTTTCTTTTGTGTAATTTACAATAGTTTCGTAAACACGAAAACGTTGACGATTATTTTCAATTTCTAGTTTGTTTCATTCACGACGCGATAGATGCACACAATGATATATAAAGTATAATATAGATTGTATTGACGAAATTTAGCTTCGAAGAAAACGAACGATATAATACATAGGTATATTATTCTATAATAGAAATCATGTATTTTCATATTACCTATACCTACCGCGGCAGCAATACATGCTACCTTGCTGCCACGACGTGTATATTTATTATAGGTATATGCGGCCGCCGATGCCCGATGTTTTTTTATAATGAATAAAAATAAACTGTCACCGCTGTTAATTCGTGGGTGGTGGGGGTGGGGGTAGGATTGATACAACGGCGACGAGAGACGTTTCCAGCTATTGTCAAATCGGAACGGAGAAGTGAGTGAAAGTAGGCGAATTATAATGAGAAAGTCAAACTGAACCATTACAGCAGTTTGCTCCACATTTAATGTTGTTCGGTACGCGCGTGTATAAACGGACGCGCGCCTGCTATCACGGGCAGCATCATAACGAGAAAATTTCTTTTTGTTTCACACGACAATGTCAACACGATCTGCGAACACACACACGCTGCCAAATCGCAGGATCCCGTCCGAAAACAACAAAAATAATATTTTAACAACGTTCTCTCTCCGCGAGACCGATACACAGCTCGGCCCGAAATCGGCTGCACGCAACTAGATTACAATAATAATTTCTAAACGCCACCGCCTCAGCAGCAGCAGTTGCGGTTTATGTTTATAGACTTTCGTCGTATCCGCGGTTAGGTTAGGTTAGGTCGAACGAAGCGATAATAAACCGTGCCGTTGAATGCATATATGTATATTACTACTACATACATTACATATTATATAGTACTATTACAGTACGCCTAACCTATACGAATATACGAATTATTTTTTAAATCGTAATTGGAAACGATTATAATAATCGTTAAAATAGTGTTCGACTGCGAACAACAATAGTGGGTATACCTACTATTATTAACCCGGATGTGCGTGTAGTGCGCAATTACAACACCGAATAGTCACGGGAGGGCTGCGAGGTGCAGTGGGTTTAAATCCATATGTATATAATATATCCATACACCTATATATAACATAATGGGTATAATGTAGGTACATAAAGAGGTATTGACGGGTGTTGGCGGAGTTAACTTGACCGCAAGTCCGCGTCATGGTTTTAGCGTATCACCGAAACGTCGTTTTTCGCCTCGAACACGCTACATTTAGGTAGAGGCGGTATCTACATAAACGTTATATAAATTAAAATAGTATTATAGTAACGTTGGCATGTTTTCTTGCGGATTTATTTACGTATACGATTGATCGTCACTAATAAATAATTAATAAATCGAACTAATAGTTCATTAATATGACCATACGGGGATAATTTATACTTATACGTATACCAGACTCGCGGTTTTTTTTACTAAATAGTTTGGGAGCAAACCGAGAATATGGTTGTATACACTAGTATTATATATACATACCTAATTTACGTGATGCATTGGTTATAATTCGTATTGTTCAACTAATGTTAAATTAAAAATAGCGAAATTATTAAAAAAATATAAAGCATTATACTCAGCATCATGAAATATGAATAGATAAAAAAATGCACACCTAGTTTTTTTTCAATTCTGTTCATTATTTATTTTGTAAATTATTTTATTTAGATTTTTTCGAAATATCTTTAACCAGGTTAAAATCTCGTTGCATATTAGCGAAGACTAAGAATGCGTTTTGATTTGTATACATCCCTGTAATTACTTATACGGCTGTCCTTATAT
Source organism: Nasonovia ribisnigri (assembly GCA_027563435.1). Taxonomy (NCBI): domain Eukaryota; kingdom Metazoa; phylum Arthropoda; class Insecta; order Hemiptera; family Aphididae; genus Nasonovia; species Nasonovia ribisnigri. The sequence continues at coordinate 512,680 of JANEHU010000794.1, forward strand.
AATTAGCTCATTTTGTATATGGAAGATTCTGTACCATCTGCCCTCGGGGCGTAATTCGAGAAATCATTAAAAATCAGTAGTCGCGATAATAACGAATGATCAGCAGTATTGGTGTGAAAGTTATATGCAAGCAGTTTACTAAGGAGTAGGTAATTATTGAAGATTAGGTGTTAAATATAAGTTATAAAATGTATACTAGCAAGTAGCAACAGTTGTAAAATAACGGGAATTCCAATTATATTGATTTCGGGTTTTATGGATACCATAAAAATGTAAATTAATTAATGCGCACCTTCAACTAATAACACTGTAAAAATACAAACTATTACTAATAGAACATTAATAATATTATTACAGTCAAATTCATTTTGAGGATAAAATATAGGCTACCATTTAGAATTAAAAACAACATTTTCATACAAAATATTAGATTTGCTTTTTTTTAAAACTATGTAATCAAATCTGGTTAAATATTATAGTTAGACTAGTTGAGTACACCTAAAGTTTCAGTATCAAACAATAAATTGAAATAAAAAATAGAGACATTCTATGAATTTATCGTGATGAAATAAAAAAATTATATTCATAGTCATTTTGCGATTAATATATATATATTCTTATAATACGTGTACATTGTATATATAGCGAAACTAATTAATGAAATGTAATTCATTAAAGATCAACAGTACATAATATAATAATACTCTATTGAATAATTAAAATTATCGTTTATAACTATACGTACTCATATTGTTCTCTGATGATTAATAGTATACACAATACATAATATATACAGACGCATTTCGTTATCACAGCATAATATATAGCAATTGTTTTATTTTTTTTTACATAAGGCATAATAATTAGAATTTATTCTGCATTCTATTTCATATTCGCTACATAAAAATTAAATAAAAATCTCTATAGTAGTGTATATATTTATTTCATGTTAGAGATACTATTGCAGAAAATACTCGGACAATATTTTTAACACGTATTGATCCATAACACGGAACGTAGGTATTTAAGGACACACTAAAAAAAAAAACGATTATAAGTATACAAAAACAACTACGTAATGATTATTTAAAATCACAACTAACGCATACCTATATATATATATATATATACTTATGTAGGTACTGTATAATATATAATTTAAAATTATGGACATTATGCCAGTACGCGCGTGTCACTCAAAGCGCCTCATTATTGTATAACACTTAACAAGAGGAATGTATAAATATTAATTTTCTGTGAAAATGAGTGTGTACCTATATACACATAAACGACTTATCTATGACAAAGTCCTAATAAATGAATTTCGTCGACTCGACTCCAAAACATGTATAATGCTCCAGACTATTGCAACAACTATGGTCGATTATAACTAATTAGTTATTAGATACTAAATATACGACGACGAAGATGACGTATAATATTTATACTGTATATAATATTATAATAAAATAGTGTAATAATATTAATAACCTACAAAAACTTATACATAATAAAGTGTAACTGCAGTAGTGCGGTCATCGTTCAAAAAGTTTTTTGGGCAAAAGTCTACCCATGGTCGAGGAAAATTAAAAACAACATCAGAAGTTTCTTAATCGTCATCATCATATTATACGGGTACACCACGGGTATTATAATATAGTAGTTTCTCCGACGGTTCCCGTCCAAAATGTTTGGGCACGAAATTATATTATTATTATTATTATAGTACATCAGTACATATATACATCGTATAATAATATGTACACTATATGCAATATGCGTCCGACGGGGGCCCCCTTACATAAGCCGCGTATTACTTTGTTCCGACCATGCGTCGTCCATCACGACTAATTAATATTCCCGTAGCGCAGTAGTGAAACGCAGATTATACATATATATAGTATTAAACCCATGATGCTCGAAAGTCCTGCGGAGCCGAACCGTCTCGTCGCCGCCGTCGTAATTCCGACGCACAATATTGTTATCGCCATTGTATTTATTATTGTTATTACTATATATATAAATATTATATATGTTTCACAACGTCGTATCATCCGCCGCCGATGCGGTTTTTGTTTAACTTGTTTCCCGTCTTTTGAACCGCGTGCGTTTATAACAGCATAATCATATGATGATAACAATAATATAATAATGTACACATATAATATAGTAATATAACATACACACAGGTTCACTCAACGGTGGTATACTCCAACACACACGGCCAATCCCTCGCGTTTGGGTTCGGTGAACTTGTGTGTGCTCCGATTGTTATTGTTTTTCGGAGGCGTCTCCAGCGTCTTCGGGAAAAGTGGGCGCAAGCGTGGGTCTCCTCCACACACACAATACACACATATATATTATATACCTATTATATATGTATATACATTATACGCAGCAGCTGCAGCACAATAGTAACGTGAGACGCATTGTCGTAGTTCTTTGATTTTCAAAAGGTTTTTATAATAATAATGATAATATATAATATTTCCAAGGCGGAAGCCCAGCGGTAACAATATATATACAAGACAGGAGACAAAGGTCACGACCGGGGTCAAAAGCTCCGGTTAAGGCGATTACTCTCGGGGAGAGTCGTTATTATTATAATATTGTGCTACCTATATAATATTATACTTATGTATACACGTAAAATATACACGACACGAAATCCGCTGGCGGCGAGATCGGAGTGATGATGGTGTCACATTGCGCCATACCTCCCCCCCCCTACCCAGACGATGACGACGACGAAGACACGACGGCCGTAACATTACGCTCTGCACAAAGTCGGTTAGGCGGGCGGGATAGATCGATATCGCGCGTTTTAATATCGTACTTCATAAATTATTATACATGTACGAATATATATAGGTGCTTTCACTGACAGTGCACGAGGGTGTTTGGAGGCTATGCGTGGAGAGCCATCGGGTTGTATCGGGGTCAGGAGGGAAAAAAGTGGTAATAATAATAACGATAAAAAAAACGTACCCGTTTCTCCAGAAAAAACAAAACACTTTCTCCGGCCAGTGAAAACCGAACGTGAACATACACACGCACATCACTGCAATATAATGTGTATAAACATATACTATCTATACGTATACATTGTACATTAAATCTAGCGATAGAGCAGGATATAAAGTCAATAAACGCACTATAGTGGACGTAAGTAGTATATTCGTATATACGAATAAATATAAACAAATACAAACAACCAATACACATACACGCGTGAGATGTGCATGTATATATGCATATTTAGGTCAACACGAAAACGATATGGGAAAAAAGTGCATCAATTTCGTCACACTGCAATCTCCGGCACCTCTCACTCACACGACGAGTCGCCCGCCATCTTATATAGTTATATACTTATATCTATATATATGTGTGTGTGATATAAATTATAATATAGTAATTTACGACGCACGCACGCTGCCAGGTCCGCCGTAGGTACCCACGGTTAACCATGTACATAAATATATGTATATTATACTCATTATACACGAGTGGATTGCCCCGGCAGAGAACTCGACGGAGCTCGCGACCCGCCCTGCAGCGTTTGTGGCGAGAGCGCGAGTGTGTGTACACATTATTCGTCGTGACACGCCAGTCCTTCGTACGACGACGGTTGACCTTCGTCCCTCATCGGACGACGACCGCGTCGCATCGTTCTTTCGCCATATTTTATATCGTAAATACAATATGTGTGTACAACGTGGCGCAAAAACCCCTATAGTCACCAAAGAGTATCGACACTCGAGCGAGTACTATAAAAAAGTATTGTAACCTAGGTCAAGTATTATAAACCTATAACCTAATCTAACTTTTATGCAATAAGACTGCGGGGTCAAGTATAAGTGTGACTTGACCTTTCCATACACTCAGTCCAGTGGCGCCCAACTATATCCTATACTCTAAAGCAGCGGTCGCCAACCTTTTAGACCTAGCGGACCACTAAGTCCATACTCCAAATACAAATATGTATAGTCATTAGTCGCTGAGTATAAGGTCTCGTAACATTTTATAGTTTTATAACTGTTATAACAAACGATAACACACGATAATGATGATTTTATTATTATTTTAATACGGACAATACGGACCCTACACAGCAACATGATAAAATTATACTTTTTCATATAGTGATTATTAATATTAATATTATTTATATATATTAAATAATATTGCAAGTTAAGTTCAAATTTTTCCGCGGACCACCTAAATTTTCACCACGGACCACCAGTGGTCCACGGACCACCGGTTGGCGACCGCTGCTCTAAAGGACTTATATTATACCATCGGCTATTGCTATATGTACATAAGTGTAGAGACAGAATAACAGTACATTTTCCGAAGCTGTGTAGTCGCATCCCGATGCAGGAATGGTTCGTATATAAAATACATTGCATTTATGACTTGCCCTAAGTTTCTCACATACAATATAACAGAAGGATATACTCGTTAACAACAGGTTATACCTATAAATATAATAATACTATATATATTATGTGGCATTTGCGACGAGAAAACGGAGGGAGTTACTTACCGCAGTCTGTACACGCGTGGCGCGCCAGCGTGTTCAAGAAGAAAATAAACAGCGTTCGATGTGGAAAGCGGTGAAAAAAATGAAAGTGTTCGCGGACACGGACCCCACACAATACAATCTCGACGGCGTATTTTTACTACACGCTAAATTATATTTACGTTCTATCCGTGCGAAGTCGTTCAGAATTAATAGGAGGCCGCCCGCCCACACAATATACGATCTCTAGTTTTTGTGTTGCCATTATTATTATTATAATTTTCTTCATTTAACTTCGTTTTTTTTCTACTAATTTTTTTCCGCTTTGTCTTTACATCGTTTCGACGAGAACCAGAACGTTTGATCGAACACAACACGCGCTCCAACAGTTGCCGCCGCCTACTATATTATATTATAATTAATAATTATTATTAATATTATTATACTTGTTAACGCACAACCCGAGATCGCTGCGAGTTTTCGTTCAAGAGCAAACAATAACTTCGCCTACAGACGCCCACCAATCACCTATATTTTATACATTATTATTATTATTATAGTTATTGTTGTTACTTTGTTGTTACTTGTTATTATATTATATATAGGTAAACACTGCGCTATATGGTAAACGGCGACCCATAACTTATCGTTTCTAATCGAAAATTGATATTGTACCGGAATGACGAGGGCGCAACCTCAATCGATATATCATTATACACCACATTATAATATTATTATTTGGCTAAAAATTGCAAATTATGCCAATGTACAGTGTATAGAGTGTATACTGTTACACACCAAAACGGACAGCACGGCCGATAAAATGGAACACCGATTATGTTATTATGTTATTTTATCTTGATATATACAATTCAGTTCATAAATTAATAAATGCAAACTACAAAAACGTACGTAACGAGATTATTTTGAGAATTCGACACGTTTTTATCGTTCTACGTATGCAAATAAAAAATCATATTTACCTACACACATGGACTATCAAAATATGTGTATGCCCTTTCGAGTTCATGGTTACACTGCTGTTAACGACAGTTTATCAATTTCAGTTAATCTTTTTTTAACGCCAACATACAACATACAGATTTTAAACAATAATATTTTAGTCAAAAATCATAACAAGAATTCACACCTATATCTTCTACGAAAATTCTGTACAGTGAAAATATGTACACTGCACCTATTTTTTTGTGCGAGTGCAAAATTGGACATGAACACAAAGATTGACTGAATTGTCTATTAACGACGTCAAGATCAAAACGTGTAATTATAACCCAGGTAGATATACGCATACAATATACCGAGTTATTTGTTCAAAACTTAAAACCATATAATTATAAAGATATTATTTAAGCATTATTTATTTAACGTTAATATTATCATACATTATAAAGATTTATGCGAGGAAACATTAAATGATATTATACAGAAAAAATACAAATAACTATTCTGTACACACATGAAAACTATGATGACTATGGAAAAATATTTTATTTTCAATTAAATTACTTATTTTTATAAAAAAAAAATTAAATATAATTAAATATTACAATTGAATATATTATATAAGTTATAACATTATACGAGTTACATAGATTTATACTATTCTAGTATTCTATGATATGTAAATAATATAAAGCAATTTATTTTATAAATATTAGTATAGGAATCTAGACTTTCAAACGAGTCAAGCTAGAAAATAGTTTTATGGGCCTGAATCATAAGTGTCGACTAAATGGTTCAAAATATTATTTTCTCTACATTTAACTAGGCTTAATAATATTTATAAATAACTATATATAACTCCCTCTGCGGTAGCTGTGATTTAGATAATTCAAATTATCCGGCTTACAACTCACAAGTAGTACACAGTACAGTACAGTACACAAAGAAACACGACCGTTTTGAAATTTCAGGCAAACCATAGTAGCCTATAATAATAATAATAATAATAATAGTATACCGGAGCCGCTACTATATACGGGCTGCAACTGCAAGGCTGAATAGACCAACAACGATAACGACACAATATACAGGGTGTCCACTGTTCAATAGTAATATGAATGATAAAACTTCAACTAAGTATGTATGTAATTTTCGAATGATCTAAAATTTTAAATCGGTGTTATAAAACAATTTGTTTTAGGCCTCGAATCTCTCTTTCAAACCGATCGTCGGTATACCAACTTTTGATAAGTCCGTACAACTATTATTTTACCAGTGTATTTCGTGGTAAAATAATTAAACATTACTTTTAAAAAAATCTCAGGAATTTAAATTTTGAACTGTTATTTGAAGTATAATTGATTAGAGTTTGGACAACTTTTTACTGGCGGACACCCTGTAGTAACATATCATACATTATATTACACTATAATATAGTTCGTATAACCGGACTTGTTATAATCTCGTAACGACGTATATGTATTATGTATATTATAATATCATAATAATGGATTCGAGCAGCAGACGCGTCTATTATTATACTATGTAAATATATTTACAGTACGATATAAACTATATTATAATATACGCTAATATACCGTCAGTCAGTATGTATATTGTACATATTATTATATTATAGTGTACGTTATGATATTATGCGCCGTCGAACATTACATCACGTCATGAGGGGATCGACGAATGACAAACGAAATACAAACACGAATGCGTGTCGTACACATCACACACGCACATTATAAACATTATATTATTGTACACGCGACATCATACATACATATACATACACACAGATTACAGACAATCAATTGACGTAACTCTACATATGTATACGACACGGTAAAGCACTACGACGGGGGAAATACAGGCAATGTACTAATATATACGTATAACGATGAGCTATGCCTGTGATCCAACTGCTTTGTACAAAAATATTATAATATAGAATCCCGCAATGTGTTCAGGATAACAAGTTTAAAGATCAAAACTCTCAGTTACTTAAATATTTGGACATACATATTATATATTAATATATTATAGTAGGCACATAACAATCAGCCAAATAAATTTGATATTCAATACAAAAATTGGGGATTAGCTAAAATATTTCAAGTTGAAGTAATAATGGAATACAAATCAATACCTAGCAATAATTAAAATTTAAAAAAAAATATTGACTTATATAAATTACAATAAATTTTGAAAGTTCATTATTCAAAAAATATTTATTATATTTATTATTGGAAGTATTTAGTTAGGTCAGTATTTACCGTTCATAATAGTACTGGGGCACATTTTAATGAACTAATTATTTGTTCAAGAACTGGTTGGGGGATACACAAGTCTGTGTTAAATAATTTTACACTTGAAATAACGCGCAGTTATTAAATAGTTTAGTAGACTCCTCAACTTAAATTTTCCCAATCGAGCACTGCACCTATAACGTTTGATACAAAAACCAAAATCAGATTTAAACAATCGAGAAAAAATAATAAATACTCTAAGCTCCGTACTAGTTTCACGACAATTACCACATTAAAAAACGGTCCAATATAGAGATCGGGTTAGCCGCAATCATTATTTCATATTACGGTGACTTATTTTTTTATCACCCGACAACAATTATTAAGGGATTATTTTAACATACAATCTTATATAACGCGGTCATATAGTGTTTAGTGTTTATGGAGGTGTAAGAAGAGCATGCAAATGTATTATTAATACTCCTTTCCTAAGACTACATTATAAGTTATAGACTATATAGTTTATACTTTATAGGTTAAAGAAAAATATAACGAATAAATAATTGTACACTTAACAAAAAAGGCACTACAATAATATATCACCATTTCGAGGACAGTTCACCCATACACAATATGTAAGCTTAATAAATAACTAACTGTTAAAACTTTTATTGAAAAAAAAACATATTAAAATAAATTAATTGTCACTTTGTCACTACATTAACTACATTCCTACATAGAGTATAGGTATATATAATTCTGGGATGCTCTCAAAACAATAACCAATTCACCAGGGTAATAGGGTATGTAAGCAGTAATCTAACACTCCGCAAACACCTTAATAGAATGACCATGTCTGAATAACAAATACCTACATTTTACAAACGATTACATAAAAACTACATTTTCGTTAAAAACCTCCGTATTCCAATCTATCCTATATTGATATACCTAATGAAATTCGCCCGTCGTATAAAAATAAAATGGTAAAGAGACATTTTAACTTAATTTTTACAAAAAAACTAGCTCTGGTGCACAAGAAAAAAAACTAACAAGACATTGATGGTAGAAAAGGGTTCTAATCAGCTATATACTCGATGGAAACATAGTTACTGTGATTTTTATTGTGTACCTATAAGGTAAGTCGATATTTTTATCAAATTATATAAATGTAAAAAAAGCAAATTTATAAAAGATAAAACGCGATAGCGTTATGAATTATGTAGTATGGTGTGTAAAGACGAAACCAAGCGAGTAATTGTAGCTTATAGTAGTTTATGTTGTTTATGTAACTTCCATATAAACATTATATTTTATGATATATTTATCGTATTGTCATATATTTACCATTCAAATTTTAATGCACTCATTATGTGATACGCCATATTATGTACGTGATACTGTTAAAAACGATATTAACTTATGAACATAACTTTTTATTTTTATTACGTGTTACCCAATATAAACAACTATGTCTATGTGGATGAACGAATGCACAATATTTTACATGGGTACACTTGGCATTATTTTATCACTTATGCATATTCCATACATTACTTTTTTTACAAAGTAGGTACTAAATGAAAAAACTTTTTGTAATAACAACTATGGAACACACAACATACAAGTATATAAGTATTCTGCGATATTATTAATTTTTATTCACGTTCAAACACAAGACGTACTCATAGATTATGAAAACAATATCTATTGTTTTTTTTTTTTATTAAACTGATTCGCCGTGTCCAGTTTAAATGTTTAATATATAATTCAATTGCAATAAAAAATGAACTTGAGTATAATAAAAAGGGTAATCAACTATTGTAAAACTGTAAACCAAAATAATAGTACGATGTGTTAAGCGTCTAAGCACATATTATATATTTCCGTAATGGATTTAATTAAAATCACAGTTCATACCTTAATTGATAGAAAAACGATAAATGTACTATTTTTCTTGTTATTTCTAGATACGTGAGTGCATCGTAAAACCATAGTTTTTATAATCCAATATTTATATATAGGTACATCATTATTTTGAGTAATAACGGTTTTTAAACATTTAGCTAAAACATAAATAATAAAAGTCTATAGAAGTAATATGCCCAGCAAGAACCTACAAAGACCAACAGTTTAAAGTATTGATTTGAACTTTTATGACATTTGATTCACGAGAACTACTAAAAATGATTAATGAAACAGTTCTTAGGTTAGTTTTGATCGATAACGCCACAAGTTTGATGCTATTGTTTCGATGCGATAACGGATGACAAATGAGAGGTGCTTGCTTTAATATTGATACCATAGTGGCATAGTCCATAAGTAACAGTTATAAAACTGATTAGCGATTAACGACTAATAACGCGTATTGTCGTGTGTTTTCTAGGAGTATACGCATACACTGGAAGACATTCGTTTTATCGTGACCTAACTTAGCTATAGCTAATTTCTTAGTAAGCAACTTGTCAAACGAGTTACAACTTGTTTATGATTGCAACAAGTACAAAGGAGATGAATTGAACATTTTCGAAACTTCACAATTGAGAATTGAGATAACTTATAGTGACCCCGCAAAATGTGTAAAACAAGCTTGTCCAATTATTGTATACATCCTAAAAATAAGGATACTAACATTGTTTAACGAAAACATTTTAACTTTTGACCTAATCGGCTTTTCTTTTAATAAAAACTTAGTAGAGTAAGTTAAAGAAATTGCAAAAATTATAGCACATATTTATTATGACACGTTTAACGACATGTTCAATAATGATTAATGAATAACTTATGAAAATCATATAATTGATAAATTGATTTAACGTTGACTGTTTCTTAGTATAATTTCTTACTTGTCCACTCGAAAGTACAAATTAATTTTTAACAGGACGCGTCACGTCGTCAATGAAATAATATTATGTTACTTTCGAATTTGTATTAACATTTTTAATGTTGTACCGGCCGTGGAATTGGTGCGTATCTTAACTCTTAAGTATCAACACCAGGTATGTAACCAGTAATCACATAAATTAAAATGTTAATATAAAATATATTAGTATAGACAACTATAGAACAATAAGTTAGACTATATTTTATGCAGAACAACAATATACTATCCACAATATAAATATATATTAAGAAACAATTCAATTTATACAAAAATAGCATGATCGATGTTTTTATTAATTTACCAATGCTAATAAATCATTTAATTAATTTTGGATAGAAAATAAACAAATAAATAATAATATTAAAAATAAATTTGAAAAATAGTATGAATGTATGATATTAACAACCAATCTAGCTATTGTACAATTTCTTAGGTTGTCTTTCTTGTTCGACCACAAAACGATTAGGTACAAATGTACAATTCGAATACTATTTTGAACATTTTAAGGATATTTTATAAATTCAAATAATTCAATCAAACATGTAATTATTAATGTCATATAGAAACATCATACATAAGTCCTAATATACATATAAATATAATATGATTATTAATTTAATTAATTTAAATTAAACATTACAATTGAAAAGACACGTAAATACTAAAAACCGAAATTCAAGACCATATTATACTATTCTGCAGTAAAATAAAACCCTAGAATGATATTTAAATCAAAATATTTGTATACTACTGAAAGATTATAATGAAGTATTTGACTATTAACGTTATTTGAACTAATATACAGATAGGTAATATCATTGATTATAAATACTTTAATATACTTATACTATTATAATATAGGTAGTATTTATAATCAATAGTAATATTAAAGAAATACTATTTGGGAACATTTATTTAAAATTCACCTTATTTGATTGTATTACGGTTTCTTAAGACGTTATAAATACTAAGAAATTATTTTATACTCAAAATAGAATGCAAAAATATAAGTTACGTCGATATTTTACTAAATTAATTCATAATTTTAATGACTCAACATTAAGTATATATTACAATGAGTTTCCTTATTTTTGTTTGGAAAGATTGTTATAATTCCCAAAACTTAAACTATATTAACAATGGATATAACTTAATTTTGCAATTGATTTAAATTTTAATCAAATGCCAGATTCATGTGTACCTAAGTATTACACTACCTACGACTATATAAATTACGGTTATTTATTGATTTTATTACGATTATCTATAAAATATCAATAGTAGTTCGTTCTTTTTTCTGCGATTCGAATACGTAAACGAATGATGAGACATGTCCTTATAACCTGACCTTAAAAAGATTCAGAGTTAATAAAAAAAAACGAAAAAAAAAATATCCACCGGAAATCAATGTCATGATATTAGAGTTGTCAAAAAAAATGTGTTAATTTAGTCAAAAAAATTGTTTAAACGTCTAATTAAAAAAAAAAAATTAAAAAACAAAGAAAGAAAGGAAACGAAACGAACCGGTTGACGTGGTAGGAACAACCAGCCAGCAGCAATAGCAGCAGTTAATATCATTATTTTCTAGAATCGGTCACTTTTAGACCGATTAATCAAAAGGAGGGGGCGAGACGACCGGTATGAAGGTCAGTAGGACAACGCCGTCTTTTAGATCTGGTGAAACGTATACACGACGACTGACTACTATAATACTACTATTAAACTATACTACCACTACTACACCACTCTTATAGTCGTATTTTACTATACACAAAACGTAAACCGCTCACTACTACTACAAGTTACAATTACTACTACCGTACGCACTAATATAATAATATATAACGGCGGCGTGTTGATTAGCGATCAACTGCACAAGAGTGGACACTCCTCCCTTCGTGGTACAATATTTATAATTAACTATTGAATTATTTTGATGTGGCAACGCACAATACAAGGAAAGCGATATGCCTGATAACTAAAATTATCGCGGTTTTCAGTTAATTGTACAGTTTTTTTCCACCATTTTACACATTCAAATACGTTACTGAGCTCGGCTAAGCCTTCGATTAAAATCGAAAGAAGGTTAAACACGGGAATATATATAATATATATAATGTACATGTATATTATATACATACACGACACGAGTGCATTGTCGTAGTAACGTAAAAAAAAAAATAGTCCTTGATGGGACATAATAATATTATGCTGTATACTGTCCCGGGTATGGTGAGCGTGTATAAAGATTAAACGAAACTGCTGCAGACTGCAGTGCAGTGACGGAAACGAACATCGGACGTATAATTTAATATATATTCTATATATCATTGTAACGCATGCATAGGTCCACGTGTATAGGTTAGATGTATAGGTACACCGTCATTGCACACAAGCAACTACCTAACCGACGAAACGGCGACGTCATTAAAACGGAAACCTAAAGAGAATTTTAAAACCCCCAAAAACAATAATTAACGACCGTCGAAGACGAGAAAGGCAACACCTCGATGAAATGTGGAGTTCTTTGTATGTACATATATATATAATATTAATATATAAACATATAAATATATAATATATTTTATGTGAATGGTTTTTTTCTTTTCTTATAATAATAACTCGGCGCGTGTTGCGGGGGTACACGCGCGCACACACACACGCGGATGTGAAAGCCGTCTACTTTCTAAATCGTAACAGCGGAGTACGAGTACGGATCATCTTTTAAACGACGACGACTCAGACGACGACGAAACGCGCACAAAGAAAACCAGCCATCCACCGTCTCGTCATCCCACACGTATAAATGGTATAATATACGCAGCAAGCACGCACAACGCACACAGGCGGCAATCGATGAGAGAATTATTATTATTATTATTAGTTATTATTATGTATAGACGATATGGTTGCAGTGGTTGGGCCAGCCGGTCGTCGTCTCCTCCGCCATCGACCGCGCTAAACACGTCATGTTTTATTCCTTCAAAACCGTCTCACTTGCTTATCTATGCATATCGTAATATATTTAATACTGACCGATTCACACGTACCGGGATATTTTTGGGTTGAAATGTTATAACAACAATTTTAATTAAATCGCGTTATTTAAATCATATTATTTTAAGAAGTATTTAATAAATTACAATTGTTCCGAACATTATTTAAACGTATAGGTACACTAAAACCATTTCTCTTAGAAAATGCTATCATATACGATATACCTACATATATTAAGTATATTTAGTGACAATTACCGTCGGTCAGTTCGGAGCTAAGTCATGGCATAAATACTTTTTTCCGTATTAAAATTTACATATAATATTCTTTCTCCGGTCAAGTCCGGTGGTACGGAGTTTTCGCGCGATTAACGATCGAATCAATTACGGCCACGTTTCGACGACAGGTCGTTCTTGCGCGCTGTGTAACCTCGATGAATTAGGTTAGGTATCTAAGGTTTTTCTCATTTATAATTATTTTCAAAAACGAAAAGTAAACGCATAGGTACCATTATGTATCTATATAATACTGTATATACTATTTACATAGAACGACAACGACAATGGTAATAAAATCCATATAGTATAACAGATAAAAAAAAATGGTACCACACACATTGCCAACCTGCATAATAATATGTAACGAACGCAGCGGCTGGTCCGATAATATATATATATATATATATATACCTATATATAAATAATAAAACCATCATCGATGAGATTGAACGAGAGAGGCTGTTGCGGCGTCGGTTTCCACGGTCCGGCGGCGAATTGGGGCGCACAGTCTACTTGGCCCAGTTCATCTGGTCGTACAATACCGGCAGCGATGAACAATGCACGTTTTGACTCCGGAGGTTTTCTGGTTTGTCTTGTTACATCCCGAATTGGCCGTGACATCGACGATTTTTCATTTTTTTCCCCACTCTCTCAACTTCTGGTATCTGTGTCTATGACATATATATTATATGTATAATATATAATATATATATATTTTTTTATTTATTTTTGTTCACGGACGAATTTTGGAGACGATGCCATTGTCGGCGGCGGCAGCACAACGTGGTGTCGCGTAAATAATATATTAAATAGGATACAATGATGATTATCTCGAATATATTAAATCTTTTACCGCCGTCAGATATTCGCGTACAATATGTAGAATCACACATTACACACTTGATCGAAACTAATCGGATGTCATAAGAAGTACAGCGTACATTGTACACATACGCATGTATTTACCCCGCCAATCGGTTATTAAAATATGTAGCCATTGACGAAATAACACGACGAGACATCACGATTAAGTCTATACACCGCACACATAAGTCATTATGTATTGTATAGGTACATATATATTTATAAGTTCATTCATGATGGTTACTCGAGGTTAATTTAACTATATACAATTCAAATCCGTTACATTAAAGTATTAAACATATGGGTAAAACAATAGACAAATATATTGACACGTGTACCTACCGCAGGAATATCGGATCATAGTAAAATTCAAAATTTAGATTTTGGCACACACTTCAGTCGTATAGAGCGAAACTTAGGTGCGTAATGTAAAAATTGCTAAAAGCTTTTCAACTCAGTTGATTTATTGGTAAGCAATTAAAAAACTATTTTACTTAGGTATATATATAGAATTCATATTTGTTGTGCAAAGTACGCATATTATCATGATTAACATCACGGTTGAATGTATAATATTCGCACATAGATAATGTTGGACATTGTTGTAAACTTGCTGCAGTGGAAAACGTTTGCCAAGATCAAGCTTTATAAAATAAACAAAATGTGCTGGCACTACCTACTCGTGATACTGCAGATAATATTTGCATTTAAGCTTACAATAAATTTCAAAAATGGTCTAACAAATAGAATACACTTGATAAAAATATACAATCCAAGTTTTGTTTTCCAAAAATTCTAACAAATAATTCACGAATGGGAAACAAACGTTCATTGAGAAATATGTATAGATATTTGTATATTATATATTTATATATTATATTTATTTATACATATTAGTTATACTTTATAGGTATAGGCAATTGTCAGACCACTATAAGAATTTAAATTCCATATAAATACTCCGATATGTGATAACAAATTCGTCAGATTTTAAAACTTGAAATGAATCGAAAATTATTACAATGAAACATGCGTGCGTGCATGCATACAATACGCAGACGAATATAACTAATATAAGAATAATAAGAATATATTAAAATGTCGAAATGACCGTATATTGAATATCATCAATAGAATCGAATAGTGAAAATCATCATGGGACCTACTTACCGGGGGGGAAAAAAATAGTGAATTTATTATTTCTCTATTCATCATTATATATACAATCGCATAACACTAAAAAAAAATAATAATATGTTCACAGCGAAGAAACTCGGGACATCCTGGTTTAATTTCAGCTTCAAACGAAGAGGATAGGTATAACGAAAAAAAAACGAGTTTTTTGGTGGGTGTATAGAGAAAAAGTAAATATTAGGTTTTATACAAAATATATGTACAAATCGACTGCAACAGGAACCGTAATGTGTTCTGAGCGCAAAATCGTGATAGATAAAAAAATGTTAAAGTACTTTATAGCCGCGATAAACGTTGAAGACACGTTTTCGGACAAAACCTAAGGAAAATATTGCACAGCGCTATCAGTTATAGTAACCATTTACCTGTAGTGACCGCGTTTTCCTCTATATAATTAGCGTTATTATCGCGGCGGTACCGCGAGCCGCCGCCAACAATGCCATTAATGTTGAAGCACCACTATATAGAACTAAAAAAAATCACGTTACAAAAGGAGACCGGCAACGGCGGAGTTCTGATCACTGCCTGCCGGACTAGATTCGATGGCAACACGTACGGGTTTACTATGTTTTTATTATTATTATTATTATTATTATTAAGGGAATATATTATTATGGCACCGTCGTCTACATTTTGCAACATTTTGTATGTGTGTATCAGTGGTGATCAAATTATTGTCATGTGGGAGTGAAATGAGGCTGATTTGTGTTTACATTATTATTTTTTTTAAATATATTGATAATATTAAAATTATAAATAAATGAAAAAAAAAATCATGAGTGATATATTGGTTAGGCCTAACCTAACCCACCACAACAGTATGATTATTTATTATATTTTAGCATCTTTATAGACTTAAAGCACATTTTAAAATAAATCCATATCTAAAGCTGGTTGCTGCAGTTTATCCGAATTTGTATATAAGCTAGCGATTTCGTGACCTATCAATTCAACCACTCGTGAAAGGTAACTTTTCCGTAATGAGGCGCACGCAACAAAAAGTAAACGAGAAATTTGATAAATAGTATAATACGCGTATTAATATGATTTCACTCCTAAGTATTGGAAAAATTTCCAAAACAATTAGAACCATGACCACCGATACCTGGATGTGATTTTCTTATAATACAGTGTTATGCTTTTATATTACACGCTTATATGACGTGCGACGTGCGTTAAGTATTATATTGTAGGTATCTATATACGTCAGGATACTATATATAATATTTACTATCACTGTCATTATTTTTTGTTGTATATTCAACTATTCGAGGGAGATCTGACCCTGACAATAATAATATAATTTTAACACTCAGTCCCACTATAGGGTCAATCAAACCGTTCGATCTATTATAATAGTTATCCATGTATAGGTACTACGGCAAGTCCTTCGAACTTTTTGATTTCTTCCACATGCGTTTGCTGCGTGGAAATTAATAAGCTGAGATAAAAAGTGTTTATTAAAAAAAGCGTAACACGTACGTCAAAGAATAATATATTAATACGCCTAAAATTGTTTTGACTATAATATCTAGCCACACAAAATTAATGCCACGGATTAATTTACTAGCAGTGCGCAGAATATAAGAAGGAGCGGGTCTTGGGAAAGCCAGTTAACACGAAAACCGAAAAAAAAAACCAAAAACTATATACTTGATAGGTATATTAATATTATTATTATTATAGTGTCAACGACGTTGGTACACACGCGGTCGTCGTCAGATCATTACAATGCGCGACACCGCGCAACG
Source organism: Nasonovia ribisnigri (assembly GCA_027563435.1). Taxonomy (NCBI): domain Eukaryota; kingdom Metazoa; phylum Arthropoda; class Insecta; order Hemiptera; family Aphididae; genus Nasonovia; species Nasonovia ribisnigri. The sequence continues at coordinate 530,394 of JANEHU010000794.1, forward strand.
GTCCGGCGGTTTCATCACCGGGCGGCGGCGGCAGCGGTGAACAACAGTCGGTCGTCATGCGGTGACATTGGGATCACACGGCCACCGCCGCCGGATTATGTATAGCCACGGCGAGCGGTAGTTTAGGTGTATCCGGGGCACGATAATTATAATTATTATTACTATTACTATTGAACAACTACTTTTATTATTATTATTATTATTCGGTCGTTCGACAAAACAGCGTACCGGCGCTGCGCCACGAGCGTGTAAAACACGGCGCCCGCTTTGATATGCTTATATATTATACTATCTATACATAAAATATATTATACCTATTATATTATATTTTAATGCAATACCGGTACGAGGGCTCTATTATTGACTACTGTGCACAATGCCAAATGTAGGAAATACGGTTTTTCTATTTTAGTGGTAATCCGACGAAAAACGTCGTACCGGCCGCGGACGCGAATTAACGGATGTTGAAATGAAATTTCACAACATCATCGCCTCTATATTATGATAATAATATTATTATTATCGAGCCCTCTCCTTCACCGGTGATATTATAATATACCTATAGGCACTGTACTATAATACTATAGCTGTATTTCCCGACTTCGTTCGGAAAAAAATTAACAACAATTATTATAAAATATAGCACTCTGTGTATTAGATCATTAATGTACCTCAGTTCACGGGCATGTCGGTGGTGTACTGGTGTCAGTGCGTCAACTCGATTTGTGGACAAATCTGACCGAGGTGAAGGGCAATCTGACTGTGTAGGATTTTCAACAAGTATACAACGCTTGGTATACTTACCAGTTTAAGTACCTATATAATATACTAATATAGTATATACTAACTATAATAGCTACTCGGTTAAGATGTACCCCCACCCCCACCGAAAATTAACAATTTTAAAATTCTGCACTTGTTGTCGTATTGCTAGTATAGTATATAGTTTAATTGTGGCATGAAGTCCAGAAAATTTTTAAAAGAGTTTGCACCACTAATCGGTATTGGTTCAAACCACTAGGTATCTAAACTTTCCTGGCAGGTATCTCAAAGAACAATCTCTGAAAATTCGAGTCGAGAAATTGTTGAGTCTATAAACCATAACCAGATACACGCATTGCATTTTATATTTATACTAGCAGACAAACTGTAAAACCAGACTTCACCCGGAAAAAAATGAATAAACATATAATACGAAGATATATATGGGTATATTGGTGTATCTTGGTATGTCAGTTCACGAGCAAATCGGCATCAATGCGTACCTCGCTTTGTGTAGTAATTCGACCAATGTGGTCAATCCGCGTGTGGTGGATTGGATATAAAAATATTGGTATATTTTCGAACGTGGTCTAAGCTACTCTCTAAACTTTCCTGATATCTTGATTTTGTGAGCGAAAAATAAATGCATGTGTGAGGAGTCATTTTATAGGAACCTCCAAGGATTGAAAAAAGAAGCTTAAGGCACCCTCCTAGTCTCGAGGAATTTATTGATATAATTTTTTTGGTTCAGTATAGTTTCTGAGATTAGCCATTAGTATAAAAAACTCATTTCAAATGCGTATAGATTAGATATTTTATACGTATAGCGTACGATTTTCAGGACAACGGTTCACGGTAAACGTGGTGTTCGGCATACCGTAATACGTACATATTGTTATAACTCGTCTTATAAACATGTACGCCGTACACAATATATAAAAGTGTCATAACGAATAAAAATATAATATAATATAATAAAAAAGCTATGCGTATATGTAACTTAGAAGTACGCGCATGCGCTGCCACCGCCACGTGCAGTATTATAATTTATCATATTATTACACATACATCGGTATATACACGGTGCGGAGCAGCTCCGATTTAAACAATAGGTGTAGTGCCGCCGGCTGCGTTGGCCTTGAACGACCAGAGGTCGGATTAAAGACGAATCTGGTTGACGTCGTAGCAAAAAAATTACGAAAATAACACAACGAAAAATCATGTAGACCAGTACGCACACGTAAGGCGGCGGCAACAGCAGTATACATCGCAGAGATTAGCAGCATAAACCGCGAGGGAGGAGAGGACAACGGCCGAAAAAAAGAGCTTTTTGTTTGTTAGACACCGTAGTAGGCTGCTTCACAGGCAGCCACCGACAATATACGTGATCGACCTTCATGCCAATTTCGTTTTTAATTTTTTTTTTACACTCGTTTTGTTGTGATATTATTTTTCTACACGAGCCACACGCACGCAACTGCACTACACATTTGGCAAATGATGACGATGACAAAAAATAAACAAATAATTAAAAAGTTAAAATACTCAACGGAAAGCCTCGTATTGTTGTCAAGGTTTTTTTACCTCAAAATACAATATACATTTAGGTACAATATAATATTATGTCAAGTGAATATAATTCAAGTCAATAGAGTAACGCGATGTTATCGCCACTTTAAGGTGTACCGTCGTGTACACAGTACAATCTACTGAGTACATAATATATATACCTACTATGTACGAATAACGAATTATATATTTTATTATGTGTATACCTCCGATAAGAGATGTTAAATAATCGATATCGGTTTTCACAAAATTTAGGAAGTATAGTGTGCGCGTACAGAAAAAATAAATATTATATATAATTGCTTAGAAAATACGATCGTTTATTATTTCAACTATTATACTGATATAATATACTATAGATAAAACGGAAGGATGTATGATTTTCAATTGAAATTTAACCACGTGGCTGCTTACGTTACACACCGCGAGTATACTTATTACCACCGAAAACTTTCAATGGAATCATATCAGGTTTCTCCAGATAATACCGAGTAAAAAAAAAACTGGAACCAAGCAACATATAAGTATGTTGATACATATGCCGTTTTTAACGTGTGACGATATTATAACAAAAACAACAAATATAATAATAATATATATTCCATTGCACAGTCTAGACGAGTACCGAGTGGCGTGTATTATTATATAATTTAATACATTTTATTGTGAACACAAAATGAATTCTTGACACACAAAGGAAAACCACCTTGAAAGCAAAATATTTCATTCATATACGTATTTTACATATAGGGGTGTGCTGAGGGATAGGGTGCGTGTTGATGTGTGATGAGCACGTAAACGGTACCTATACCTATTTATATTGTTACAATTAATTCAACCGGAATGTATATGATAATAATATCAACCCTACTGGAACTATAACCGGTCCTATGAATACGTTTAGAGTGCCGGAAAATAAACCGGTTTCTACCCCGACTACTTACTACTAGTATAAACGAACCCCCTTGGTAACAAAAGCGGCAGACGTTCGATCGACTGGGAACACCTTTTGTCTCGTATAACACTTTTCCGCGTCTCCAGAAAGTAGGTTTACAGGTGTGTATTTTTTCTATACAAAAAACTATATTTCAGTAGACCACCTGTTGTCTAGCCATCGTCATCGTTGTCATCATAATCAAACCAGACCCTGCCACCCGGTCATATTATAATGATTATAATTATTAAAACATAACTTTATACAATAATATAGGTACATGTCGTAGGTATACAATTGTATTACAATTCAAAATAAACGTTTACCGAGCATTTTATAAGCGTGTATATTAATGTATATATATGCATACTGTATACCTATACGTCATATAGATGTACTAATTACCTATTAATTAATATTGCCTCATAGTAGAGAAATAATATAATATTCTATTTGCGCGTAATGCGTATTTAAACAAATTATAACAGAATAAAAATATACACAGGTATCCGTTGTTGATATATTTATGTCTCCTATACCAATGCGTTGCGATGATTAAATTTAAAATTTAAATGTAGTTTATCAGCTGTCACATTGTTAGCAGAAGTTTTAACGATTTAAAAAACGACGACGTGTGGGTGAAAGTACACTACGATCATACACACACGCACGCGCGAGAACTGGCATATACCGTAACGGCAGATAGCCCACGATATATACAATGACGATGGTAATGGAAATTATCTATATATATAAACCTATATAAAAAAAACATATTCGCATGACAAGTACGATATACATATTGATTATCCAACGTGCAGACTATACGGTGACGAGTGAACTACGCAAGGCACAGTAGCCAAAACGGTGGGAAGGCGAATGGATATAATATTATATATATTATTTTATATTATATCTAGACATTATACTTATTATATTGAAGTAAATAACGATATTTTCGTTTTGAACCTCGAGTACACGAGGAGAGTTTCTCGTGAAACATTTTCATGGAAATCAATTTGTCAATATGCGATTCAAATAGTTAACGGCACGCCCAGGCATGACTGTACGTCTGTACCTACAGTCGACAACATTATAATCAATTATTATCAGTAGTCAATATATGTTATAATAAAATTATATTTATACGTCGAATTTATTAACTGCGCTTTTAAATGTTTAAATGCATAATTGCACTTACAGTTGCTGCCGATTAGAACAATAACATAAGTCAATAAACAACAAGTTCATTAAAGCCGAGTATATTCAGTATAATAACAGGCAGAGAGCAGCATTAAACTTTAAATAAAATTATGATTCTTATTATATTATTATAAATTACTCAACATTCAAAATGATAAATTGTATAAATTGAATACTACATAAGAAAATACTATTGTTATTTGTTTCATTATACTTCCAACCACTCTCAGTTATCTCTTGGTTGAAAATTTCGTTTTTCTACATCCATCTTTAGATACTAGTTAAACGCAATTCTCGATTGTTGCTATTTATAAACGAATTCGACACGAGATTAATATGACGTACTTATATATTTTGGGGAGAAGACTTTAATTGCAATGGAAAAAAATAAAAAATAATTATAAAATAAAACTTGGATAGTAAAAATAAAACCAAAAATAAAATCTATAAATAACCTACATAGTTATTTTTTAATTAAATATTACTTCTTTTTTACATGTTCAACACAAGTCCCGAACGTGCATGACATGTATAGGTCAATCGATTACGTACAGTACCAACAAGTATAATGATTAGTCGTTACTAAGTTTTTATTAATTTTATAGAACGTTCAAGAATAATATCTTAACAATAAAAATAATTTAAAGCCATAATTTTTAACATAGTCGATTTTTATATTTTCATTCTTTTATAACATGGTAAACAACTATAAATTTCAATATAAATGATGACAATGTATCAAATAGGTATGATAATATTATGCAGCAATAATAAATATACTACAGTAAAAATATATAAATTAATAATCACGAGAAAAACTTATTAAAAAAAATAATAATAATAAATAATAACAACAGTTAAAATAATTTGCAAAAATGAATAGGTATATGAATAGGTACTTGATTGTAGCTTAAATTAAATATAAATATATATATATATATATAATTGGTTAAAGTAAGATAATTATACACCTTAAACCCGCCGGATAAGACACAAAGCGATTACAATAAATAATAATAAAACCCAAAGTGAAAATTTACATTGAAAAATACTTAGCACGACTTCATTTTAAATGAATAGCTTACCATTTATAGGTATAAATTAAAGCAAAAAACATCAGACTCGTGTTAACAAGCCGACAGCCATATATGACGCCATGGCAAATATAACATATCAAACATATATATGAGACCGTGAAAATAAGACCAGGTTAACCCATAAACCTCTATTCTGTAATTGAATAAAATATGTTTTTTTAAAATAATTTATTCAATAACCTTGCTATATAAGCCATATATATAAGTTAAAAATTAATAATTTATCCACATAAAACATAGTTTAATATTATATAATTGATTAGGTATGACGTGTGTGGTTTGCTTATCCACAATCTTCAAAAATATAACATCAAAGAAAACGTTCATCATAAACTATATATTGATGATACACTAATTATGTGAGATTACATGTAAATGATGAGTTTGGTCAAATTTTCACAGTTTCACATTAATACTTTGAAATGCGCTATTAAAGTGTCACCTACATACATGTCCATGACACTAAATATTAATTTTACCATAAAGTCATATAATATTATCGGAATATACAATGCATTTCAAACACATTTCAATCTATTATATACATCCGATTTGTGTACAGGTCAGTATTGCCCATAGCAACATATTAAAAATAAACAATATTTAAAAATTGCCAATTAAAAGCTAAAACAATAAATTAAGTTATATTCCAAATAAATCGAACCATAACCTAGGAACGATTTTACGGCGGGAAATTATAATGTAAACACTAAACAGAATAAATAAAAAGCCTACGATAATAACCATACTATCTATTAGTCGCCGTAATAATATATTAATTATTATAATTTTGAGACCACTAAAACACACGAAAATGTCTCGCGCTTCCATGAGATAAAAAAAAAACAAAGAAAATAAAAAAGCAAAACAAAGTAAAAACGACCGTCGACCTAAAAATATTTGAAAATGTAATCGCGTGAAACAGCACAGAAAAAAATTATGAAAAAGAAAAAATAGTACAATCTATCATGATTATACATATTATAGTAATGATAAAATATATTATATCTAAAGATAATCGAACAAAAATGTGGGTTTTCGAAAAGTTTTAAAAGAAAAACATCTCCAAAGTATGCGAAGATGCCGAACTAGGGCACATCGCATCATCAACGGTGTTGACCGATGGGCATGGTGAAAAACTTGATTTCGATATCTCGGTGACCGTTGGGCGAAGTGACGATCTCCGACGAAACTTCCAAACTGTGAGTTCTTGACCTGGCGGCGGGGGCGGCCACTTCGGTCTTCACATACTCGACATTGGCGGCGGCGATCTTAAAGAACTGGGACGACGACTGTAGCTGCGGCGAAGATGGTTCGCCGCTCCAGCTCCTCCGGGACGGCTCCGGTCGGGTGAGCGACGGCGAGAAACACCGGCGTCCCACGTCCCATACGTTACCCACAGGGTCGCAGCACGCGCACTGGCACGTGGACACGTCCTCCAAGCTCACAGCTTTAATGTCAGCCGACAGTCGGATTGTGTCGAACGGCGCGGCGTCCCGCATGTCAAGTTCCAAAATAGGTGGCGGCGGCGGAGATGACGACGTGGACGACGACACCGAAGACGGCGGTCGATCTACGGCTCGTTCCAGGACGGGGCCGGTGGCCACCGCGAGCGGCTGAACGGCAGGAATGGGTTTCCGTTCTTTCTTCCTGCGTTTCCGGGGCTTTATAATGCGGGGCAGGCTGTTCTCGGATGCCGCGCCGGAACTTTCATCGCTACCGCCGTCGTTCTTCTTGCCTCCGTTGCAGTTGGGCTGTTCCGCCGGCGCTTTTTTCGCGTACTTCTTGCCGGGACCGCCACCACCGCCGCCGCCACTCCCTGTCCTATTATATTTGGCAGCCTGTATCAGAGGCGCACCGTGCTTGTGTGCCGCGAAGTTAGCCTTTTCGGCCAGTGGTCCGCCACCGCCGCCGTTAACGCCGACTGCACCGACGACTCCGCCGTTCTGATGGTGGTGATGGTGGTGCCAGTACGCCGCCCGACCGTACCAGTCCTGCAGCTGCTGGTAGTGCTGGTAAGGCGTAGGCGCACCATGATGGTACCCGGCGGACGCACCGACCACGGCGTCATAACGGCAACGCGGCGGTTCAAGTTGGGCATTGTGCCCGCCGCCGCCGCAGTAGTACGACGACGACGGTTTGATCAGACAGTTGCCCGCGTAACGATCGACGGGTAACGATTGGGCAACGATAGGGCCCCGGTTCATATCGCGCACTTGACGCCACCGCCGCCGCCGCGCATGTGTGTGTACTGCACCACGCGCGAGCGACTATAATAATAATATTATTATATTTTAAAAGATAGGTCGTTAGAGTCTCGCTCGTTTAAATTATTTTTTGCAGCGACACGCGCAACGCGACCGAACGACACACCGCGGACGACGACGAGAACAAAATAACAACAATAATAACAACACAAACGACGACAACAAAACCGACGCGGCCGGCGCGTATCTAGACGAGGACTAACAACTGACGCTCGCGACTACAACGGCACGGCACAGTCTGCTGATGCGGCTGCTCAGAACCGCCAGACGAAACACCTGTTTGCCCCACCTCCGCTACGAAACGTAGACGATAACGGCGGCGGCGCCCGCGATACGCACAGCGCGAGAAATCATTAGGTTTTTATTTATTTATCGAGAAAGTTTGACGAACATAATATACCTATAACAATAGTATTATAAATTCAAGTTCGTACCACAACACACCGCGTATACAGGATAAAGGTACACAGGACACAGCGAGGCGTCCTCGTGTGGGAGCATTTTAAGAGATTAATGTATGATAAACGATAAGCGACAAATACTATTATAGCATAGGTACCTATGATTTAGTTTGATTATGACATTTGTTTTGTTTTCTTGTATAGACTTACAATAATTTTCATTATTTTCCAAAATTATTATTGTTTAATTAATTATTATAAAGACTTTTCAAACAATTTTTATTCAAGTGTGCAACAAACACAAAACAAATACACTTACAAACAAATTCACCTGCTATATTAGGTAACTTTTATACAATTATATTCTGCATATGTTTCAATCTCAAATAACAATTTTTTTTAAATAATACTAACTAAATTAGATTAATTAATACGTATGATTATGCTAGTATATTTATTTAATCTAAGAAAAGTAGTTAAGGTTAAAATTTTAAAAATTGCAGAACATTTTTTTCGTATAGTTGATTATCTCCTTTCACAATCACAAAAAAAATTAAACTCTCGTATACTATTTCGTTAAGTAAATTATTAAGATATTCCTATAACATGGATGTGAAGACTATTTGAAAACAACCCGACGCCAAAGAGAAAACGATAACCGTTCGCCGATGGCAAATAGTATAATATTAAATTATTATTCGTTTATCGTGGTAATAGACAGGTATACGCTTTTTACTACATAGTTTTTGTGCAAAGACCACAGTTATATCGACACGTCTATACAGACAACATTTTGGCGTCAAACGCTACGGTTTTCTCTCCGGCCGAGCGCAATGCTTAACTTCGCACCGGATTCGCACCATAAAACCAATTACAACAGCCAGCGAGGACTATTTTATTAAGGCGACTTCACACTAAACTGTGATAACGTAACCAAGATCTCAAAACAAAAAAAAATCATTTTTAAATTTATTGTAATTTTTTATTGTAATTACCTAACTATTAAGTGATTCAAGAGATTTAATTGGTGGACTATAAATGGTAAGTGGTAACTGGTTTAACATATTATACCTTTAATAGGATAAGATTTTCTACTCTCTGGTGTGTGGAATAAACTATGGACTATAGTAACAACTAACATTGTGGTATACCAACAAGGCACCAATAACCGCAAGATTAAGCCAATCTCGTCAGCCAAATTGTTTTTTGGAAATTTTAAAATAAATCAGTTTGTTAACATTAAAATATCTATGAGAGTTTTTTTTAACTATTTAAAAAATAAATTAAGAGCCACGAGTTGGACCACCCTGATGTGGATCATTAACATACAAGTAATTTAGAGTGATTTTTAATTTTTTTAAGTAATTTTTGTATTGTTTATGTTATAAATGCATTTTTTTAGGACATTTGTAGGGCATCAATAAGACATTGATGCCATGAGGGCCCAAGTAATAATATAGCCACACAGAGAAAACGACCAGTGATGACAACCGTTTTCTTAAGACTGAACAAAGGATGATATCGCGTGGTTTCCAGATCACTAGTACAGAGCTTGCCAAACGTATGGCGACTTCAGAAACTGCAGACGTATCCGAAAAGTTGCCGTTGAAACAGTAGCTCTTTTATTTCTATCAGTTTTAAATGAATAGGTTCGCCACGCGTCGAATAAACCGCGAGGTACCTTATGGTTTCGACTTTCGTTATGTAGCACTTATGTCCAATAGGAATTAATTATTTCCTATATACGTGCCTATATAATAATAGGTAAGTAATAACGTTAGACTATGGAGTGTAATTAAACCTTGTAATCATCGCTTATAGTGACGTCCGTTTTTAAAAGTGAAATTAGAAACGCGCTTCAGCACTGTGACACCACACGTGCATACGTGTATCATCATTCATCATAATATCGATATGGAAACGAGACTCGAGTATTTTCGTTGCTCTCAAATTATAAAAATATTATGTGTATATATTTTTTTATTTTTTATTGTATACCAAATTTGTTGTTTATACCTGATATTATTGTCTATTGATCATAATTAATTTGCAATTTTTAAAAGTATGTTAGGTATACTGTATACACACGACGCGCTTTACTTCAACAATAATTTTGACTATTTATTTATTTATTAGAGGATCGCATTGCACGTTATAATATTAAATAAGATATTCACATACTCAACAGTGTTAACCTTCACTAATGCTATACCTATTACCTACACTTATAAAAATGGTTGTTAAGTTAACTTGTTGTAGGTATACCCACGCTTTATTGCTGTCATACCTATGAAAAAGTAAATTAAAATGCTTGAATAATTGTAAAGCTGCATTACGTTTGGAGAAAAAAAGAAATTAGCCGAGAATAAAGAAAGATACAATGTTTGTGATTAGTCTAACTTATACAGGTATACATTAAGTACCTATATATTACTCACTATATGAACCAATTAGCCATGTATATAGTAATATGAAATCTAGTTTTATCAATTTACATTTACATTATTATTTGTATAATGTTGTGAAAATCTATCATCCATACCAGATTTTTACTCAACAATATTTGTTGAACTAACGTAAAATACTTATATTATATATAACTCAAATTATATATCATAAACAACTTCTTATTCGATATATTACCTATTGGCTATGAACTATACATACATATTTTAAAAATGAGATAGCGTTTTACTGCCGTTTAAAATTGATACTTTGGGAACACTACATTATTTAAGTATAATATTATAACGCCTATACATAGTTGATAATTTGAAAGAAATAATGGATGTGTTATATTATTATTATTTGTGATATCCATTGTATACTATAAGCAAATAACTTAGAAAATAAACTGTGAATACATTTAAGAGTAGATAAAAAACATAAATATAATTTGAAAATATTAACAATTTTATTCTTAAATATAATATCCGGAGAAACGTTTAAAGATCAGATAATAACAATTATTATTATTATTATTGGATATTATTCGGATTATTACTTCGCTACTACCGGTATTTTCATCAATACATTTTATATCTAAGTAGTTTACTAAATCACCTATTAGCTGATAAGTCACGGATTGACTTAGGTGCCGGTTCATTAACCACATACAAAACGAATTCTATAATAAGGAGTCTAAGAGATGTAAAAAACAGAAGACGATTGAAATATTTTAGTAAGATAAATTTAAGGTAATCAAAAAATCATATATTTTTCTGGTATTTCCTGTTTAGGTTATTGCCCCCCCCCCTTTGAAAATATTATTATATAAATTATTCATACGTCTAAAAATCCATATAAATGTAATCAAATCGTATCCATAATGTTTTTTATAATAATCTATTATGCACTAAAATTATGCCTTTATTTTTTCTCCAAAATATCTACCCCACCCCCCTTTTTCAGATTTCTAGATTCGCGCCTGGCTTTTTTGGTATTTTAATTTTGAAACAAGTTATATCCAATTACAAATATTATGATGAAAGTTGAAAATTTAGGTGAAAAATGTTTAACCACAGAGACAGTACATAAAAAAGTCAATACTAGTACTGGAACTAAACTTGTATTGAAGTACAATACAATTGATAAATAAAAATATTGAATATAGTTAGGGAAAAAAAATTGCAAAAGTTTGTGGCAGCGGTGGGATTCGAACCCACGCCCTTTCGGACTGGTGCCTAAAACCAGCGCCTTAGACCACTCGGCCACGCTACCTACATGCACAACACAACGAAACTCTGTTATTTAGGTAACATGACTTTTTGTCCTTTTTCTTCTTATTCTAAGACATACAAGAAAGGTATCCTAAGTGGCAAAATGAAATTCCAAATAGATCAAAAATCCCATAAAAATTGAATAAAATTATTATAAATTTACAACAGAATTTAAACTATTCCAAATAATTGACATTTTCTATAAACATTTTTGGTAGCCGATAGCTTAATGTATTAATCTGGGGCAAGTTTCTTCAAACACTATTGGAAAAAGGTCGTGTCATTTCTGAGGAACTTGTCAGCAACTTCTATGGTCAAGGGCACCTATTAGGGGGTGCAAGGGGGAGACAAATGTGAAATGATAATAATTTTTTTAATTGTAAATAATAAACTATTTTTACTGATATTATAATTTATAATACATTAAATATTACATATTTACATAGGTACATTATTTATATATGTTGTAGGAATATCTATTTTCTGTTATTTAATAAAAGCAATTTTGTTGGTTCCTAGCAACTTTTTTGATATTTTCTCCTCCCTGGGTTCTGATGGATCTGATTGATGGACGCACTTGTCTATGGCATATTACTCTATGGTCTATGGCAACTTGAGTTTCACTATTGCATAATTTTCCTCTCAGAAATATTTTAATATCGGAAAAAATGAAACATTTATTAACACGATATTGCACCACTGGTATTCTCTCTCCACGGCCACACATATTCAAACGCATTCACGTTGCATTTACACTCAAGTTGTTTTTTTTAAATGTATTTTATTGTAATTTTAAGTCAGGTTCACAGTTACGTCGTCTGCCTGTCGTGTGACTTTTATCACATTATGATTGGCGTTGTAATCATGGCATCATTCAATAACCATGTTCTACTAGGAAGTTTTCAGAATTGAGCAGAGCTTCAAGACATGCACGAGTGCACGACAAACAACATAGCTGGACGCCCATGAACCCAAATACAGAGTAAAATTATGCTTTAAAAGAACAATAGAAAAAAAAAATTCAATGATATTTTTTTCTATAATTTCTGTAATAAGTGATTACTCAAGTAATAGCTCAAAAATGGTAAAATAATCATTCTACATGAATGCGTTATCTATGGAACTTTATTGAAAGTGGGTTTGATGCTTTGATGGAGAAAACAAATATTGCGCAAATATCCTCTAAGGTTTTTTCCGATTTCTAGCATTGAAAACTTTTTTTGGAGAAAAATCATCCAAATATGTAACTGAAGTCACCATTGCTACCTTAAGTTCCACAAAAATGACATAACATTTTACCTAAAAGGTTTGTAGAAACGTTTGCATCATTACCAAAACTGTATGCATAAGAAAAGTAAGTATGTGGGCAAATAGTTTAAATCCAGCTGTAAATTATACAATTTTTTATTATAAGCATAGGAAAACTTACTTTTTTGATACTACTTGCAACTACACAATATACAGAAAAAACTCAACTATTCTTATCAAAATTCATGACACAAAAATTATTATTTTAAATTTATACTAATTACAATCAAGCATCAACCCAAATTTAGAATACTATTGTCTATATCATAAAGCAGTGTTGACCAACCTTTTTTGCCAAGGCATAAAAAAAAATTCTTCTAGAATTTAAACTTTTTCTTTTAATTTTATGTATTGATAATTTTATTTTTATTTAGACGCTGTACAATAATAAAGCTGTAACAAATGGTTACATTTTAAATTTGAAGTTATTTTTTTTCAATTTTGATTTAATACTATGGTGGACCTGTTAACCAATTATTGTGGGCCATAGTTGGTAACCACTGTCATAAATGATAATATAATAGATATAGTGATCACAAATTGGAAATAAGAAAAAATTACTTATTAAGGGCTGCGGAGTCGGTGCGTTTTTAATACAAAAACATGTGTTTCAGGAAAAACACACATGCCATGTACAATAGTCGGATTTGATTAATTTTTTTTAGGTTAAAGAACAGAACACTTTGAAGGTGGCAGGTCAGATCAAAGCCCGATTTTCAAAATTATAATTATATAATCCAAAATATAAATTTAAATAATGTATAATGTTTGTTCTTTTTCAAAAGTATTTTTCTACCATTATTTAAGGTAAAATAAAAATTCTCCTTTGATCCGACTTGAAAAATGTTTTCTTTTTTTAAATAAAAAAAATCCAATGAAATTCGCTTATTCTACAGGGCGTGGGAATATGGCGCGTGGCGTATTTTCCTGTGAAGTCAATTTCGTTGATGTAATATACTGTATCAACCCTTCCTCCTTAAATAGGTATCGAGCTGTAGATTAGTGAAAATATTTATAATTAAGGTAGTAACTGAAATATAAAATATATTTTTCAAATTTTGTTTAATTGGAAAAAGCGGCACCGATAGCCCTTAAATAACTTTTATATATTTTATCATGACTTTATTATGACTTCAATACTCATAATCATAAAATATTATATATTTATGGATTACATTGATTTAGATGTTTCAGTTATCAAATAATGGTATTTTTAATTTTTGCATAACATCCAAAACTGAATTATCATAATATTATAAGATTAACAGAATCTAGGGGCATATAAAATATATTTATGATTGTTGCTAGAATCAATTATACATAAAGTGTAAATAATCAACAGATCAACATATTAACAATCATATTTTATTATATAAATGATTTATAATAGGTGGCAATAAATAAAACTTGATTTATAATACCATTAAAGTTTATTGTATTAAAGACAATTGTAACGAAAATATAGTCTAATAAAGATAAAATTAGTTTTACATCTATAATTAGACAGCATTACACCAATGTCCTTTTATATTAAATGTATTGTAAATTTAATGTATGATAAAATTATTAAAATTTATTCATTTTAGGATAAAAATGTATATTCTATAACATAAGATATATTTATGATTTACAAACAATGGTTTTTTCTATTATTTTATTTTTGAATATCATAAAAGATTATTAGAATTATGTGCTGCTATCTATTGGCAATTTTTAAACTTTATGTTTGATGGTTGATAAGTTTTCCAAATTAAAATAATATTATATACTCCGTTCAAAATAAGAGACGCATACAGTTGCGACCAGTTTTTGTTGGCAGCCGTTAGGTAATAACCGTTGGTCACCCACACCGAGTCACCAATCTATATAGGTACCTGCCGTGTAGTATTACCACTCCTCTGAGTACAAGTCAACCGCCATATGCATTTTTTATTTTGAACAGAGTATATTATCTTTAATTTTACATAGTTAGAATTTTTTAATAACTTATCTACCCTTGAATGTGTCCAACTAAATAATAAATAACCATATACTAACAAATAACTAAAAATTATTTTTAAAAAAAACATCCATTTAAATAAGAATTCAGTTCAGTGGTATTTTGAGTTTTACATTTATATAATATATTTTAAAAATCAATTAAATAGTTAATATTATATATAAATACATAATCTTGTAGCAACATGAATCAAAATTTAAAAAAAAAAGGATAGTTTGAAATTCTGAATTTTCTAAATTTTACATCAGCTCTTTATTTCAAATTAATAAGTTTCTACAATCTACAACTAGTTTAAGATAACTATTGACAATATCAAACACAAAGAAGTTAATAAATATACTATAACCACCATTGTTTGGAAAAAATACTTAAGTCATTTCGCATTCACATTCATATTATTTTATAATCGGCACATGAACAACACTTGAATTATATCAATATATAGAACATGGACGTGAACTACTTCGAAATAACAGTTTTTATGTTGTTCAAACTAAACTCCTTTTTTTTTAACTACTATTTATTATTATGTTATTGTTTGTTTGCATCGACAAATTTTTATTATAATACCAGACGCACATTAAATATTGGGGAGGGGCTTACAAATGTGTGTACTCCCCCTCACATACATATACACAATTACCAATAATTTGACTTTTATGACATTGACAGTAATTATAATTATTTAAGCGTCGTTATCGACCAAAGGCAATAATGCATCAACCTAAACGCTAACAAATAAATTTTAAAAAATTTATTGACGTTTCCACAAAACTTATCATGTATCATATCATAATAATCTTATTAAAAATATATATATATATACAACATACTAATATAATAGCAATAAAACAATATACTATAATAATTCATAATGTATACTTTAGTAAAAAATTGTTTTTTGGGGGAGGAGGGGGGGGGGGCTTCAATCTAAATGCACCGCTGTATTATACAGATATAAGATTTTTTTAACATGTTTATGGTATAACTAATTAAGCATTTTAAAAATATGTTTTACAAGCAGCAATGATAGGTTTAAGAACATTGGAAGTTAAAAACTCTAATAAGTAAATAGAAGGAAATTTAATATTACATGGAATTAAACTTTCTGGCTTATTTTTTTAATATTATAAGTCTCCCCATATAATTAATAATAATATTAACTATTATGTTTAATTTAATATTTTTCTAATCAGTATTAAAAATATTATTCAATGGTTTTTAGTATTGTTGGTTGTTGTAGGCTTGAAGACTAGAAAAAGGAGACCCATACTTCTTTTACTGAATATATCTTAAAAATAATAACAATTAAATAGCTTAAAGACGTAGACGTCGGTGTGTTTAATAGTAAAAAAAAACACTTTTTAATTTTTATAAGAAAAACTCACGCCCTGTAAAATAGTCAAATTATGTTAATTTTTATTTCTTTAAAAGAAGTAAATATTTTGCAGAGTGGATCAAAGCCTGATTTTCAAAATTATAACTATTGAAGCTAAAATATGCATTTGAATAATGTACAATATTTGTTATTTTTCAAACATATTTTTCTACCTCTATTTAAGGTAAAATGAAAATTCAATTTGATCCAATCTGAAAAAAGTTCTCACCCTGCAGATGAAAAAAAAAATTATCAAAATTTGATATATCAATGAGGCGTGAAAGGTTTTCTTTTGAAATTATTTTTGTTGATATAATAAACTGTATACCCATTTACAGCTAAATAGGTATCGGGCAGTAGATTAGAGGAAAAGTATTATAATTTAAGTAGCAAATAAAATATAGATCATAATTTTCTAATTTTATAGATATGCGGAAAATTGTAAAAATTAACACCGACACTCTTAAGGTGCCATAAATCATTTATAATTAATGTACTTCATCTAAAATTGTATTATTAATGTGTAATTAGTAAAATTTAACAATTCGTTAAAAGTATGTCAGCCCACAATTTGTTTACTTACTTTCTCTGACATATTCCCAACATAATAAATTTGTGTTCAGAAGAACCAATCTTGTGTTGTTAACTTTAATACTAAAATGATTTAACCCATAGTTAAACTTTAAGTTCAGAATATTATTTGTGTCAAAGTTCACAATATTGCATACATTTTTTAAAGATGTGCAGATACCACTTTTTCTCGATATATGCTACTGATATATATTTTAACAAATTGACTGACATTTGACCGCCGGCAGTTTGTAATTTTCAAATTTTATACTTTTGCAACCACTGGCGCTCGTTGTTGATCATTACTACTACGCCACATGCCCATAAATGAATATAGTTTTAAATTATTAACTTTTCCATTGCCCTACAATAATGTACTAAAAAGAGCACAGTGGCATTGTGAAAATTATAACAATTTTTTGATGAAATAAACATATTTTTTTTTTTATATATTTTTAAATGTTATTTTTCAAATACAATAGTATATTCAAATTTGGAATGATATGGAAAAATACGCTTGGCGAGTCGATCATACATTTAGTGTGACAAGCCAGTGGTTACAAAGCAAAGCAATCAACATATTAAAAAAAACCATGAACCAATATAATTTAACTAAAAATTAAATATAATAAAACATAATTTAAATCAACTATCAAATTATTAATTAAACAATGATCATAAGTACAGAGGTATTCTAAATATATAAATGTATTTTTTTTGATAAATAAATTCAATACAGTATATTATGTCGCCAACCATTAATAATTTTACACTATGTTTCGAAGATAAATATTACTATAAATATCAAATACGGTATTGTAGAAATAAATAAAAACAATGGGAGGCACAAACATCTTTTATAATTTTTAAGAGCCAGTCAAAATGTTGCACGTAACTAATAAAACCTAAAATTACGCCATTGAACCTTATCTTTAAAATATTACAGTGTAACTTTTATAATGTTAAAGATTAAAACTAACTGATTCCTGATGAATACTACTAATAAAATATATTATCTTACCTTGTAAGCTATCTAAGAGATACATTAGCAATCTATGAGTGCCATTTGGTTCACTATACAGCTTCATTACTTCTTGACATAGAGGATTGCCAGCTAAACCTAATACTTGCAGTTGGAATAAACGCCCCAACTCATGTGGCAGTGATCTTAACATATTATAACCCAAGTGTAATTCCCTGAAATACAATATAATATGTAATACAAATAAAATTACTGAAATTAATAATTTTACAAAATGTTCAAAGTTATTTTCTACCTGAGATACACTAATTCACCAAGTTCAGCAGGTAAACTACGTAATTTATTTCCAGACAAATCCAGATATACTAAATTAACAAGCATTGATATATCTGGTGGTAAACGTGTTAATTGATTGTCATTTAGGTAAAGTCCTGTTAATGTCGTTAGATTCCATAAAGAAGGACTTATGTTTTTTACACAACCTAAGAATTTCACACAACATAAAAATATTAAAATTATTTAGGTATTTAATTAAAAACATAAAACAATATAAAATACCAATGATTTCCAATTGTTCCCAACGAGTTTCTTTCCCCTGTTTCACCTCTTCAGCAGTTAACATATGATATTGGCGTGAAGGCCTGCCATTGCTATTATACTGCTCAGCTTTTTCCCGAGCTAAACGTTTTTTATCATTTAACGACATATGAGTTCTAGACACAATTAAAATTAAATAAGACAAATCACAAATATAAAAATGGATATAAAAGATGGTTAATTCATTTACTTTTTCTTTCTATCTTTAAACGGAGAACATTCTTCGGTTGAATCGTTCATTGAGTCAACTACAAAAATCTGTTGGTTGTAAAAAAATATTAATAATTAATATGTAAATTACAGATGAATTCTTCTACTGAAATTTAAACAAAAAAATTATTATCACAATATGGTAATTTTTGGTATATAAATATAAACATTAGGTGAGACTAAATACTCTTCTTCCTAATTAATTATTCATTTTTATTCCGATGAAATATTCCAAAACCAAAACATTTTTTATTACATTTCATCTCCACTAGACCACTTGTTAGTAATTAAGTCTTTGTTTGTTGTACAAAAATCAATTCAATCGTTTTACCTGCTACTTTTATTAACCAAATCCAACCGTTTTTGCAAATGTCCGACAGGTGTTCTAACGTTTAATGCGATTTTCAGAAAGGGAAAAGGCTATGGTAATGACTAATCTACAAAAAAATCATTCACAACACAGAGTTTAAAAAATACATAAAGCTAAAATTCATCGGACATTCAGACACTAGACAGCAGCAGCTATATAGCTAAGTAAACGAAAAAACAAAACATGATACAAGACGATATCAGTGTGACCAGTAATAATAATCCGTTGCATTCGATTGGTCATTGATGATAACATGTTACCCGTATTTAAGTTGGTGAGGTTATGTTTTTTATTAACAATATAAAATTTTCTGATAAACATTAAAACAATTTATTTTGTACACCCGTTCACCGTCTTTAAGTCTTAAGTCTTAACCATGACAAAATAAATCGGTTTTTTGTTCTTATTACTTTAGTACTAATTACTTCTTTCTTAGCTGGTAGATCTTCAGAAGTAGAAAATATAAAAATTTCATAAGAGTAAAACGTTGCTTTGGATTTAAACCTTCTAATTTTTCATTGAAAAATAAAATGAAAATATTCGATTTATTATAATCACCGGGTACCTTTGACCGATCAGAAATTTGTTACGTACTACATTAACACTTTTTAACAAGGTTTTTGGATAGTAAAAACGATAAAATGTTTAGTAAGTGTTGCACAAGTAAAAATACTTAATGTTTGCTTTTTAATGTACCTACTTATTTTATTTTTAGATTTTAGTAACCTGTTTCGCTCACTGCCAACTGTTTCTTCTATATTGCCAGTTCGATATCGTGCACGTAAATGTACCAGAGAGCGAAAAGCAAAAATCCACAAAAAAAACAGAGCTGCTAATTTAGCCAAAGCAAGAAAATATATACCTATATTAAAGAAAAAGTCAGTTGTAAACTTTGTTTAAATAAACATGTCTTTCAATTTCAAACATCTACATTAGTAGTCAGTTGAAACTAAAATCTAGTATTTGATTTTATAAATTTATTTTCTCCCAAAATATTAGGCATCGTTTTTAAATATTATTTAAACATGCATATTTGCATATCACTAATAAATTTAAGTATTATGAAAATACTTGATTCATTAAATGTATAAAATATTCACTAAAATTATTTTTATCTAAACAAATTTTTGTGTAATATTCATTGGTTGTTACTAACACATCTTTGTATTCTTTATTTTGAAATCAATGTACTATAATCAAGCGCTTTAAGATTATATGTTTGAGGAACGCAACGCAATATTTAACTTAACTTTTATTTTTTAATATAAATAGTAAAATTTATTTTTATAACTATTTTAATGTAACCTAAGCAACCCATAAACTATTAATAGGTAGCCATTTAACTGAATGAAGTTTTGTATTCACAGAAATTATATTAAATGATAAAAACTGGCTTTTTGACCATCATCATTCATCACTAATTTATTTTATAATTTGATATATAGTATTTAATAAAAAAACAATTAGCAATTTTTTTATTCTTACAGTAATTAGATTTTTTTTTATTAAGTTATACCTGTTTATAGGCAACTAGAAAAATCAAGTCGTACAATTGAAACATTTCCTTGGCGTTCTTCCAATGATGATGTATATCTTGGATTATTTAACCAAATGCGCAGGTCAGTTGTGATCTATTTCACATTATTAATTATACTTAAATATTTTATAATTTATAATCTTAATTTTATTCACTGATACAGATATAACTTGTTGGATGCAATATTAGCTCATCGTGAACTCCACCATCCAACAATGATCAATGTACCTAATGCACCTCTTAATGTTCGTCTCGAAATAGACTTATCTACAGATAAAAAAAATAAATTTGTGGATAAATATCATAAAATAATTGAATTACCTCATCCTTATGACCATGGAGAAGATAGAACAATATTAGCATTTTGTCAAAGTACTGAAATGATGGAAGAAGCTAGAAATGCTGGTGCAATGCTAGTGGGCGGCAAAGATGTTATTAAAAGTATAGAGGTATTATATAATGTCTTATTAGTACAATTATGAATTAATCACCTTTGTCTGTCACAATATTTTGCTATTCAATTTCAAATCAATATATTTTATAATAAGAAATAAGTCAATTTTAGCATATATTACTGAATTATTAATTATCTCATTCTAAAAATGTATCATAAATCATTTTAATTTTTTAATAATAGCAAGCTAAATAAAAATATTTAATAATGAAAATAACTAATATTAGTAGAATTGGTGAACTTTTTTATTTTATTTATAAATTAATATTCTAAAAACTTCATAATATTAATTAACACATTCAGATGAAACCTAATTTATAATATTCATATGAAAATAATGTAATTTTAATTAATTGGTTAAAACTTAAAAAATCAATTATACGATAATCAATCAAGTACCAACAGCATGTGATAAGTTATGACGAACAACTGAAGTTTACTTTCTACTTCGAGAGGTTATCGGCCAGATAGTGATTTACCTAACCGATTATATTAATATTATATTTAGGTTGACTGTAGAAATTTGGAATATAATATTTTTATGTTATATTATATTTAACTAACTATCAACATTTTCCAAATTTATATTATGCTCTTCATATACTCAAGTATGAAATTTATATGCAATAACGACAAAATATGCAAAGTACAATAAATTTTAAGTATAACCTTCTTGTGTTAGGAAACTGTTTATACATTACTCACATTGTTCTGCGACCTATCTAGACAAATATCAAAAAACTATAAGTTCTCAGCCCTAGCTATAAACATACTATTCAAAAAAAAAATTAATGCATTCCCCTAGACCTGCTATAATTGTAATGTATTTTTTAGAGAGGTCTTATAATGTTACCGGATTTTCAATATGTACTGGCACATCCAGACATTTTAACAGAATTACCTGCCATCCGCGGTCTATTAAGGAAACGTTATCCAAGTCTTCAGCATGGTTAGTTATTAAATTATATTATAGTAAAGGCATTTTAACAAAATTTACTGAAAACAATTTGAATTACAGGTTCACTGACATTAGATTTAGTAGCAATGGTAAAACATTACATAAAAGGTATTAAGTATAATATGCAAGTGGATCCATATGATGAAGCTTTAGGAATTGTGGAAATGAAAATTGGTCAGGTAAAATATAACTTACATTTACTATTAAAGTATGGTACTAATATACATTTTTCTTTTAGCTTTCAGATGAACCAAATCATTTAATCGAAAATTTTGAATCCTTATTTAAGGATATTATGACCAAAGCTCCAAAACGAGCCAAACCATCTCCATTTGTTATAAGGTAATTGAATTTGAAATGTTAAAATAAAAGCTTAACTTAACTTTTATTAAATATAATACCAACTTACTATATTATATAAAATGAATTAAAAAAATGTCTTAAGTACTTTATAAGCTGTATATTGGTTATTATTATTGTATTAGGCAACAATATACTTATAGTAGAATCAGTAATAAATAATAAATAACAAATATATTAGTGAGTAAGGTACTATAAATGAAATGAAATAAATCAAAATAGTATAATATACTAAATATTATAATAGTATTTACTGTTGGACGTTGGTAACTTTGTTGTTGCACTGGTAATATTTTTTCAACTTGTCATTGTTTTTAGCCAGTACTAGACTGTTCTGTAGCTTTG
Organism: Nasonovia ribisnigri; assembly: GCA_027563435.1. NCBI lineage: Eukaryota > Metazoa > Arthropoda > Insecta > Hemiptera > Aphididae > Nasonovia > Nasonovia ribisnigri. The sequence continues at coordinate 553,414 of JANEHU010000794.1, forward strand.
ATCGATTTGATCTTTCTGTAGCAGGAGCTAGGTCACTAATTGTATTGTCCTGTTAAATACCAAAAGCATTCTAGTCAACTTAACTGGATTTGAATCTTCTAATCATGCATTATTTGGTCTAATAGCTGTAGAGTTATTGTTTGCTCTAAAACGGTGGGCCACAAAAACGTTTTCTTTTGCTAAACGGCCGCATTATCCAGCAAGCTCGTTTCTTTAATATACACTACAAAAACGGCTGTCCATGAGACATCTCAACGTTCAAAGCTACTAAATAGTTTTTTCTGGTTTCACTAAATGATATTAGTATGAACTTTTTGTTTAATTAGAACATTGATCATAATATTTTGAATATTTTCTAACAAAATTAAAATAAATTGTTTGTATCATTTAGTTCATCTCATTATTTACTAATTTATTATTTTATTTAAAATAATTTAATATAGTAAACATAATATTTTTATTAATACAGAGTTTTTATACTATTGTCTATTAAACTCTATTTGTATCTATTTTCCAATGGCGAGGCGTCATAGGAGACAAAGAGACAATGTCTCCCCACTTAGAAATTAGAACACGGGACAAATAAATTATTATTTTGTTTTATAAAATATTCACATATATGAATTTTATTTTATACCTATTTAATATTTGTTAAAATCGGTTTTTTGTTGTACAGTTATAGAATTAAAATAGATTAGATGCTCGCGATACGGCTGTGCATACGAGCTGGCTATACGGATCATTCCAAATATGGTATTATATCTAATAGACGCTGCGACGCAACGTCTCTTAATTATGGGCGCGTGGGTACAGGGGATTGCTAATGTGAGTGGGGTTTACTATCTACGCTATGAGACGCGTCTCGCCATTCGTTATTACCTCAGTCCTCAATATTTATTATCGACGTCGCCGTCACATTGTCACGCAATCGTGATGATTTAATTAATGCTATTTATGGTTTTTAATTTTTAAATATAATATTTCATTTTGTTTTTAGTTTTTGAACATTTATTTCTTACCGTATGGATAAAGTAAAAAGGGAGGGGGGTATTTGTGCCATTTTCTTTTCATTACCTCTTTTCCCTAACCAAAAACCTCACGCCTCGCTACTGCTATTTTCATTATAATTTATTTTTCTTTTGGAATATACAGTTGACATTGGTATGATAATAACGGCCTTATTAAAGGGGTTTAGGGATTCAACTCATCTCCCTCTCCTCAAAATCAATTTTATCCATCTATATTATGTGTGTTGCTTCATTTAAACATTAATACAAATAGTTGTATTTGTTTGATAAATAATTATATATTTCAGATGTTTAGCCCAAACTCCGGCATCGAGGGAGAAATTCAATATAAATTTATCTCAATTTGTTAACACTGAAGAAGACTCGGAATCTGATTCAGATTCAGATGATGAAGATGAGATTAAAAAGAAACAACGTCTTTAGTATCAATTAATTTTTAGTGATTTGTTATAAATTATTAAAATATATTAGTTAGTTGTTAATTTTTTTTTTCTCATACAAAAACCATTATGTAATATTTTATAATATACCTAGAATATTAAATAAAATTAAAAATTGGTACTTTAGAAGTGACCTTAAGGTAGAGTGAGCTTGGAGAAATTTGGTCCCTACCTAACTTACCTAAGGCCAGCTCTGTGATACTTGTTTGCAATATACAATTGATCTTACTCGCAACCACTATCATAATGTTATGATAAATTAATACACTTAATAAAAAAGTTAATAATAATAAAAATATATTGCTAAAAGCTAATAATTATACAATAAAATAAAAAAGGTGGGCTAGTAGTTAATCACTCTACTGTAAAGTAGGTGTCAGTGGATCTTGTCATAGATCACTGTAACAGGTTTGAAATTTTAATTCAATGATATTGTAAACAATTTATTCTAAGTAGATATGGCCTGCCAGCCTATATTACTAAATACTATTTAGGTATATTTCTGCAATAGTAATTTATTTTGCTATTAACAATGTAGTATGTTGAATTAATTTTTGCTGAAAAACATCACTAATTATTATATTATGTATTTAATTTTTATAATAGAGTAAAACTATTATTTATGTAATTTAATATTAACTTTTGAGTTATTTAAGACTTACCGTAGACACTGTCAATGAGTTTGCGGTATAATTCTGAAATAGCTTAAAATTAATCTTAATGTTTTAAAAATATTGTGTATAGTAAAATAAAATAATATATGGAAAAGTATTGAGTCATCACTAGCTTTCGGATGTCGATGCATTTACATAATTTTTCTGAAATACTTGACATGAATACATGATGCTTTTAGATACAAATGTATTTCAAATACATACTCAGCTAATAACGAATTATTTTGGGGCATTTTTTTATGTTTCGAGGTTATTGTGCATTTTAAAACTGTGGTAACTGTAGGTTTGAACACGCGTGGGAATGTGTGGCAAGAATTTGTCACTAGAAATCCCGGGTGGTCGCCCATCGGGTGCATAGCATAATCTTGAATTTTAAAACATTGATCGTCGATATCTTGAACCAATATTTTCAAGAATGGCAAAATCTTGAATAAATAATTCCGACAAAATATTGAGTATGAAAACTGTTGAATAGCATAATCTTGAATTAATAATTCTGACCAAACATTGAATATGTATACCATTGAACGGCAAAATCTTGAATATATAAACCGTTGAAAGGCAAAATCTTGAATTTATTAAAGAGCCTGCCAGTGTGTCTTTATTAATAAGGGGCACTATTTAGGCAATATGCAAATTCGTTCCTGTAAGGCATGTTTTTTTTCACAAAATAGAATAACTCACGTCCCGTAGAGTGATCAGACTTCGATAATTTTTTTTTTTTATATAGTGGGTTTCTGTTTAACAAACTTTAACAAGAATAATAAAAACTATGAACTTTAGAAAATGGGTCATATTCAAATCATATATTATATGGTTTAGAAATAGCAAGGTGACAATAAGACCTCGGGACATTAGATCACAAGTGACAATTAGACTAACGAGTAACGAGGTACTTCCTAGGTATGTACCTAATAGGTAGACCACATAAAAATGTATTGGTAACATTCAGGGACGGATTAGGATGTAAATTCGGACCGGGAAATCTGTACGTAAGCTGGCCTTTTATGAAAAAAATTAAACACTGCTGGTAAATTGAATTAATTAAATGTATTTATATACATATTTATGTATTTATTTAATGTTTTTAATTGATTAGTACATAAGTTCTTACTTTCTTGGTTAATGTTTTTGGTTTACTTGTTACGTTAGTGGTAATCTCATATATTATATTATTTAAATAATGAAAAGCAGATCTTTTTTTCACGAACACTTCAATAGTTATGAGGCAACCACGAGACACGAATGCTCGGATGATTCGTGTTATCACTTAGGTATCACTAAACAAATTTTTTGGTACAAACTAAAACTACTTTATCTGTGACCTTTTTAGAACCTACGTATAATAACGAGTCAAGGGAGGCGATGCAATACGAATTATAATATAATATTAGTCACAAATAAATAGAATAATAAAATTATATGTAAACTGTATTGTCAGTAGATTAGATAATTAATGAAGGATTTAATTCTTCAATAAAAGGTGACCTATAAAATATCCGAAAATATTTCTGTTGAAATTATTTTGTCCGAAAATATATTTACGCAAAATGTTATATTCAAAAAATATTTTAATAGAAAAGTATTTTATCCCAAAACTATTCGATGCAAAAATAAAATAAACGAATAATATTTCATCCCAACTGTATTTTATTCGAAAAAATATTGATATCGAAAATAATTCTTCTGAACCGTATTTTATCCGAAAAATTATTTATACAAACCGTAGTTTATCCAAAAAAATTATATATTTTTGTTTGTAATTATACGTGTTGTCGTTGTATGTTTTACGGTACTTATTTTAATGTGTACCTATGTAAATTGTAAGTTATGAGTAGCTATATGTATAATATTTAAATTAAAAAATACATATAAATAAAATTATGATTTTTAAAATTCTGTCTTTAAGAGGCCGTTCTGGTTGGTAACAACATTTTACCGTAAATTATGCTTCCGTCATTCCATTTTCTTCAAGTCTCGCAATAATCGTAGAAACATGATTTTTTCACCAAAATAAAGTTGAGAAGTTCTTTTAGATAGGTTCTAACTACGTGCCAGATTTTTAAACCAATAACATTTGCATTTACACTTCAAAAATGTATAAATACGTATAAAGTGTACGACATTAGCATATTATTATGATGTACCTGCCTAGGCGACGCTGGGTTTTGAAGGTTAGTCACCCACATAGCAAATGAACGTCCATATAGTATGTACTTAAATTGTCCTTCTAGGATAGTCAGGATTATCCTCAGGACTGCCAGAGGATATCCATAGAATGTCCAGATGTCCTTTTTTTTTTATCCTTTGGACGTCTAGCAAGGATGAACTTAGAATATACTTCACAGATAGCAAATGAATGTCCTTAGTATGTACTTAAATGGTCCTAGTAGGACGGTCAGAACTATCCTCAGGACTGCCAGAGGATATCCTTAGAATGTCTAGATGTTCTTTTCTTTTTTTTTTTCTGGGATGACTTGGAAGGATGAACTTACTGATAATAAACTTAACACAAAATTAAGAACTTTTTAGTATAAGTACCTTTGTATTTTATAGAAAAAGTACGCATAACAACATCAGTATTAAATAACCGAAGAAAAAAAAATATTTAATTAAAAATGTTACTATGACAGTAATAATAATACAATAAAATAACATACATTTAGAGCGCTTTCAGACGAGACACTTTATGGCCGGCTACTTGTGTCTGAAAAGAATCGCGCGACTAAGATAACATTGCTATAAATACACTCGTACACACGAGACACGGACACGGAGTGTGTGTCGCGCCACTGAAATTGCGTGTCCCCGTCCGCGTATTAACAATACCTACTCGAAACTAGCCACGATATTAAATCCGCGCTTCTGATAGGCCTATTTGAATTACGCGCGAAATTATTATTATTATTTACCGCTGATAACTGTCACACTTATATTATAAAATAAATAATTTCAAATCACAACATTTTAATACTGCAATAACCTACAATAGGTACTATATAGGTATATACAATTAGAAATAAATAGTTGTAATAACAGTTTAAAATGTTTTAATTATTCTTATAATTTAACACAATCCATTACAGTGACTCACTTGTAACCTAGAGTAGGGATGATAGCAGTTCTCCTACAACCAATAAGAACTGACTACATCAGTATGGCCAACTGTAAGAAACCAAAATCTGAATTTAATTTAGGTATGGACGGGATGGGTACAGTACAATATTATATTATCCATTTTAAGTTTATAAATAGCCAATACGTACTTATGAATATTGTAGTATAAATAATATCACAGAAATTTTTATTTTATTTTATTTATAATAACATCAGAATATTATATTATTATCTTAGTCCGTGCTCATTATCAAGGTACTGTGGCGAACCGACGCCACATGGCCTCCCTCCGTCGTCGGTGATATTTTGCATTGTCATATTGTTCAGACGGTTGGTCACATTGCGCCCGTAACGGGCGGCCCGTTCCCGGCGGCGGCCTCCGCGTCATAGCGGCGGCCGGCCTCTCTTTTTTTCCTTCTCGTTTTAACCGACGTTCAAAACGCATGCTCGTTTATCAACGCCCTACCGACGCCATTTTTTCGCCGTTCGTGTTACAACCGCACCGTCCGCATCGCGGATTTAAAACGCACGTGACCGACCGTCCAACTTTGATCATCGATCACCTTGTTGTTTTACCTTTTTGTTTATGTCGAACTGTTTCTCGCAATAAAGCACACCGCGCATTCTGGCTACCGTACTTGTGTCGACATCTTTTCAGGTACCTACCTTTCCTTTAATAAACGCTGGAGGCAAACCGTGATAACGGGTTGACCCTCCACATTGGTGACTTCTTCAAGTTTTTTCCTTTGCGTATATACGCGAAGTCATAGATCGCCGTTTCCGCGCCGAGTGCTTCCGCGCGTTTTTCGCAGAACACGTGTTTCCGTAGTGTCCGTATCGCGCCCCATCGTATTAGTTTCGTAGCCCTTTCCGCATTAAGCATCACGGACGCTCAAGGAAACGCGCCAAACAACCCGAACGCCGGTGCCCCCGCGAACCAAGTCGTCGACGCCATTTCGAACATACGGCTGCCGGCATTTTGGAAACGGTCCCCGGCCCTTTGGTTCAACTATGCGGAGTCCATGTTCGTTACGCATCGCATCACTGCCAACGCGAGCAAAATTCATTTCGTCGTCAGCGCTTTAGACGAAGAGGCAGTACGAAACATCGGCGACCTCCTGAACGTGGACACTAACTACTCCGACATCCGCACCCGTCTCGTCAGCGCTTACGAGGTGCCGAGAGCGTTGCTGTTCCGCGAAATCGTCAAGCCTGGAGGTTTGGGTGATCGCCGACCGTCGCAGCTTCTTCGTGACATGCGCAGCAGTATGCCACCCGGCATAGGCGAAGACGCGTTGCAAGAGTTCTGGCTTCAGAAACTCCCATCGAACGTTACCGCCATCCTCGCCGGTCTCGACGCACCCTTGAACGAGCTGGCTGCGCGCGCAGATCGTATTTTAGACGCGTCAAACCCTCAGAGTGTCGACGCCCTTTCCGAGGAGCAGTTCAGCGACCTGGCCGGCGCTGTGTCCGCGTTGTCATTGCAGGTCCAGGCCCTCACAAACATCGTCAGCTCCGCCGGAGTGCCCTCGCGATCACAACCATCGACATCCGCGCGTTCGGTCGCACAGCGATCGGGGCAAATGTGTTTCTACCATGCCAAGTACGGCGATAAGGCGCGCTCCTGTCGCTCACCGTGCAGTTTCAAGCAGGAGCCACGGGAAAATTCCACGTCCGCGCCCGCGGAAAACTAGGAAGCGCGCACAGGACACCCGTCCTGTACGTCGTCAATAATTCTACGCGGGTACACATCAACGACCAGCGTTCCGGCAAGCTGTTCCTCATTGACACTGGCGCTGAAATTTCGGTTATACCGCACAGTTACGGCTCACGCCAGCCATCCGACGTGCACCTCACAGCCGCCAACGGAACACGGATCAAGACGTTCGGGCCAAAAACGCTTAGCCTCGACCTCGGACTCTCGCGCCCTTTCACTTGGACCTTTGAGATGGCTGACGTCTCACGCTCCATCATCGGCGCTGATTTCTTACACTACTTTGGCCTCCTCGTCGACGTTCGGCACCAACGCCTCGTCGATCCTGTCGACAAGCGAACAGTCACCTGTGCAGTGACCTCCACATCGTCGGCGCGCTCCGCCTTACTCACCGTCGCTCGCTCCCCGGATTATGATCGACTATTGCAGGACTTTCCAAGCGTGACCCGTGAGTCACCAGTCCCCGAATCGTTCCGTCACGGAGTTGAGCACGTTCTCGAAACCAGAGGACCGCCCCTTTTCGCGCGTCCGCGGCGGTTGCCTCCTGACCGGCTCGAAATCACCCGCCGCGACTTTGGACTAATGCAGAAACAGGGGATTTGCCGACCTTCATCCAGCGCATGGGCTAGCCCTCTTCTGCTGGTGCCCAAAAAAGACGGGTCGTTCCGACCGTGCGGTGATTACCGCCGACTTAACAGCGTCACCGTTCCAGATCGGTACCCGCTCCCATACCTGCACGATTTCACCGCCAATCTCGCAAAAAAAACGGTCTTTACCAAGCTTGACCTGGTCCGCGCCTACAACCAAGTTCCGATTGCCGCCGGCGATATTCACAAGACCGCTGTGACAACTCCGTTCGGTCTTTTCGAGTTTCCGGTAATGTGTTTCGGCCTCCGTAACGCCGCACAAACCTTCCAAAGGTTAGTGAATACCGTTCTCGCCGGCCTCGATTTTGTTTTCGCGTACGTCGACGATGTCCTTATCGCGCCCACAAACGCGGAGTAACACGTCGAACACGTCCGCGTGGTACTCGGCCGTTTTGAGGAGTTCGGAATAGCCATTAACCCGGCGAAGTGCGTTTTCGCCGCGAGCTCGCTCACGTTTCTCGGGCACGTAGTCGACGCACAAGGCTTACGTCCTAATCCGGACAGCGTTGACGTTATAAGGCGGTGGCCGCAACCGAACACCAAAAAGGAGTTACAGCGTTTTCTCGGGTCATTGAATTTCTTCCACCGATTCGTCCGGGGCGCAGCCAACGTACAGGCACCGCTATACGACATTACCGCGGCAGTCAAAAAAAAGGACGGCCCGCTCGTGTGGATTGACGCCGCCCGGCAGGCGTTCTCGGCCTGTCGAGAGACGCTCGTTACTTCCGCACTTTTGGTACACCCGCATCGCGACGCACCGTTGCGCCTCTCCACAGACGCTTCAAACATCGCGGTCGGCGCGGTCCTGGAGCAGGCGTCGGTGATGAATGGCAACCGCTCGGGTTTTTCTCGCGCAAACTCTCCGGCGCGCAGACACGGTACAGCGCGTATGACCGCGAGTTGCTCGCAGCCTACCTCGCTACGCGACATTTCGTACACGCGATTGAGGGCAGGCTCGTCACGCTTCGTACGGATCACCGCCCGCTACTTTTTATGTTCTCGCAGAAGGCCGAAAAGCTCGTCGACCGACAGGCCCGACATGTCGCGTTCTTATCGCAGAATTCCACGAAATTGAACACGTCAGTGGCGAGCTCAACGTTGTTCCTGACGCGCTGTCGCGTTTAGAGTTGGCGCCCCTCGACGACGGGCTTCCTGACCTGGACCAAGCAAGCGACACCGACCTACAGAACATCCTCACCGGCAAGACGGAGACGTCTTTAGAACTGGACGCGCGACAGACGGCGAATGGGCCAGTCTATTTCGACATTGCATATAACAGGTCGAGGCTTTTCGTTCCACTTCGACGACGACGCGTGGTCTTCATTACCTTACATCGACAGGCGCACGGCGGCGGTACGGCCACAGCCGCATTAATCGCGCAGCGTTTTGTTTGGCCTGGCATGAACCGAGAAATACGACGATGGGTCAAAACGTGCGAACAGTGCCAGAAAACAAAGATACATAGACACACCTCGACTCCACTGGCTACGTTCACAGCACCGGACCGACGTTTCGGTCACATTCATGTGGACCTAGTCGGCCCGCTTCCGGTTTCAAACGGCGCTAAGTACCTTCTCACCTGCGTCGACAGATTTACGCGTTGGCCCGAAGCCTGGCCCGTCAGCGACATGTCCGCTCATACCGTCACGTCCACGCTGGTGACGAATTGGATCGCCCGCTTCGGAGTACCGGACGTTATCACCACAGATCAGGGGCGGCAGTTCGAGTCCGATCTAATGTGTGCGCTCAATTCAACCTTCGGGATCCGACATGTCCACACTTCCCCGTATCACCCGCAGGCCAACGGGCTGGTCGAGCGCCTTCATAGGACACTCAAAGCAGCACTCACCGCGCAAGAATCACCTCATTGGTACCAGCGGCTGCCCATCGTCCTTCTGGCTCTGCGCAACACGGTCAAGCCGGACACCGGCTCGACACCTGCCGAGCTCGTATACGGGACGACCCTCCGCCTTCCTGGTGAGCTTTTCCACGCCGCGCCCCCAGAGACGAGGTCACCGGATTTCGTCACGGCACTCAGGTCGTCTATGGCTGAGCTTCGACCGTCGCCCGGGTCCAATCACGACCCGGCTCGTCGCGTTTTCGTGCCCGCGCAGCTCAACACCGTCAGCCATGTTTTCGTCCGCATCGACGCGCAGCGCGCTCCACTTCAACCACGTTACGAGGGACCATACGCCGTGCTGGATCGGCGGGAGAAGGACTTTAAGCTCCAGCTGGGCAACCGGACGTCGTGGGTGTCAGTGGATCGACTCAAACCAGCTTTCGTCCTCCGCGACGACCCGATCCTGGATCATTCGTACGCCGTACAGTCCATGGACGGATTTCCGACATCGAAAACACCTGCGGCATTTTCTCCTTCGTCGGGGGGGAGTGATGTGGTGAACCGACGCCACATGGCCTCCCTCCGTCGTCGGTGATATTTTGCATTGTCATATTGTTCAGACGGTTGGTCACATTGCGCCCGTTCCCGGCGGCGGCCTCCGCGTCATAGCGGCGGCCGGCCTCTCTTTTTTTCCTTCTCGTTTTAACCGACATTCAAAACACACGCTCGTTTATCAACGCCCTACCGACGCCATTTTTTCGCCGTTCGTGTTACAACCGCACCGTCCGCATCGCGGATTTAAAACGCACGTGACCGACCGTCCAACTTTGATCATCGATCACCTTGTTGTTTTACCTTTTTGTTTATGTCGAACTGTTTCTCGCAATAAAGCACATCGCGCATTCTGGCTACCGTACTTGTGTCGACATCTTTTCAGGTACCTACCTTTCCTTTAATAAACGCTGGAGGCAAACCGTGATAACGGGTTGACCCTCCACAGTACTTACTACCTATACCGTTACAATCATGATCATTATACCAAAATAGAAGACCAAAATAACCAAATATATTTTCCAAGTGCCGATAACAAGTTATTTGAGTGGTTTTAAATTTAAACTTTTAACCTGCATAGTGCATACTACAGTATACGCAATTACAATTGACATTTGACATTCACTATAATATAATATTTGCGAGTTTGCGACTGAAATTAATTAGTGTAGTGACTAGTGAGTGACTACGCAGTAATACAGTACTACAGTACACACTACTCACTAGTACACTACACAACGACCATATGGAGGAAACTTTTCATAATGCACGGTTGATGCAAACCCAGGTAATTTATTTATCATATAATATGTTAAAAATATAAATATGTTAAAAATTGGATAATTGTTTTGATTTTAGGTAAAATTCGGTGAATTTATAATTTTATAAAAATGATTTAACTACAAACTATTTTATATCTTCACTTGTCAAATATAATCAGGAAATGGACTAATCTGTCCTAATCATTTGAGAATGAGTATTTAGTAGTTTTTTATTAATTATTTTGTTAAACAATGAGAAATAAGAAATACTTAGAAATAAAATTACAATAAAATTACAATAATCACCAAATATTGCTATCTATGGCAGGAGAATGAAGTGTAAATGATCAACAATATTTTATAAACACAATATATTACTTTACATGACATTAATATTATTTTAATCATTTAAAATAATGCAAACATATTACATACCTACACATTACACACACTTACCTAGTTTTTGACATTTATTTATTTATAATTTAAAATAACTTTGTAAACATTGGAAATTCAAACAATCAATGCATATAAAAAAATAAATTGTAAAATCAATGCATTCATTGCTCTTTGCTCAGGCATTAAAAAAAATTATTTAAACAAAAAAAACAACAATCAAAAACATTATTTTTCTGAGGACTACTGGGCTTTACCCTCTTAGTGAAAGTAAAACATGTCAAAAATATTTCAAAAAGTAAAACATAAAATAATTAATAATAATACTAAATAAGTACCTAGGTAGGTTAGGTCATAATAAAAATCACAATTGTGCATAAATTTAATTAAATAGAACCATTAGTTAAAATTAGAACTTGAAATACTTGAAATGTCCAAATTGATGAATCAATCATGGTTCCTTAAATTTAAAAATGTAATGCAAATAATAAAAATTAGGTACATAGATTTTTTGTGAAAGATAAACACACCAATGGACGAGGTCCAACTTGCCCTTGATTGTATCCATCCATGGTATGGCCTGCTCTTACATTAAAATATCATTATCCTCGTTTAATATTTGAACATAGTTCTTAATTCGATATGTAGCATCAGCTCGATTAACTCGAGTTACACTATTTCGAATTGAATGATTTCTCCGAGCTTGACCCATTTCTACATAGTACTGGTTTTCGATCAACAATAGTCTTGCTAACATAGTAATAATATAGTTTTAATTAATAAAAATAATTGGTACATTTGGAAAAGTATTCCGCTTACCTAATTATTTTAGTAGCAAATAATTTATTAGTTATATACTTATATGTTTAATAGCATTTGCATGGTACAATTTTAAACAGTTTTTAAAATAAAACAACAACAATGAGACTCACTTTACCATTAGGTATACATTACTTTACCATTATACATCCAAATGGTAGATGCTGTTCTATTTAATGCATTCTGACTACGCAACAGCAATTACTGTTGTTTCATAATATGAATCTCTATTAATAAGATAATAAAGCAAATTATGAATGTATTATACAACTACTCAAATTCATAAAACAGAACAGTTAAAACCAAGATGAAATGGACATATTGCAATATTGTAGATCACACAATATTATTATATTGTGCTACAAGCAAAACAACTAAATCATCTTCCATCACCTATACCTGGGCAGTATTGTTTGTTAAATACTTTATAATTCACATAACAGTAAAATACAAGGCTTGGCAAGTTGACTATTTTTAAAAATCAGTTACTTATAAAGATATTAATATTTAAAAGATGTCTTACTTTGCGAATGTTAAATAATAACTTACCCATCCTTGGTAAAATACAACACAAACAAATATAAATAATTCACAAACGCTGATATTTAGGATTATGTTTACGTAAATAATCCCAAATATTGGGGTGTCTTCCTATTTGGCTTAGTAAGGTTCTATGAAATGATTCCAAATAGTTGTTAGTCCGAATGTCTGACCTTCAAACATACAATGTAAATGAAAATGTATTTTCTGAAATTTAAAATAAATACATACTTTGAAGAGCATAGTTGTGATCCATTTTATAAATTAATAATTAATAAAATATTAAACCATTAAATGTATAACAATAATAATAAATTAATACATATAATAAGATCTCTGCACAGATCTTTTTGGGCAGTATTGCTCAGATCTTTCTGGGCTGTTTTGCTCAGATCTTTTTGGGCAGTGTTGCTCAGATCCTTGCTCAGATCTTTTTCGGCAAGTTTTGCTCAGATCCTTTTGGGCAGTATTGCTCAGATCTTTTTGGGCAGTGTTGCTCAGATCTTTTTGGGCAGTTTTGCTCAGATCTTTTTGGGCAGTGTTGCTCAGATCTTTTTGGGCAGAGTTGCTCAGATCTTTGCTCAGATCTTTTTGGGCAGTTTTTCTCAGATCCTTGCACAGATCTTTTTGCTCAGATCCTTGCACAGATCTTTTTGCTCAGATCTTTTTGGGCAGTTTAACTCAGATCTTTTTGGGCAGTGTTGCTCAGATCTTTTCTCAGATCTTTTTGGGCAGTGTTGCACAGATCTTTGCTCAGATCTTTTTTGGGCAGTGTTGCACAGATATTTTTGGGCAGTGTTGCTCAGATCTTTGCTCAGATCTTATTGCTCAGATCTTTGCTCAGATCTTATTGCTCAGATCTGTGCACAGATCTTTTTGGGCAGTTTTGATCAGATCTTTTTCGGCAGTTTTGCTCAGATCTTTGCTCAGATCTTTTTGGGCAGTGTTGCACAGATCTTTGCTCAGATCTTTTTTGGGCAGTGTTGCACAGATATTTTTTGGCAGTGTTGCACAGATATTTTTTGGCAGTGTTGCACAGATCTTTGCTCAGATATTTTTTGGCAGTGTTGCACAGATATTTGCTCAGATCATTTTTGGGCAGTGTTGCACAGATCTTTTTGGGCAGTGTTGCACAGATATTTGCTCAGATCTTTTTTGGGTAGTGTCGCTCAGATCTTTTTGGGCAGTTTTGCTCAGATCTTTGCTCAGATCTTTTTGGGCCGTGTTGCTCAGATCTTTGCTCATATCTTTTTGGGCAGTTTTGCTCAGATCTTTTTGGGCAGTGTTGCTCAGATCTCTGCACAGATCTTTTTGGGCCGTGTTGCTCAGATCTTTTTGGGCAGGGTTGCTCAGATCTTTGCTCAGATCCTTGCACAGATCATTTTGCTCAGATCTGTGCACAGATCTTTTTGGGCAGTTTTGCTCAGATCATTTTGGGCAGTTTTGCTCAGATCTTTTTGGGCAGTGTTGCTCAGATCTTTTTGGGCAGGGTTGCTCAGATCTTTGCTCAGATCTTTTTGGGCAGTTTTTCTCAGATCCTTGCACAGATCTTTCTGCTCAGATCTGTGCACAGATTTTTTGCTCAGATCTGTGCACATATCTTTTTGGGCAGTTTTGCTCAGATCATTTTGGGCAGTTTTGCTCTGATCTTTTTGGGCAGTGTTGCTCAGTTCTTTATTGGCAGTTTTGCTCAGATCCTTGCACAGATCTTTTTGCTTAGATCTGTGCACAGATCTTTTTAGGCAGTGTTGCTCAGATCTTTGCTCAGACCTTTTTGGGCAGTGTTGCACAGATCTTTGCTCAGATCTTTTTGGGGCAGTGTTGCACAGATCCTTGCTCAAATCTTTTTCGGCAGTTTTTCTCAGATCTTTTTGGGCAGTTTTGCTCAGATCTTTTTGGGCAGTGTTGCTCAGATCTCTGCACAGACTTTTTGGGCTTTTTTGCTCAGATCTTTTTGGGCAGTTTTGCTCAGATCCTTTTGGGCAGAGTTGCTCAGATCTTTTAGGGCAGTGTTGCTCAGATCTCTGCACAGATCTTTTTGGGCCGTGTTGCTCAGATCTTTGCTCAGATCTTTTTGGGCAGTGTTGCTCAGATCTCTGCACAGATCTTTTTGGCCGTGTTAATCAGATCTTTTTGGGCAGTGTTGCTCATATCTTTTTGGGCAGTGTTGCTCAGATCTTTTTGGGCAGTGTTGCTCAGATCTCTGCACAGATCTTTTTGGGCCGTGTTGCTCAGATCTTTGCTCATATCTTTTTGGGCAGTTTTGCCCAGATCTTTTTGGACAGTTTTGCTCAGATCTTTTTGGGCAGTGTTGCTCAGATCTCTGCACAGATCTTTTTGGGCAGTGTTGCTCAGATCTCTGCACAGATCTTTTTGGCCGTGTTAATCAGATCTTTTTGGGCAGTGTTGCTCAGATCTTTTTGGACAGTGTTGCTCAGATCTTTTTGGGCCGTGTTGCTCAGATCTTTTTGGGCAGGGTTCCTCAGATCTTTGCTCAAATCTTTTTGGGCAGTTTTGCTCAGATCTTTGCTCAGATCTTTTTGGGCAGTGTTGCTCAGATCTTTTTGGGCAGTTTTTCTCAGATCCTTGCTCAGATCTTTTTGCTCAGATCTGTGCACAGATTTTTTGCTCAGATCTTTGCACAGATCTTTTTGGGCAATGTTGCTCAGATCCTTGCTCAAATCTTTTTTGGCAGTTTTGCTCAGATCTTTTTGGGCAGTTTTGATCAGATCTTTATGGGCAGTGTTGCTCAGATCCTTGCGCAGATCTTTTTGGGCAATTTTACTCAGATCTTTTTGGGCAGTTTTGCTCAGATCCTTTTGGGCAGTTTTGCTCAGATCCGTTTGGGCAGTGTTGCTCAGATCTTTTTGGGCAGTGTTGCTCAGATCTTTGCTCAGATCTTTTTGGGCAGTGTTGCTCAGATCTTTTTGGGCAGTTTTGCTCATATCTTTTTGGGCAGAGTTGCCCAGATCTTTTAGGGCAGTGTTGCTCAGATCTCTGCACAGATCTTTTTGGGCCGTGTTGCTCAGATCTTTGCTCAGATCTTTTTGGGCAGTGTTGCTCAGATCTCTGCACAGATCTTTTTGGGCCGTGTTAATCAGATCTTTTTGGGCAGTGTTGCTCAGATCTTTTTGGACAGTGTTGCTCAGATCTTTTTGGGATCAGTTTTTGGGCAGTGTTGCTCAGATCTCTGCACAGATCTTTTTGGGCCGTGTTAATCAGATCTTTTTGGGCAATGTTGCTCAGATCCTTGCACAGATCTTTTTGGGCAGTGTTGCTCAGATCCTTGCGCAGATCTTTTTGGGCAATTTTACTCAGATCTTTGCTCATATCTTTTTGGGCAGTTTTGCTCAGATCTTTTTGGGCAATGTTGCTCAGATCCGTTTGGGCAGTGTTGCTCAGATCTTTTTGGGCAATGTTGCTCAGATCTCTAAACAGATCTTTTTGGGCAGTATTGCTCAGATCTTTGCTCAGATCTTTTTTGGGCAGTGTTGCACGGATATTTTTGGGCAGGGTTGCTCAGATCTTTACTCAGATCTTTTGTGGCAGTGTTGCACAGATCTTTGCTCAGATCTTTTTTGGGCAGTGTTGCACAGATATTTTTTGGCAGTGTTGCACAGATATTTTTTGGCAGTGTTGCACAGATCTTTGCTCAGATATTTTTTGGCAGTGTTGCACAGATATTTGCTCAGATCATTTTTGGGCAGTGTCGCTCAGATCTTTTTGGGCAGTTTTTCTCAGATCTTTTTGGGCAGTTTTGCTCAGATCTTTTTGGGCAGTGTTGCTCAGATCCTTGCTCAGATCTTCTGGGGCTGTTTTGCTCAGATCTTTTTGGGCAGTTTTGCTCAGATCTTTTTGGGCAGTGTCGCTCAGATCTTTTTTGTAGTGTTGCTCAGATCTTTTTGGGCAGTGTTGCTCAGATCTTTTTGGGCAGTTTTTCTCAGATCCTTGCACAGATCTTTTTGCTCAGATCTGTGCACAGATTTTTTGCTCAGATCTTTGCACAGATCTTTTTGGGCAATGTTGCTCAGATCCTTGCTCAAATCTTTTTCGGCAGTTTTTCTCAGATCTTTTTGGGCAGTTTTGCTCAGATCTCTGCACAGATCTTTTTGGCAGTTTTGCTCAGATCTTTTTGGGCAGTGTTGCTCAGATCTCTGCACAGATCTTTTTGGGCCGTATTGCTCAGATCTTTTTGGGCAGTTTTGCTCAGATCCTTGCACAGATCTTTTTGGGCAGGGTTCCTCAGATCTTTGCTCAGATCTTTTTGGGCAGTTTTTCTCAGATCTTTGCTCAGATCTTTTTGGACTTTTTTGCTCAGATCTTTTTGGGCAGTGTTGCTCAGATCTCTGCACAGATCTTTTTGGGCCGTATTGCTCAGATCTTTTTGGGCAGTTTTGCTCAGATCCTTTTGGGCAGAGTTGCTCAGATCTTTTAGGGCAGTGTTGCTCAGATCTCTGCACAGATCTTTTTGGGCCGTGTTGCTCAGATCTTTGCTCAGATCTTTTTGGGCAGTGTTGCTCAGATCTCTGCACAGATCTTTTTGGCCGTGTTAATCAGATCTTTTTGGGCAGTGTTGCTCATATCTTTTTGGGCAGTGTTGCTCAGATCTTTTTGGGCAGTGTTGCTCAGATCTCTGCACAGATCTTTTTGGGCCGTGTTGCTCAGATCTTTGCTCATATCTTTTTGGGCAGTTTTGCCCAGATCTTTTTGGACAGTTTTGCTCAGATCTTTTTGGGCAGTGTTGCTCAGATCTCTGCACAGATCTTTTTGGGCAGTGTTGCTCAGATCTCTGCACAGATCTTTTTGGCCGTGTTAATCAGATCTTTTTGGGCAGTGTTGCTCAGATCTTTTTGGACAGTGTTGCTCAGATCTTTTTGGGCCGTGTTGCTCAGATCTTTTTGGGCAGGGTTCCTCAGATCTTTGCTCAGATCTTTTTGGGCAGTTTTGCTCAGATCTTTGCTCAGATCTTTTTGGGCAGTGTTGCTCAGATCTTTTTGGGCAGTTTTTCTCAGATCCTTGCTCAGATCTTTTTGCTCAGATCTGTGCACAGATTTTTTGCTCAGATCTTTGCACAGATCTTTTTGGGCAATGTTGCTCAGATCCTTGCTCAAATCTTTTTTGGCAGTTTTGCTCAGATCTTTTTGGGCAGTTTTGATCAGATCTTTATGGGCAGTGTTGCTCAGATCATTGAGCAGATCTTTTTGGGCAATTTTACTCAGATCTTTTTGGGCAGTTTTGCTCAGATCCTTTTGGGCAGTTTTGCTCAGATCCGTTTGGGCAGTGTTGCTCAGATCTTTTTGGGCAGTGTTGCTCAGATCTTTGCTCAGATC